>CM062079.1:4284649-4324421 GCA_031163375.1 Conogethes punctiferalis | reverse complement strand
TAATGTGTGCGCTGAAAGATGACATCCTAAAGTCTTGTGAAAATTAACAGCATTTTAGCGAAAATAACCGACTTCAATGTGGTGGCAATGAGACCAACTAGAAAGTACACCCTTTCGAACAAAAAATATTTTTTCAAATCGGTTCAAAATATGCATGACTTTTTTTTTATGGATTTATTGAGATCTTTTATCTTCCAGATACATAAATATCAAAGAATTTTTTAAATACCTTTTCTATTAAGCGAGTTATATAGCGTTAAAGTTATTGCTTAGACAGAGAGATCCGACGCGGTGGTGACGTCACGTACCGTGCGCGCCATACAAACTCCATAGAAAAATCTGTTTCGCGTGACAGAGACGGATATATTAACTTTCAACGACTGTATCTCGCCCAATTTTCAGCCAATTTTGATTTTGTTTTCACTGTTCGTAGTATATTTTTATGTATTTTACGATAAATGATAGAAATAGTATGGCCAGCTTAAGTAAGTTTGTCAGTACTTTTAGTACAAGCTTTTTAGGGTTCCGTAGCCAAAATGGCAAAAACGGGACCCTTATAGATTCGTCATGTCTGTCTGTCTGTCTGTCTGTCTGTCCGTCCGTATGTCACAGCCATTTTATTCCGAAACTATAAGAGCTACATTATTGAAATTGGTACGTAGATTGTATTCTGTAAACCGCTGTGTGATAGATGTGACAATTAAATCAGAAAAAAATCCAAAATTTTTGGGGTTCCCCATACATAGAACTGAAACTCAAAATTTTTTTTTCATCAAACCTATACGTGTGGGGTATCTATGGATAGGTATTTGAAAATGATGTTGAGGTTTCTAACAACATTTTTTTCTAAACTGAATAGTTTGCGCGAGAGACTCTTCCAAAGTGGTAAAATGAGTGTGTGTCCCCCCCCCCCCCCCGTAACTTCTAAAATATGGGCATGATAAAACTGAAAAAAATATATGATGTGTTTACTATAAAAACTACTAACGAAATTTGGTTTGAAGGAAATCTAGACAGTAGTTTTTTTTTAAACGTCATAAATCAAATTACCTAATTTTTTCATTCAATCAGTGGTACGGAACCCTACGTGCGCGAGTCCGACTCGCACTTGGCCGGTTTTTTTTTATGCAAGAAGCGGCAGACGAGCACATGTGATGCCTGATGGTAAGCAGTCGACACCGCCCATGGACACCCGCAACTCTAATCGAGTTTAGGGTCGCTGCCGGCCTTTCAAATATGATTACGTTCGTTTCTTGAAGGTTCCCAAGTCTAGCTGTGTCGGAAAGACTGTCGCAGGAAGTTGGTTCTGTTTGGAAGTCTGGTTGGTTGGCTCATAAAGCGTACAGTCGAGGATCGCCAACCATCGAGATGATGAGTGGTGATTACGCTAAAGAAACTCAGCTGCAGGCAGTAAACAAAACAATCCTTCAGAAGATTCCCCATGATAGAAGCTTCGGCTTAGTTTGGGACTAGATGGGCGCTGTGTTGGCATGTATTTATTTAATATGATTTCTCATCCAGGCACAGCGTTACTAGGCAAGGAAGCCGCGATGGGCGTGCACGGTGGCCGTGGAGACGGTCATAGTGGACCACTACAACGACCAGCTGCGCACGCTCATGGAGGACCCGCACGTGACAAGGAGGTCCTGGAGACCATCACCAGGTTCCGCGACGAGGAGCAGGAGCACCACGACACGGGGATCGACCACGGCGCGGAACAGGTAGATAGAAACTCTTTATTGAACAAACACAGAAATTACAGGAAAACACGTTACAAAACAAAAATAAGGTACAATTTTATCAAAATGGCGGACGAATTCTAAGAAAAGTTTAGTGGAAATACTGTATTTCCGTGATTTTCTGTAGCCAGGTACGTGAAATAGTCAGCATCATTAGTTCCACGTCTATAGGCTTGCTTATAATGAAAGTTTAAACTCAAACCAGCTAAAGCTTACTATATTTAAAAAAATAGATGTACTCTAGAAGAGAGGTAGGGCATAGCGAATCTTCGCTCGAATTGAGCCGCCCGTCCGGGGAAGGACCTCCACCCTATAGAAATACCGCAGTCAAATGACCCCTGGGTCGTGTTTCTGCCGGTGAGTAGGGTTTCCGGAGCTCGTGGGGGGTTAGGGTTGGGCGGCATGGCGGTGGCAACTGACAGGTAACTGACCAGTTACTTGCCCGTTGTCACAGCGACTTGGGCTTCTCTTTCGCTTTCCATCAGGTGTAGGGAAGCCATTATGTCGAGCCACTATAAAAAAAAAAAAAAAAAAAACTCTATAGCGCACTAAAATAAATTCTTAGAACGAGCAAAGTATACAATTGTTATACAATTTAGGTGGTCTTATCGCTATCAGTGATCTCTTCCAGACAACCAGTTCAGTTTGAGTCCAGTCAAAAATATATTATTTAACAGTTAGTCAGTAGAGAACTATAGTTCATTCGCGTTAATAAAATAGTGACTGACAGTCACTGACAGGCCACTAGCCAATCAAAACGCTAGAATTATAATTTCTACCTGTCAGTCACTATTTTCTTAACGCGAATGAACTATAATCGAAATTGGCAAGAAAAGGAAAAAGTCATTTAAAAGCAAGTAGAGTATTACATACTTGCTTCTAGTAATAAATTGATAAAATTTCGATAATTAACTAAACTATGGAAATATGGAAACGGCTAAACTATGGAACTGCTTGCCGGGCTCCTTGTTCCCCGACAGATATAATCTTCCGATGTTCAAGGTGAGAGTGAATCGGTTTTTGCTGGGTGAGCGCGTTCCATCGTAGACTACGATATCGCTCACCATCAGGCGAATCGCAGTCAAGCGCAAACTCATTTTGAATAAAAAAAAAACTTTATTCGTTTTATTAACAAATGATTTGACAAAAATAAAAGGCATGCCCTGCGTGTATCCTTACCACGTCAAAGTTATCAAATTAATAGGTGTCTCGTAATTTTTCAGGCCCCCTTCTACAAGGCGCTAACGGAAGTAATCAAAACGGGCTGCAAAGTCGCGATAGAGATTTCCAAGAGGATTTAGTTAGGAGCAATCAAAGTACATATTAAAGTTAGATTATATTTTTGTTAGAATAAACGTTTTCAAATTATTTGTTTGTGTTACTTCAAAAGTGCAAACTGATAAGGTGCTAGAGATTGTCTCAACTAAAATAACGCGCATTTTTTTCTAAGTATCTGACTGCCACAGATTTACAATTATTTATAGGTAGAAACAATTATAACTGATGATCATAGTCGGGCTCGGGTGTCACCTCTGAACGGGTGACACCCGGGGCGGGCCGACCCCCTCAGAAAAATTAAAAAATAATTGTCATTTGGGGGATTTGCCTTGGCAGGCGGGTTGGTGACCGCAATAGGTTTTGTTTGTACCTAAAAAAAACGCTGCTGCCCGTTTCCTGATATTCTCTTAATCGTCTTCTACGACATCTACGGGATAAGATGGAGTGTTCCTAGGTATCTAATTCCGGAAATCACACGGACTTGGACGCTTAAAAGATAAAACTAACTCGAAGTCAAATACTTGTATTGAAAAAAAAATAATGTAGCGTTTTTGTTCTCAAAAAGCGTACATAACAGCTAAATACATATCCACTCCTTTAAAGGATCCCTCGGTTTTACCAGTCACAGTGTGTAGGTATAGCCATTTTTGAAACGTTACCTATTCTTGGACGTTTTGAATACCGGTGTTGACCTTATTTGAGTTTACATACGTAATTAGATTTACACACTAAACCGCAGAGTAGGAAAACATGGATTTTCCGCGTCATGTAGGTTTAATTTACGATAAATAAACGCGAATGCGGTTGAAAGTTGTCATTCTCAGTAAGTAACGAAATGTAGGTAGGTCCGATCTCAAATATGGCATTACATGTATTTGCTCCGTCAATCATCAACCTACAGTAGGTATTGGGTTTTCAGTATTTCGTAATGAGGCAGGTAAATAAACTAACACATTATTTCTACCAGTAAAAACGTTATATTACTTGTCATTTAGCTACATATTAAGTAACTACATATCTACAATATTAACGTAACAATAGTTACAATCTGAACCTTCAATGGCCTTCTTTGGTGGGTAGGTACTTTATACTTTATACATGGGCGATTCATACCTACTGCGTTCACATTTTCCTACGACGTTTTACGTCATCACGACTCAACACGGGCGGTGTTGCCCGCAACTCAAATAAATATCAGACAACATCACATTCATTGCTCCGATTCCAAAGTAAGTAGCTTAAGCACTTGTGTTATTGGCATCAGAACAACGAAGGTACTTAGCACAAATATATACTTAAATAACACCCAGACACGAAACAAACACAAGTGTTTATCACACGAATGTTTGTGACTTTGTGAACACGGGTGGAGATCGAACCCACGACCCTTGGTTCAGAAGGCAGGATTCTCTACCAAATGAGCCATCGAGCCAGTCAAATGATGTTGTTAGTGACTCACCTCCCTCGCAGTTCCTGCCCTGGTAGCCCGGGGGGCAGGAGCAGACCCCGGGCGCGGTGCAGTTGCCGCCGTTGAGGCACTGCGGGTAGCACAGCGCCGTGCGGCAGTGCTGCCCCATGTACCCCTCGGGGCACTGGCAAATCTTCTCGTGGTTACACCACCCTTGGTTCGCGCACTTTTTGTCGCACTCTGGGTCCGGCCCTGGTTAGACATATTACTTTTAACATATTCATTGTTTCTTGCCAGTAATTGATTTAAAAAAGTTCTTTATATTCTACTCATTTCAAAATTAGTTGTGTTCGATTTTAAGGTTCATTTTTTAAAATAATATTTTTAGATTCATGCATTTATTCGGAGTCGGAAAAAGTTTAATCAACTTGAAATTCGTTTCCTTTTAATCAATTGAAGGGAGTTTTTCTTTTTCAACTAATGAAATATTCAGTGTTTTTAGTAGACAAATTAACTTGCAATGAAATGAAAAGGCACTAATGATACAGAAAACTTAACGACAAAATTAAACGTACTGAGTGCGGGTTAAGTTAAGAAAAGCAAGCAAATGTACCAACCTAAAAACGCAAATGCTGTGAGCAGAGGCACCGTGAGAGCAGCCAATCAGCGCACTCCGCGATACCCACCCGGAAAATAAGGCAATACGTGAGTAAGGACCCAGGGAGGGACAAAGGGGACCGGCCTACCACTACTACCAGTCACCCACATCATCACCCTAAAGTTTTTTTTATGACAGAGGGGGCAAACGGGCCTGAAGGTCACCTGATGGTAAGTGATCACTTCAGCCCATAGACACCGCAATACTAGGGGAGTCACAGGTGCGTTGCCGGCCCTTGAGAAATCTGTAGGCTCGCTTAACGTGTCGGAAATCCCAGACCGTGTAGGTTTGTTATAAGTTCTCGCTACGGGGAACTATGTATGCAACGAGACTTAACTGTGTCATGGTTACACACCTCATTTAATTTTTGTTAGAAGGTAACATTGTTTTTTCTATACACAAGTTGTTTATACATATTTTCCTTCATAAAAATCGGTACTCAATCGGTCGTTGAAACCAAACAGTGCCGAAAAAGAAAGTTCTAGATAAAATTAGTTAAGCTAATTTCTTCCTCATATCATAGGGATATTTATTAGGTAGGTATATATAGGTACTAACTTCAAAAATTAAATAAGTACGTTGCTTCTCATCGCGTTACCTCCCGTTATCCATTTCTGAGATCCTTACTCATTCGGAGTTAGTGTTAACAAGGCATGGCAGCAGCCAGCCTCATAAAGACAATTAGTGGAGAAAAAAATAAGGCCTAAGAGCCATTATCACGTGTAGGGTAAACGACACAGCGATTGACACCCTTTAAAAGGACATTACTGGAACAGAATTTTCAAAATTTCGATGTTATACATTTTTCTATTAATAACTATACGTACTATAGAATAGCTTTCAACTGTTTAGTCTAGGAGCACGAACGTTAAAGTTTAAATCGCGCAGTAAAGTTGAACAATACCCTAATAAATGTCAATCACCGCATTGTTCGTGACACATGAATACTAACGAGACATTATGACTTATTACCCTGTAAAATACGACTGTATGGGAAATAAGTAGCCTTCGTACCGATTGGATGTTTTATTAGTAGCGTAAGCGTATTTTTGAGCTCGTAAAAGATAAATGTTTTAGTACTTCTGAATGCCAATGGTTCTTCGTGGCTTCGGATTTTAAGCTTGATGGTCACATTAATAAAAATAATAATGAATTGATGAATTTTACTTTGTCCATTATGCAAATGAGAAATAATTTAAAAAAGCATTTCACCTGTGTTTTTGTTAAGCGCTATTTGCATTTAAAACTATATTCAAGTTTCTTAAAAAAAAGAAATGTAAGTAGAATAAGGGATGATTCACACTAGAGCGGGCCGTGCACGAGACATGTCCCAGACTTGGCACGGATATAAAACTCTTCATATATTTTGTATCAATTAAGATACATAGTGCATTATCCATGTCCCGACCGGGTCATCTCGACCCTCGTCTGCACCACGTTCGTTGCACGGTTTGTCACTCGGTATAATATAAATCGTGCAGCACGTAGGTATGACCTTCGGTCCGTTCACACCCCGGCTCTAGCAGTATCACATAAGGACGAAATCAAACAAAATCACAGGCGTATAAGTGTTAAAAAGGCGTTGGCGATACAATACCTGTCCTTTCAAAATACACACCTCTCTGTGCGCATTCCTTCTTTAAATGGAACCTTAGGGGCGTGCCCTTCAGAGGCACGCCTCGTCCGTTCTTAAGTACTAGCCCTATCTCAAACGTCGCTACCCCACTGCTGTTACCGACACACGGTAGGAACAAACTGAACTCTGTTGACAAGCAATAATACAATACTAGCATTATAAAAAATAAAACAAATCACATGAGTATTATAAATGTGTTTTAATGGTGGCTTCTATTTTCTACTGTGGGCTGGCGATCGAAGGGCGCAGTTCCTCGCTCTAATGACACTGCTTCCCGTCATCGGCCTGTGGTATTTACGTAGGTAGGTTTACGCCTTCATTTGTGATGCCACCAGTCGGTTGCCAGAACCTCTTTTTTATAGTGGCTCGACATAATGGCTTCACAACGCCTGATGGGAAGCGAAAGAGAAGCCCAAGTCGCTGTGACAACGGGCAAGTAACTGGTCAGTTACCTGTCAGTTGCCAACCCCATGCCGGTCCAACCCTAACCCCCCCACGAGCTCCGGAAACCGTATTCACCGACAGAAACACGACCCAGAGGTCATCAAAGATGACTGCGGTATGCGGGTGGAGGTCCTTCCTTGAACGGGCGGCTCAATTCGAGCGAAGATTCGCTATGCCCTACCTCTCTTAATTTGGGCAGGATGGCTTGGAGCGAAAAGACGATCCCCGAGGCGGAAGAGGAGGCGGGTCAGGCGGCTCCCTTCCTTCTTAGGGCTCGTTTTAAGGAGACGCAGTGCGCACGCATCGCGTTATGTGGTAACGGTACTAACGCTTTCGCGTTTAAGGAGCAGCGTTTTTTCCAATGAAGCCCACAGCGCAAGTTGTCCCAAGCGCCTCGTGAAATGAGCCCTTAGGTACTTAATCATCATCATCATCAGCCTATTACAGTCCACTGTATGACATAGGCCTCTCCAGTTGTTCGCCACCTAGGGCAAACTTCTGGAGGATATACCCATAATCGCCACGCTGGGCAGGCGGGTTGGCGATCGCAGGGCATAGCTTCTCGCTCCGGTGACGCTGCTGCCCGTCATCGGTCTGTGGTATTTAACTACGCCTTCAATTGTGATGGTTATACCACCACCAGTCGGTTGCCAGTGCCTCGTTTGTTTTTCGGCAATATGCACCACGAGCAGGTGAGGTTGGCTTGGAGCGAAATGATGATAGGCCGCTCCCTTAGGTACTTAAGCAAAGTTAATAAAATGTGTCACCTTTGTCCGTCTTCGGGACCCGTCCTTGCGTTTTGATGGAGAGTACCGGTGGGCTCAACACTTTTTCATCCGAAGACGTTAGCGTATCAAAATTGTAGAAATACTTCTTTCTGGATCGCCACGTGAAGTTCACGTAACCCACTTCAGACGGGATCAGAGGCAGCTTGTGGGAGAAGTTTGGATCCAGTATGTAGGGGGAGATGTGACCGTTCTGTATGGCGAACACTCTCATTGATATACCTGCAACATCAACACATGTGTGAAATTGGGCAGATGATTCTGAACACATTTTGAAATTACGCATTTTAAGCTTTAAAGGTCCTAAAACAGATAAATAAGATTGAGGACCTTGATGGCCACCGTCAGGTATTTTGTGCGTATCCGCATAGGCGGATAGGTTTATTTATGAAACAAACACTGCTAAATAGACTCGGGCCTGGGTGTTCTGGAATCCTAAGTAGAGCCGCCACACTTTGTGGCTATTATTACTATACTGTTGTACATCGAGATGTCGGAGCGCTGCACTGAGCGACAGCGTCGTCGTATGGAGTACGGAGTCATTCGACTTGTTGCTCACCGCTGAACAAGCGTATCAAGCGCTTGGTTACTCTGGCTCACTCGCGGCGACCGGCGCTAGGCGTGTATTGTGTGTGGGGCTCATTGGCAGTGCTCACGGCTGAACATGCGTATTTGCCACTCATCGATCCACAGCGAGAGACATCTTGACAGGTCTCGTACGCCTCGGCGTCCTTGTACTCGCGACGAAAGACGCTGGCGTGTATTGTGGGAGTCATTGTTTGTGCTCACCGCTGAACATGCATATGTTGATGTCGGTCTGGCGCACCTCGATGTCTTTGAACTCGCGGCGACCGCCGCTAGCGTGTGTTGTGGGGTCATGGGCTGTGCTCACCGCTGAACAGGCGTATCTGCCGCTCGTCGATCCACAGCCAGTTGTCGGGTCTGGCGCGCCTCGGCGTCCTTGTTGTACGTACTCACGGCGACCGGCGCTAGCGTGTGTTGTGGGGTTATTGGCTATGCTCACCGCTGAACATGCGTATCTGCCGCTCGTCGATCCACAGCGAGATGTCGGTCTGGCGCGCCTCGACGTCCTTGTACTCGCGGCGACCGGCGCTGAGCGTCAGCGACATCGCCAGCGCGACGCCGGCGCACAGCCGCGCGCCCATGGAGGCCGATCGCCACATACTGGACATAACAACAGGGTTAATGGATATAAAAGTAAATAGAATAGAAATCAATTTTACAGCCATAATATACCTACATATCTATCTAAAAACTAGCCATGCTACCTATACCTACCTAAGTAGTGTAAAAATTCCAAAAAGCATGTGTACAATCAATAAATACTACGATGGCTGCTGCTTCCTTTTCTTCATATTGACTACCGCTCAAGATATTCTATTCATCGTGTTTTCCATTGAAATTGTGAAGCATCGAGACAAAACGTTTCAAAGCCGTTTTTATTACCTACATAGGTACTCGTCGTTAAGCCAAACTTTTCCTTTCTGTCAACATCAACGCTAAAATGGTGTAAAAAGTAGCAAAACTCCAGAAAAGTAAAAAAAAAAAACTACCTATATCAAAGGATCCATAATTAGTGACCTTTGTCGAAATAACGCAAATAATGGGTGTGTAACCGGCGTATAATTTGTTTGTCCACCGTTGAAAATAGTTCCCGGGCAAACGTGACAAAAAACGAACAAAAACAAAATCACAGTTAACATAATTGATTGGGCCAGTTCGAGACGTGATGCCACAAAGGCTCCCTCGTGGGAAAAGGCCGGGGTGTCGTAAAAAACCGACGACTTCATTAAATATCCCCTGTCAAAAAGTAATGTCTACTAGTTTTTTCTCGCTCCCGATGTCAAATTATACTTACAAAAGGTGTTAACGAAAAAAACAGTCGACAATCGCTCTATGCACAGAGATCACCAACCGACTCATCTATGTTTACGTTTACCCAATTCCAAGTGACTTCATGACAGGGCACATCTGCATATGAAAGGGTCACTGTAATCCAAAGCCACATTACCAATTTTTGTGGCTATGCCAACCAAAAAAATTTTCTTAGCCACAAAGTAGGTATGGTCCACTGATTGTATTGTACCTACTTTGAGGCACGTGCACCGCATCTTAATTTTTTAATTAGTTATTTGTTTTCAAAACATGCGATTATGATTATGTTCAATTTGCCTTATCTTAGAATATTCTCGCAATTAATCTCGAACAACAACGAACAATTTCTCATAAAAATGTTTATGTATTGTTAAATAATACCTATAAAATCAAATTACGCAGCTAATGCGAGTAGTAGTTCAGTTGCTTAAAAATGGGTGACCCAATCTAATCTTAGTAAATAACTTTAACTTATTGTCGCCGAAACGCCGTATGGCACCAATTATCTCGGTTAGTACGCGAATGTTTAATAAATAAACATAATTGATGATAAAAATAATGACACTCAATAATTTTCACATAAACAAGAGCGATAACCTTTGTATTCAAATTAGCAACGAGGACAATTGTTAATAATTGTGCCATTTAAACTGATTTCCCTAAATAGCTGGACTATGTTTAATAAATGATTATGTGAGAATACTCATGATAAGTAATTTCGAGAAGCATTTTATTTGCAGACCCTTTGCGACATGCAAACCTTTGTGTGACAAACACAATGTTGGGACAATTTGATCATCTCATGAATATTTGTCTCGGGTGGGGATCGAGGGAACCCATTCCCTGATTCAGAAGGCCAAATGAGCCGGTCAACCTGACAGTTTACGGTTAATATTCGCCTTAGGCTTTGGGAAATAATGCATTAGGTATCGGGACTATAGTGCATTTAAAAATGCAGGATACATCCTCGCACGCGATGCACCGAACGCTTCCTGCGATAGCGGTCGCGACGTGCGAATGACCGCAAGTTTTTGCGAATCTAATCTTTGCAAAACACAGAACAGAAAAAACATAAAAGCTAAAAGGTTTCTTTTTACATTATTTGTTATTAAGAATCTATTGATGAATTATATTATTCTTTGCTCATATTGTTTGGTTTTCTACCGATAGTTCAAGAGAGTTCCCACCTGATCTGAGCCATGGCGATTGCTGGAAGAGCTAGGGAATACGTAAATAAACGTAGTGTAAGACGCCATCAGGCCATGTGAAGTGACGAATTGAGCAGAATGGCTGCCAAGTGTTGGATGAGAGACGCCCAAAAGCTATCGAAGTGGCGAATAATTGGAGAGGCTTCTGTCTAGTAGCGGACGCCTGCTAGGCTAATGATGATACTAAAGAGCTAATAAATCTTCATTCCTTCAAACATATATCTTTAAAAGTGCTAAGAGCCTGTTATGTATTGCAGCTTTATTATTTACTAGCTGTGCCAGCGGCGTCCCACGTGTAGATATCGGGTTTCAAAAATAACGGACTTTCATAAAATGGTGCCCAAATTTTAAGTTAGACCTCTAGCAATACATTGGTGAAAACCGCATTCAATTCCATGCAGTAGTTTATGCGTGATGCGCGTTCAAACATACAGATAAAAATTTCTCCCGTTTTCCCAACATTTCCCTTCACTGCTCTGCTCCTATTGATCGTAGCGTGATGAAAAGTATACTATAACCTGCCCAGAAGTATGAAGAATAATTGTACTAAGTTTCATTAAAATCAGTTTAGTAGTTTTTTTCTATAGGGAACATGCAGACAGACAGACAGACAAAAGTTTTACTGATTGCATTTTTGGCATCAGTATCGATCACTAATCTAATCACCCACCCACACTGATAGTTATTTTGAAAATATATTTCATGTACAGAATTGACCTCTCTACAGATTTATTATACTTAAGTATAGATTTCTTGATCTACATAAAATATACTTATCTACCTATTAGGCAAAAAAGCTTATACAAGAATTTAAAACAAATAACGATAATAATGTTCATTCTAGTACTTATTTACTTACCTATCTACCTATTTAATAGATAAAGTTGGATTAAATAAACAGAACCATGCAATTTATCTGTCGATGAGTTCCGCCTGTTGACCCTCACCTTTCAAGTTTATCTTGCACGTTTTTCTTCACACTTATGAACATTTCGAATATTCTAAAAGTAAAAAATATCGGTAGGTATGTAATCAATACCTACGTTTGCCCACAAGTTTATTATGTGCACGAAATTTTGATGTGATAGGTAATTTAAATTATATGTTTTTACCGGCGTCAATATGGGTATGACCTAATGGTCTAGGATCCGCCCGAGCGTTAAAGAAAATAGCTTTTTCTCGCCTCGGTATTACATCTATGTTTAAGTACTTAAATCTGTAGAGAGGTCAATTCTGTACATGGAATATATTTTCAAAATAACGATTAGGGGGTGATTAGTGATCGATACTGCTCTGAAGTTTCTTAAGCGCACATATTAAAATAATTTCTACTAATATAAAATAAATATATTTTTTAGTATAAAAGCTTCACATTGAATGCCGTAACAGCCTGTAATTAAGTTGACACTTAGTTTGAATTTAATTTAAGCAAAAAATGTAATGTTTCAGTGTAAACTTGTTGGTTGTTCTAAATAAATAAATAAAATAAAATACTGAAGCCAAAAATGCAATTAGTAAAATTTTTGTCTGTCTATCTCTCTGTCGGTCTGTCTGTATGTTCGTTATAGAAAAAAAACTAATTAACGGATTTTAACGAAACTTGGTGCGATTATTTTCATCACGCTAAGAAAGATAGCGGAAATGCAAAGTTATCACACGGTAAAATTTACATTCTCTCATTAAATCTCATGCTGTTGTCCGATTGTTAAATTGAAAAGGTGCGGTGCCCCTGGCGGGTGCACTTGCTAGTGTAACCGGGCGGGGAGCGATACCCGTCGGGACAGGTACCCGGGTAAAAAGTAAAAAGCACGCTGCTAACGCGACTCCGCTCCCGTCCGCGCTGTGCACAGGGCTACCCCTCAGGACTAGTGGGAGTATGCACAATGCCTTCGGAATAGAAATCATTGGAAACGCACACATCTTTAATTAAATTACTTTTTATTGCACTATAAAGTTGACAAGGTATACTTGTAAAATTAAAGCGGTCTCTACAATTTAATCTGATCGCTATAAGCTATCTCGTCCATACAACCTTTAGGTAAGTACATAATAGCAAGCTGAGGTGGTGTTGTTCATACGATATAAGAGTTAAGATAAATTAGGTAATGTCGAATAACTTTCATACATTTTGGAATTTGAGCTGAGAGCTGTATCGGAATGAGAGCAAAACCATAGGCATTGTCAGTGAGGGGGTTTCCACAAATTCGGAAGACGCTCGGAAGGATCTTCGAACGTTTTCGTGCAGCAATGTCCGTTTTTATTAAATAACTCTGGAGCGCTTGGGAGCACTAATATACAACATTTCAGGCACCGACATACGATACATACAAGGTAGTACGATAAAATAATATGTAATCTGCATCTTTAAATTCTTAAAAATCGACAATAAATTTTATAAAAATGATGGGCGAACGTATTGATCGAATTATCAAAGTTTTCAACTGACAGCTGGTAAAAGTAGGTTTTTGGGAAAAACCCAGCACCTTCCTAATTACGGCGTAGGTAACATCTACCTACACACCGTAATGGTGATTCGAGCTTTTACAGTAACATAGTATACAATTAGTCAACCCAATTCTGCAGGGGTGGCAGCCCTGGGTCGCGTTTAGCCCGGCTATTCATGCGGACACTAGATTTTTTTCTCTATTTTTATTTGCTACTCGCAACCCACAATGGACGATAAATCCGCCTGTCACCGCTAACTGGAGTCGGAATTAATATGACTGAGATGCAATTAAAAATAAACGGGACTGTCTCTTCGTTTATTTAGTTCTGTCCGGACTTTTGTTATGTTAATAAACAAGCAACTAGAATTTGTGAAACCATTGTTTGATCGGCATCTTTCTTCGAGATTTAAATAGGCACTTAACATGGATCTAAAACCGCTATTAAGCTTCTGTTCACTGCATTTTCAAATCGAACGACTTTTCCATCACAACAAGCCATTTCTGTAGCATAGACTATGTCATAAAAAAATCCAGTTAGAAAAACCAATGTATTGTTGACCAATGTATTTGATAAGTTTTTGATTTTTTATGAAAATATTATTTTTTATGAAAAGAAAACTCGTATAGAACATTTTAGCAGATGTAGACCGTAACCAGTCTGTTAATTAATCAAATTGCAGGTATTTGTTTACAATAAAATCGCAACAGCAGCAGAATTCAAATATTTTTACGCCACATGTTGATTCACCGTTGAAACTCGAGTAGGGTAGGACACCTTAAGATCGCAATTAAAATGAGGCGTCATCAGGCAAAAACTATCATATTCCCAGACACAAACAAAATCCGGTTTTATAATTGAACGCGTCCTCAACGAGTTTGGTGCAAATAAATCGCCAATATTTCTGTGGCCGGGTCAAAGGCCCGTGCACGGCTGCCGGTGCACACTGCACTATTAATAACGCTCAATGTTTGTTTACTCCTGCCAGATAGCAATGTTTACATTTTTACACGCTTTTAATCTTTGGGCGTTTTGTAAGCGTCTTGAGGCACTGATCGTGCGTTAAGTTTACCGTACGTTTTTTTTCCAATAAATCATTTCCCTGTACTTACGAGCAATTTACTAATATCTACTCAAACTAAATAGTTATTGTGCTTTATACCTACTTATTGTATTTGAATTCTTAAAATACCACTTGAAATGCATTCTTAGGCCGTTATATAAATTAATATGAACTGTTGTATGGCAAATGGTAATCATTCAATGGAGATACAGACTGCACTCGATTCGATATCGCTGAAACAATTAACTTTTAAGTGGGATCGATGATCTTTTATTAACAATCGTTGATTCGAATTCGCGAAACTAACGAACAAGTGAGCGTTGTTTAGATACTTTACCTGTAAGTTTGTTTTCGATTTGTGTCAAAATGTTGGGGGTATTGCACAAAACACGGTCATTATTTAAACCACTACACTCGCGAGCAGCGCTGGGGACGGAGCGTGTATGCGTGTGCTCGGCACAGCGGTCGGGAGCAGACTGGCCGACTGGCCAGGCTGGCTGGGACTTCGGAGAGCACCCAACCAATACACTAGCCGATTGTTTTAGCCGCGCAGAACTAAGCCTTATCATTATGATTCTATAGAAATGATCACACCGCAAGATCAAGTTTGTTTGACGTCAGGACTTTGAGACAGACGTCTTTTGCTAATTAACTTTTTTTTTATGTTGTCCTATGTGTTTTTGAAGTTTGGATGCGGCGTTATTTTTTGTGTGGGTAGTTATTGTTTTAATTGAATTTGACGAGACAGGTTGTTGATCGCAAGAACATAATGAAAATGTATTGTAATTAAAATCTATAAAGTTAGCTCCTTTTTAGTTTTGCCAAAACAAAAAAGGAGGTTCTCAATTCGGTTTAATGTTGTGTTTTACACTTTCATTATAACTACCGAATACTTTCTTGTATCTGTCACGGTTTTTTAAAGTTTGAAAACTCGTAAGTTATACCTTGGTTACAAATTGGTTATCTATCAGATCAGCTTAGGTATGTGGTGTTAGGATCCTAGAATCCATATCGGAGAAAGACGGATCTTTCTCCGATATGGATTCTAGGATCCTATGCGTAACCTAAGTATGTGTGAAGAAGCAACTTACAGGCCAACATAGCAGTGGCTACTGTGACTGTCCTAAGTGGACTGGCTTAGTAGCACAAATTAGTACCTAGCCCTGACAGTAGAGCCAAAGGGCGTGGATTCAAAATTCTAGAAACGTTCATAATGTTAAAAAATTTTCGCTTTTAATAATTCGGCGTTTTGTAAACAGTCTTTTGATGCAGCGATCGTGCACCTTCAGTGTTAAGTTTACCATAGATAGTAATAGTCTAACATAGAACAATACTAATTACCTAATTATTAATAATCTTTAACTGGTAATAACTCGAAAACAAATAATCGTAATTAAGTGAAATTTTATATTTATACCCTCACATATCTGGTGTCATTAGCAAATGAGATAATTAGATTACCCACATTATTAGCAAATCACCGCGATACCTTGAACGCCCTCGTAGGTAGCTCTAACTAAGGACATATATGACAAATGTTCAACAGATTAATGTTTGTCCTAAAACACCAACAATGTATGAAATGATAGCTGAATTAATTGACAGGCTCGGTGGCTCAATAGGCTATTATGGCTAAAAATTGTAATTAGTCCGTCTTTTAGCTTATTCAAAAATAAAAGACACGTATTTTTCCTTTTCTCATTCAAATAAACAAGAGCAAAGATACAATGCATCAAAAGTGGGAGTCTTTGACGTCACTAGCTCCCGTAAAAATGCCTCACCGAGTGACGTCACGCGTATAACGGGCTATAACTTTGTAATTTTTAGTCTAATTTACAAATAAAAAAATACGTGTCTTTTATTTTTGAATAAGCTAAAAGACGGACTATTTACAATTTTTAGCCATATAAGCCTATTGGTTAAACCAAGGGTCGTGGGTTCGATTCTCACCCGGGACAAACATTCGTGTGATGAACACCTGTGTTTGTTCCGTGTCTGGGTGTATATATTTGTATTTAAGTATTTATTTGTGGTACCTTCGTTGTTCTGATACCCATAACACAAGCGCTTAAACTACTTACTTTGGGATCAGTGCAACGTATGATGTGATGTTGTCTAATATTTATTTATTTAATTGATTTATCCGAAGCGAATCGAGGAGCGGGCTGCTAGTAGTCTCTAAAATGAATAACGTTTTATAAATACCTACATTATAAAAATATTACCTACTTGTTGTAGGTTATTATAAATCATGTAATGAGGATTATAATTTATAGTTAGGTTATTAATACCTACGCGAAGCTTAGTCTAAATGCCGATAAACGGATCATTTGTCCTGTTAATGAGGAAGTGTAATTGGCATTAATTGTCGGGTACGCACAGCGGTCGGCGATCGTCGCTACTGACCGTCTTGGCGTCAAGCTTACGAGTATAAAGGCAAAAATATTCAAAATCACTATCGACTTGAAGGATTGAATTACGGTTTTATAGTTGCATTGCGTCTGGTGGCTTTTTTGGAGAATGAAATGTAGGTAGGTTTGAGGTATTTATCCAACTCCTTCAAATACAATTTTAGACAGAACAATATAATCTATCGCAGTTGAATGGCGTTTATAGGTTAAAGTTATTAGGTGATTGGTGAATAAATAATAAAACATTTGAAATAATTTCTTAAAATTTATTTTCTATGCAACATAAAAAAATATCCATCATAGTTACACAATAAATTACAGTTACTTAATGCAAACTAAAATGTAATTATTATAATTCGTGATCAAAACATCATATTCGCACGAGGTCAGAATTAATCCAATAAAAAGTACAAAGAAGAAAAATACCATGTTGCAATTTGTCATGTTCAACTTTTTGTAGTAGGTAATTAATAAATGCAACTTATCATCTAATTTAACAAAACTCCTCCAATGTGGGTTAAAAAGCTTGCTTAGCATTATCCTTCGGAATACAGATGCGGAAGTTTTGTGTGCGCACGCGCCTCGGCGTCAGATAGGCGGCAAACATACTCGTATTAACGCAAAGTGATTAAATACACATTGTATACTACGATTCTGTGATGTTGAGTTATTTAAGATATTATTTGTACAAAACATAAGTAGCCTTGAAATAATATATATTAAATTAGATAAACATAATACATTAATTAATATAAGTAAAGAAAGACGAAAGTATGTGCACTCTTCTTTTCATTGAAACTTAAGGCCAATTCCACAGCTCAGGCGACAAAAGTACAGCATCTGTATTTCATTATTCTATTAAACAACACTGATTGTACCATACAACAATTATCTACTCGCTTTTATGGAATACTATATCTATCGTAACAAGTTTTCAGCTATTGCCGTCTGTTCGTTATGTTGCTGCCAACCGCACCTATGTGCGGCTCCGTGATTACATTCGAATATACATGAAAACGAAAATTATATACCTATATTACGTTTATTTAATCAATCGCACAACTCAGATAAACTATGCTTGTCTTCTGTAATGATAAAGATTGCAGTATAGATGATTACATAACAGCTATTGTGACAGCGATACTAGGTAAATGCATACATTGTGCTCGCGAAAATATAGATCCTTCTAAAATTGTCATAATCATAAAACAATGAGCGTACGTTTACATTAGTATAAGGCAAGTTACGATTGTAGTTTACATGTTACATAAGTAAATGAACACATTGTGAATTCTAAGAATTTCGAGGGTAGGCAGTGAATTGAATCACCGTCGTGTTCGTAAGACACATTCAACAATTTAACTCCAAACGGTTCCTTGGTACTAACAAATGTTTGACAAATTGATCAACAGCGCGGTAATAAGCGACAAAACAGACGCGACTCGAACAAGGCTCTCCTACTATTAATTAATATTAATATATATTAAATTCTTACTAGACAATAGACATGATAAAGATTCCTTAACAAATAACTTAAGGGGGTTACGATAACAGTGCCTTCAAATATAAATATAATGCAATGTATAAGGTACCAATGGTTACAGTGTAAGCTCTAAACCAGAACGACCAAACTCTTGCCGATAAACACACGACCGAGAAACTATACAATATATCAATTTCCGTTGGGGAGACAATACAATAGAATAAAGTTAATTAAATACAACATAAATAAGTTACTATGTGCGTTTCTATCGTAAACGGCAGTCTTTAGTTTTAAAAACATTGTTCAGATTACATCTGACCGACACGCGTACAATGAGAAACATGGTAAATAAAGAGAACTCTAAACAAATCAACATGGTTATACCGCGTGGAATGTATTACTTAGGACCCGACACCTTTCAGGCGAAGAAACAGTTGCACAAATAATATTTGTACGGTGCGCTGGCGGCCGACGAGGGCAGCGGCGGCACGCAGGCCCAGCCGAGTGCCGCCGTCTCTAGCACCCTCAAGTCTGCCCGACAGTGCACCAATCAAATTGAACGGTACAATAAATTCACATAAAGCAAAGAATAAATATATAATACAGTATAGATGCGACAAGCGAACGCGTTAGCTGACTAACATTAGTTAACACGAGACCCTAGCCTTAAATCTAACACGAGATACAATTGAAATATTCTCCCTCATACGGGGCGAGCGGGGCTGGCGCAACACTTTTGCATCTTAAAATGTATCTAAAACGCGATCATAATAGTTTTGGCGAATCACAACAACGGATTGATGCCGCGCCAGCCGCCATTCGCCGCGCAATCGTCCAAAATGAGAAACATCAAGGGATAACTTTGTTAATGTGAGTGGTGCGAACAAACTTCATAAAAGTCAAATATATGTTAAATACAAAAAGCTACAGAAGTCTTAACATCTATGCAAGAGGGAGATAGAGAGACATCTCACTGACGGGTATACGATTCGAATGGTTTAGGAAGATTGTGCTTGGCCGCGTGAAATGACGATACAGTCCTCACACGACCGTTGCAGATTAAACGTCTAATTGTTGAGATTCAATTTAATATCATTACAATCTAATATCATATTTAGCAGCCAGAGATATCTGATTGGCCGGCCAGACGATGCGGCATGACAGTCTATTTTCGATATGAGTTACCGTTATCAAATCAACACTTTACCATCTCACAGATGAAAATTATGAACTCTTAATTACGTTTTCTTATAAAACAGGAATCAACGGTGTACGTTTTCGTGTATCGATACCCAACTAAAGACACGTATCTCGCTTTAAGAGTCATGCTGGCATCGTGTAGCGGCCGCTGGTGGGTTTGTACCGATCCGTGCATAACTCTACGTATCGAAGGACCAACACCGTCCCGCAAGCACCAACATCGGCCGGTGGTCACACTGCGCCGCGCCGCGTACAAAAATATATCCTAATAAAATATACGCTTCTCTCATGATCGCATCTACTAATTTGAGATTCGGACTTTTTTCTGATCTCTGAAAATCTAACGGATGACAATAATTTAAAAGAATAACATCAACGATCTTTAAGCGATACTTTTCGATGATTGGTTCTTAATTTCAAATGTTTCAATATTTTATAATCAAATAATCGCTTTATTTGTGTTTTTACTTTAATCTCATACACGAGTTACGTTTTTTGTAGATATATCAAAGCAAAAATATGTTACATTATGTCAAAATTTAAATTTGCCTCTATCGACACTACGGAACAGTCATATTTTTATTTTTACAAAATAAATTTTCTCAATGGTCCGCAGAGAATTTGTAGTCTAGAAGGAATAGATAGACAGTAGAAAAATAATGATGATAGGATTAATTTTCTATTTTGTATACATATGGATAAATAGCTTTAGATAGTTTATTTCGTAATCTCACATATTGTTAAATTCCTCAACCTTTCCCTGACCTTATCAGGTCGCTAGTTCAATCAGTTTGACCACCGGCGCCCAGAGCTAATAATTTTAATCCTTTACCTATTTTCTGTGACAAAAATAGCTTTTCTTAATTTCAAATCTTCACCAACTATCGTATCCTTAATTTACAAGTAATTGATATCGTGCCGATACATCGCCTACGTTCGTCCTATTCAAGCCGTAGAGATGGATACTCAGGTAGAGGAAAATTCATAGAAAAAAAGCTGCACTGATATATTGGGTTTACCATCTTAGGGTTAATATTTAATAGCGCAGAGCTGAACCGCATTGTAGCGTCTGTCTAAAACTAAATATAACAAATTGAACCTTAACTCCATAGCATAACGTATACATTATTTCTGTCTGAGAATCTAAATTGGTGTGTGTAACGCTGTGGAGTTACGGTGAATTTGTTTTGTTCAGGATAGACGCTTCGACGCGCTTCGACTCTGCGCCAACTAAATTGATCTTTACACGACATCCTGAAGACACATCTACCATTTCTACAAATTTTCCAGTACCAAAGCAAGTGTCAGGTTATGATGACTATTTTACTTCATTACTTAAAATCAGTCTCATAAAGAAAAAAACTCATTTTCCTTTTCACAGATTCCGACATAAACGCGACCACTTCGTGTGACATAATAATATTGGCCAAAGCGACACTATTGTGATCACGACGGAGCGATCCAAATGTTGGACCAACAAAACGCGAATGATGGTTTAGATTTTACAAAACGTTTATCATTGGTTCAAAATTGGCCCAATGTTCGGACAAGGCAGTACACATACTGTATGTATAATAATGAACAATATAAAAAATCTATATATTTTGAATAGCCTTCACTACCGACACTAGTTCGAGGGCCAACTAACAGAATAGTAGGCTCCGATTCAGCTTATCCTAACTTGGCCCTACGCTAATAAATTTAACTAAATAAAGTGTCCAAAATGCTGCCGTTTATACATACTCACGTCAGTGCTGTACAGTTCGAAAGGGAAATAAAGTTTGTGGCAGTTTACTATGATGGTGACGCGCGCCTCGCCGTCTCTTTCGCTGGTAGCGTTTCGTCCCTATCTCTCATTTAGTGAAAGAAAGAGATGTGACACTCCAGTTATAGCTACATTTCATTCAGACAAACAAATTTAAGTTATCAGCGAAGAATAAGTGTTGTTAAGACTTGCAATCCGAACACTCGATACAAACAGTTTTCAATGTATAGATAAAATGGCGAGTTCACCTCCTCAGTACTGTACTCGAGCGTCCGTTGCATCGATAGTTCGTAATACAAAAAAAAAACAGCTGCCACTACTCTGGACGAGATTCGCGCGTCCCTAAGCGCCGTTCACTAACCGCAAGAGTTATCCCACAGGCGTCGAAGCGTCGAGTACCGCCCCGATGAGTAATTTTGTGATGCATACTGATTAGCCAAGTGATTTTCTACCACTCGGTAAGGTTCTCCGACCTCGCTTGTATTTCGTTCAGTCGTCAATTCGATTCGGTAGGGTCGGTAGGCGGATGTCACACGCCGGCTTCCTTTCCGAGGTATCCCGGTTTCGAGTATCTTAATTCAGGAAATCCGCTTGCGACTATATAGTCCGGTCCGCAGGGTGAATGCTGTCGAGTGCCCCAAGCCGCTAGCGAGCGGACCGCGGCTTAGTAGTCGCCGAGTCTCTTTATTCGGGCGCAGTGTGATGTCGCTCAGCCACTAGCTGGTGTAGTTCGACTGACGTGGGCGGGGCTTACAGCGTGTGGGCGGAGCCCGCGGCACGTGTGGGCGGGGCTAACGTCGTGTGGGCGGGGCTTACGGCGTGTGGGCGGGGCGTGCGGCAGCTTACACGTAGGTGGGCGGGTGTGGCGCACCCGGCGCGGGCGGCGCGGGCGGCGCGGGCGGCGGCAGCACGCGCGCGCCGGGCACGTACTGCCCGATGAACGACCCGTCCTCGGTGAACCGCCCTAGGTAACAAACGACTTATTAGGACACTCGATAATGGATCATATAAAGGATTATGTACGAGACCCTTGTGAAGGAATGAGGCGGCCGGTACTAACAAAAATATTGTTGGATGACAAAGTTTTTCGTTGCACAAGATTTCAGTTTGGTACCGGGGGACTAATATGTAATTTTTGACGAATATACATAGTTATATTCGTTCTGATTTAACTAATCAGCACCAAACTTATCCTCGATTACGATACATTCCTAAAATAAGTACAATGAGAATGAGAATCGCTATCTCTTTTTTTCTTAATTGATGCCAGGATGGAGACTTAAAAAAATTAAAGCCGCTTCAGCAGGTTAGGATGGAATAAATCAGCACATGATCTGATATTTTCATTACGAATGGCAAATAAAAAGGACCAAATAAACAGTACGAATTATAAGACAATAACGTTAAACAAATAAAAATGCAAACAAACAAATTTTTAGTAAAAATAAAAAAAGAAAGAAAACAAAACATACCTTATAAACTTAAAATTAGCATTGCTCGTGCATAGGCAAACAAAAGGAAGGATAGGTGGACGAATGGAATCAAACTAAATCTACATAAATAAAATTCACAACAAAATATCAACCAATAAAAAAAAGCAGTGGGTCTAATTGAAAATATTCAAAATAAGTAAGTTTAAATAATAATTTCACTCCAAAAAAATCACTCATAATAGTTACAATATTTTCATTACAATCTAATTATCTAATGTTTTTTAATTAATTTATTGTGTACTTAACGCCTAACCTAAGTTCGGAACAGTATAAAAGTAGAAGAGATTAATAAGAGATTTTTGTAGGACGAATGTTAACAGGCTTTAATCGAACTATTTCTGAAATAGTTATGTAAAGACCCTGACGCCCGTATTACACCTAAACCACTGGCAGTAATATTCCAACTAAGCCTAATAATATCAGATATTCCTTATGTATCGAGATTCATGGAAGAAAATTTAGCCGGGCAAATTCGCCGTCAACCGGGGACCAATCAGATCGGAGATCGCGGAGCGTCAGCGGCGATTGGTTGATAAGTATTTAGGACGCAATGGCACTACGTTGATTAGACGTATTTAGTGTTCAGCTTAATGAATATTAAATTTACAAGATACACCGTTCAATAAACAATTTTTGCTTAAATCGTTTGACTTATTACTAGATAAATTGAATTAGCAGCATAGTATTTAATTAAGCAGCTATATCATTGAGCTAATAAAACCTTTAAGTTGGTTTATTCTTGACACAGTAGAACCTAATCACTGGTTACCTAAAATTAACAAGTTACTCGACAACTGTCTTGGGCGATGAAGTGGCAATTGTTTCGGTAATATTATTATTATTGCACATACGAGTATGTAATCAAAAATTTATTACGTAAAGTTTTCAGTCAATGTTTCCACTAAAATCAGCATAACATAGCATTTAAGATCAAAACATTCCGGCTTGTATCGAATGCCGATCACGATTATTTTATATCAGCCGATACCGATAAGGTTATTTTATTTTGCCCGATCCGTGGTCGTTATTCTTTGTGCTTCAGAGAAATTCAAACAGTTTTCCAAACCAATACAGCTGCTAGCGTATCTTCTTCTGTAATAAATAACTCATGTAGGTTCCAGTTCCCGTAAAGATATATTAATTTTTGAATTAGTTTTTGAACGGTCCATCTTGTAAACCCTATCATTCCTAGAGCTACATTTTGTGATCAAGAGAACAGGATAGGCTATACAGCCCCGGGTGTTGGGATAGGCGGGTGGGTGTGTCTAGACGAGCGTGGCGAAGGCCTGCGACGCGGAGTCGGTCTGTCCGGAGGGCGGCGGGCGGCGCTTGCGGCCGTACTGGCCGATGAAGGAGCCGTCCTCGTTCATGCCCGCTGCAAGACCATGCACGTATAGCGGGCGGACACGCATGCGGGGTGGGGGCGGACACCGTCAGTCATTTGGAATGATGACGTTGCAGTAAAAGAGTCTAGTGGTGAGAGCTTTCCGCTCCCCTAATAGTCCGGTGATGATAACAAGGCTGCCCTGGCCATCATCGTAGTCAATTAAAAAAAAGCAGAAAAAAGTAATAAGTATTGTACGTATCAAAATTTACATAACTAGGGTACCTTTTGAAGGCCTTTTAGACATAGGCTGTTTGAACGACAGTGACGCTAATATACGACCATGACAAGACAATCGATTTTTTATTATGTCTCATTTCTTGGCGGTCAAAGGAATCGTCTTTCTTTCATGAACACAGTAGCAATAATAAGTTGATGAAAATTCAATGCATTTTCTTTCAAGAGTGCCTTTGTAATTTAAATTGATTTAAAGTTCAGATCAAATTAAATCTTAATTACGAATGTACATAAAAATTTTAAATACCAGACTATAGGTCGTTCTTAAAAAAAGTAAATTAAATATTGTTTCCATCATAATTACTTTTAACGAAGCAGTTAAAAAACGTCATCAGACCAATGGTGTCCGATACCCCATAAAGGAAAAAAATTAAAAAGAACAAAAATCAAAATTGCTGCTAACACAAGTTATTTATACAATTCGTGCAGCTATGAAAAAAATTATACAAAACATATTTAGCAAAATCGAAAACTCAATCAAAGCTGGCTGCAAACAATTCAGAAGGATATCTATGGTTTCTTGTGCACGTCACGATTTTTCCACCGTACAGTGTTAGCCGTACAGTTTAACACTCGGCCGAACAAAAGCCGTACGGCTTTTTTTAGTTATTATTCTCTTTCATTATAATTTTAAAAAAATGAAGCATCAAAATCATTAGCAGCCTGGAGTTGAATATGGGATATGCATGAACTTTTTATTGATTTTGTTATGTTACGAATTTTAAATAATCAAAAGACATTAAAAAGTCGGTTCAACCTCAGTCTTCAGTCAATTTTCGTAACTAATATTTCTGTCTATTTAGTATAAAAATATATGTAATCTGTATGTCACAGCCGATGTTAATTCAATTGCATTTGACAATATGATAAAAAATTCATGCACATTCTCTATTTCACACATCATTTATGGGCGTCGTCAGTGGACTGCCTTCATGTCTATCGTGCAACAAACGAAATAAAAAAGTACAGAGCACATTCTACAAAAATGGCCACGATTTATGATGTGAACGAAAAAAAAAACTTAAGAAAATTAAATGATCGTGAGTTTAATTAATAGAAAATAACTAAAAATCGAATTAAAGGGTTTACATAATTTATACGTGTAAACCCTCCAGATGTTTAACCAAAGTGGCCAACAACTATGCCTATGTCCAGAAGTCTTGCCCCGTGCCATTAAGTCATGGAATGCCCTTCCAGCTCATGTGTTTCCTTCCTCTTACAATCCTGGGTTCTTTAGGCGGGGCGTGAAACGGCATCCCAGTGGGCCTTCAGGGTGAGGGCGACAGGCGCAACGGGTTTGTTCTATTGTGCCTGTCGACCTAACTTTTGGACCTCACGACCGCTTACCATCAGGTGGAGTGAGGTCATCCGGAAAGCTCTTCTTATAAAAAAAAATAAATAAAAACAAGTGGACTGCGATAGGCTGATAAACTTTGTTGATTATACAATTTTACCGGACAGGCAGATCTGCCGGGTTCCCATTACGCCGGACGTAATGGGAACACGGCCTTACACACTCAGCATACTCTCTTGTAACTACACAAAATAAGATAGCCCTATCTGTTAATCAAGTAAAATACTAGCGCATACCTGTTTCTCCTTCACCGTACTCAGCCATAGAGTCGGTGTCGCTCTCCGGGCCTGGCTTCGTGCCGCTGCTCATGGAGTGTCGGGACTTGTTGTCTAAGCTGTGAGGTAAAAAGAAATAGTATATATAATATTACATATTTAATTTAATAAAGCACCTACAGGCCGCCTAAATTGTGCAACAAGTGTCTGTTATACTTAGTTTTAAGTCAATTGTATGGTGCGCAATAAAGAATATCTATGTATCTAAAGCAAAAGTACCGGGTGAGTAAAGCCATGTGATCCCGTCATATCTCGGCACTCTAGAGTTGTTGCCGTGGTTGTGTGTTGTGTGTGTGTGAGCAGCAGTGTGTGTACTCACGGGTGCGTGTACTCGTGGAAGCCCTGGTCGGCGTAGTCGCGGCGGCCGTGCGCCAGTTGTGTCGTGCGCGTCGTACTTGTGTGTTGTGTGCGTGTGTGTGAGCAGCAGTGTGTGTACTCACGGGTGCGTGTACTCGTGGAAGCCCTGGTCGGCGTAGTCGCGGCGGCCGTGCGCCAGTTGTGTCGTGCGCGTCGTACTTGTGTGTTGTGTGCGTGTGTGTGAGCAGCAGTGTGTGTACTCACGGGTGCGTGTACTCGTGGAAGCCCTGGTCGGCGTAGTCGCGGCGGCCGTGCGCCAGTTGTGTCGTGCGCGTCGTACTTGTGTGTTGTGTGCGTGTGTGTGAGCAGCAGTGTGTGTACTCACGGGTGCGTGTACTCGTGGAAGCCCTGGTCGGCGTAGTCGCGGCGGCCGTGCGCCAGTTGTGTCGTGCGCGTCGTACTTGTGTGTTGTGTGCGTGTGTGTGAGCAGCAGTGTGTGTACTCACGGGTGCGTGTACTCGTGGAAGCCCTGGTCGGCGTAGTCGCGGCGGCCGTGCGCCAGTTGTGTCGTGCGCGTCGTACTTGTGTGTTGTGTGCGTGTGTGTGAGCAGCAGTGTGTGTACTCACGGGTGCGTGTACTCGTGGAAGCCCTGGTCGGCGTAGTCGCGGCGGCCGTGCGCCAGTTGTGTCGTGCGCGTCGTACTTGTGTGTTGTGTGCGTGTGTGTGAGCAGCAGTGTGTGTACTCACGGGTGCGTGTACTCGTGGAAGCCCTGGTCGGCGTAGTCGCGGCGGCCGTGCGCCAGTTGTGTCGTGCGCGTCGTACTTGTGTGTTGTGTGCGTGTGTGTGAGCAGCAGTGTGTGTACTCACGGGTGCGTGTACTCGTGGAAGCCCTGGTCGGCGTAGTCGCGGCGGCCGTGCGCCAGTTGTGTCGTGCGCGTCGTACTTGTGTGTTGTGTGCGTGTGTGTGAGCAGCAGTGTGTGTACTCACGGGTGCGTGTACTCGTGGAAGCCCTGGTCGGCGTAGTCGCGGCGGCCGTGCGCCAGTTGTGTCGTGCGCGTCGTACTTGTGTGTTGTGTGCGTGTGTGTGAGCAGCAGTGTGTGTACTCACGGGTGCGTGTACTCGTGGAAGCCCTGGTCGGCGTAGTCGCGGCGGCCGTGCGCCAGTTGTGTCGTGCGCGTCGTACTTGTGTGTTGTGTGCGTGTGTGTGAGCAGCAGTGTGTGTACTCACGGATGCGTGTACTCGTGGAAGCCCTGGTCGGCGTAGTCGCGGCGGCCGTGCGCCAGTTGTGTCGTGCGCGTCGTACTTGTGTGTTGTGTGCGTGTGTGTGAGCAGCAGTGTGTGTACTCACGGGTGCGTGTACTCGTGGAAGCCCTGGTCGGCGTAGTCGCGGCGGCCGTGCGCCAGTTCCCTGTCGTGCACGTCGTACTTGCCGCCGCGGTTGCGTCTCGCGACGCAGACCAGTACAAGGACCAGCAGCAGGAACGCCAGAGCCAGCATCACGCCGATGAACCAACCAGCCGTCGCCATCTTGTCGTCGCGCATTATCACCGGACCGTCTGCGGATCACCGAATATACCGATATTACACCCTACTCATTTGGTGGTGACCTCTGCCTTCTGAGCCAAGGGTCGTGGGTTCGATCCCCGCACAGTACAAGCATTTGTGTCCATGAACATGTCTGTATTGGTCTGGGCGTTTTCTATGTATAATATGTATATGTTTACAAAAAAATGTATCTAAGTAAGGTTCTCAGTTGTCTAGTACCCATAGTACAAGCTTCGGCTTAGTTTGGGGCTAGGTGGCGCTGTGTGGCCCAGCGTGGCATGGCAAATACACCTGCCCCCGGATGCACTACTGCGACTGGCACTAACTGACTGACCCTGGTGAGCAGCGACAGGCTGATGATGATGATGACTAACCGATAGTGGTGTCCACGTCCTTGACCTCGCTGGTGCTGAAGTACTCGCCGTCGTGCGCGGTCAGCTTGAGCGAGTACACCTGGCCGGGCTCCAGGCCGGTGAGGATCACGTAGTCGTAGCGACAGGCTGATGATGATGATGACTAACCGATAGTGGTGTCCACGTCCTTGACCTCGCTGGTGCTGAAGTACTCGCCGTCGTGCGCGGTCAGCTTGAGCGAGTACACCTGGCCGGGCTCCAGGCCGGTGAGGATCACGTAGTCGTAGCGACAGGCTGATGATGATGATGACTAACCGATAGTGGTGTCCACGTCCTTGACCTCGCTGGTGCTGAAGTACTCGCCGTCGTGCGCGGTCAGCTTGAGCGAGTACACCTGGCCGGGCTCCAGGCCGGTGAGGATCACGTAGTCGTAGCGACAGGCTGATGATGATGATGACTAACCGATAGTGGTGTCCACGTCCTTGACCTCGCTGGTGCTGAAGTACTCGCCGTCGTGCGCGGTCAGCTTGAGCGAGTACACCTGGCCGGGCTCCAGGCCGGTGAGGATCACGTAGTCGTCCTCGGTGACCTCGTTGGTGTGCAGCCACTGCGGCTGCCCCTTCAGCTTGTACCAGACCACGAAGTGCGTGCCGGGGTGCCCGTCCAGCGACGGCAGCCAGCGGACCTGCACGTGGGCGGTGCCTTCCTGCAACGAATGACCGACGACTCAGTATATATGTACATAGATGAGTGTAGTGAATGGTGGAGGACGAGGCCGCCCGATGAAAAGATGGATGGACTGTGTGCATGACGATATGGCTGAGAAAGGAGTGCATGGGACCATGACGGCTGATAGGGATGATTGGAAGAAGAAAACATATTGCACCGACCCCAGATAATGAATGTTTGGGTTCGATTTGAATATATCTGTGGGCGGTTCCATTTAAATAAGCTATAAACTACTTCTGTCAATCTGTAATCTGAATGACACCATATAGTGATTATCATCATCGCACCCGGTTTAAAACCAATTTTTTCCGTCCTTATTTTATTATGGCTATTAGATCCACTCACAACCCTCGGCTTCTTTATAGCATTGGGATATAGGCCTGAAAATCTGTTTCCATTTTCTAACTGGTGACAACAGAGAAGAGTTGCCAGTCAAGATCTAAAAGTTAGGGTATGTATCATCATCAGCAGCAACCTGCAAAAGTCCACCAGGCAGGTCTGATGTAGGACTCTCTCAAAATGCGCAAAGAAAAAAATTCTAGCAGCTCATGAACAAATTCAAATGAGTTCTATACATGAGTTCTTGTTGTGTACTTGTGTTGCTTATTGTTTTTATGTGTTTGTTGTTAATATCTTTCGTCTGACTCATTTTTTTTTACGTTTTGTTGTGTTGTAATTAATTAGTGTTGCCAATAAATTGTTTAAAGAATACGAGCGGTTTTACCTTAGCAGGCAAAGTGGTAGTCTCAAACAGCGGCACGTCGGGCACCATGTTGACGACGCCGCGCGTGCTCTGCTCCACGTAGTACTTGTCGCCCTCGCCCGCCTTGGTCTTGGCGCGGATCTAACGTTTGAGGTTAAGATCTTTATTCTCATTATTCACTTAACATGAGAACATAAAATTTACAAAATATAAACAAAACAAACGACATTTGAAAGAAATGAAGGAAGTCGGAGGTAGGAGCACAGTCTTTCAAAGACCGCGGTTGCTATGTGGACCGGCATTATGAGTGTTTTGAGCGTTGTGGGGCTTAATAGCAGAATAGGGATATTTCCAGGGTCAAAATTATTACATTTTATTTAGTCCGTATTTTAGATTATAAATATAATATATTGGACACGTAGTTTTCCTTTTTTTCATTTAAACAAAGAATAACAAAGATAATATTGGACACGTATATTTACTTTTTTTATTTAAACAAAAAATAACAAAGATACAAGGCATCAAAATGTAGGAAAAAAGTTTGACGTGCAAAAGTATTACTAGTGAATCTATTTGCAGAAATAAACTATTTTATTTTTTATTTTTATTTAGGAGTTGGGGGTCTTTGACGTCACTCAGTGGCGAAAAAACGCCCACTCTTTGACGCCACGAGTAATTTTAACGGGCTATATCTTGGTCATCTTTGGTCTAATTTACAAATGAAAAAATACGTGTCTTGTATTTTTGAACAATCTAAATACGGACTAATTACATTTTTTACGGCAATAGGCCTATTATTTATTTAATCTTTATTGCACAAAGAAGGTACAAATAGCGGACTTAATGCCATGTGGCATTCTCCACCAGTCAACCATTGGGCGTGCCAGAAAACTATACTATGGGGCGGTGCGGTAATAGGTATTTTGACAACTTTTTTTATATACAAAATACCTTTTTTATATATAAAAAATTTATTTGGGAGAATAGTTAGTTTAATTTAATTTTAATGTATGATTCTATGTATTTGTGTTGTCTTGATTTTATTTTATGTTATTTTTAATTGATTATTGACATTTGATTAACATTGATTGTAATTTTTATTATTTAATATGGGCAATTGTGCCTGAAATAAACGATTTTTATTTTATTTATAGAGCCGTCCCCTCAAAGTAGTTACGTTTGATAGTTAGTATGTTACCTCGACGCGGTACTTGGTGTTGGGCTCGAGGCCGGCCAGCTTGGCGCGGTCGTACTTGGGGTCGATCTCCTTCTTGCGCTCCTGCTGCGGGCCCAGCGCCGTGCCCGTCACCTTCTGGTAGTAGATCTTGTAGCCGGTCAGGACGCCGTTCTCGTCCACCGGCTTGTCCCACTTGAGCAGCATGGCCGATGACCCGATCGGGTACGCTTCGAACGATTTCACGGTGCCGGGTTTTCCTAGGAAAAAAAAAATTAATAAGGAATCCTGTCATGATATCACGACATGTACTGAAAAGTACAGTCATTTAAATAGAATGACCTATTTAAAATTTTGTCTAAAGACTGTTGCGGACCTGCTGCCGACCTATCATGTTAGAACCTGCCATTAACCAATATAACCAACAAAAAGAGCTATTTGTGTACTTGTGTTAAGTGTCACTTTTTGAGTTAGTTAATTTTCATTCTGAGAAGGCGCATTACAGATATACTGACGAAAGTTTAAATGAATCCTAGACTTGTAATAACATTCGAAATTGCGAATATCACGAGTTATATTACTAAGGAGGGAAAAGGAAACTATTATGTATGAAAAAGACATCGCCACAACTCACTCAAATCGGTAAATATTTCTCGATAGATAATGAACTCTACATTCTGGTCACAAAGTTTGAAAATTGTTGGAAGTCTTTGACAGTTACGTGTAGATACTTATACTAGGTGACTTTTTAATCACTATCCAAATTTTTTCTGGGCATTAGGTATCGTTAATAGAGCCCATTCCTGCAAAAAAAATATAGGTAAAACCATTAGGTTTTACCTATATTTTTTTTGCAGGAATGCCCAGAAAAAATTTGGATAGTGATTAAAAAGTCACCTTGTATATTTATACTAGCTAGACCGCCCTCGCTTCGCTTCAGGTATTTTAGGTTGCTATGGTAACGTTTTTAATACACGTCAGTTTGAAAGATAGCTTTTTGGTAATTTTTCACACCTTGGGTTACATTATTAAACTTTTAGCACGGATCCCTAACGTTTTTATAAATATACCATATCGTCGCCGTAGAGCGAAAAGTCACTAAGTAGGTACTGACGTGTTTTGAGTTATGGCGGTTTAAAGTTTCATAAAACAAAAAAAAATATAACTTAATTTTAGTAAAAGATAACTCTAATTTCATTGCTATATATCTTAAAGAATAGATAGACAAATAAGATTGTAATATCACTTTCAATTAATTATGTTTAATTACTGAGATAATGACAAAAAAACTGAGTTCGTGACTATTTCACTCATGTTTGGATCATATCGAGAGTCGTTAAGTCGACTTAGTTAGTTTTCGCTTTCATGTTTTGTACCGAACCAGTAATTCTAAAGTAGTTAAGTCACTTTAGGTAATTTTTAGTATGGATTGGGTCCAAAATTATGATTTGATTTGTAAAAGAGAGAAATAACCAACTCGACTTAGGTACAGATTTGCTTTGTTAGATCATAAAAAATAGTGTTAAGTAAAATTGGTTAGTTTTCGACTGCCAATGAATAGAGCAAACGTAAAGTTAATGTGTTTTCGCTCTCTGTAAAACAAAAACTATGGCGCGTACAGAAATGTCAAAAAGAAGAATTTGTGCAGAAAAATTTGGGGAATCTGGTTAGGTATTTAACTCAATTTTGGCATATGTCGACTTAGTGACTTTTCGCTCTACGGCGACGATATGTTTACCAGGGATAGTGTACCTTTCCGACAGTGAAAGAATTATTCAAATCGGTACAGTATATTCGGAGCCTATTCGTATCAAAGAAACAAACAATCAAATCTTTCCTCTTTATAATATTAGTAGAGATATGGTAGCCTTACCTTCAGGAGTGACGAAGCTGAGTATGTCGCTGGCGGGCCCGTTGAAGCGGCCGTTGTAGACGAGTATCTTGGCGTTGTTCTTCTTGTACGGCTTGAACTTGGACACCAGCGCCGTGGACGCGTCCGCCTTCACCAGGATCTCCTTGGGCCGGTCCTCCTCGCCGTCCGTCCACGTCTGGATCTTGTAGCCTGGAATATAATATGTATTAGGTGGGACTGCCATTGTGGTGAAAGGATTTTCCAATTTGTGTGGGGATGCCAATTACCCAGGGTGAGCCAGACGTACGCTGTGAGGTCAACGCGTAATACGGTGAAGCTCGTTTCATGCACTACCGTATGACGTATTGACTTCATTCTACAATGTCATCAATGCCAATTTTAAAATGGGTATAAGGATAGGGTCAAGATTAAAATGTTAAGACAATGACTTGTAACTATAGGCTGTTCACCGAAGTTAGTACTGGAGCACATAGCTTGCACGGGGACGTGCACGTCCGCGGACGGAGTTCGGGCGGCAGTGCTGTACCTTTGAAGTGTCCCCGGACGGAGTCGGGCGGCAGTACTGTACCTTTAAAGTGTCCCCGGACGGAGTCGGGCGGCAGTACTGTACCTTTAAAGTGTCCCCGGACGGAGTCGGGCGGCAGTACTGTACCTTTAAAGTGTCCCCGGACGGAGTCGGGCGGCAGTACTGTACCTTTAAAGTGTCCCCGGACGGAGTCGGGCGGCAGTACTGTACCTTTAAAGTGTCCCCGGACGGAGTCGGGCGGCAGTACTGTACCTTTAAAGTGTCCCCGGACGGAGTCGGGCGGCAGTACTGTACCTTTAAAGTGTCCCCGGACGGAGTCGGGCGGCAGTACTGTACCTTTAAAGTGTCCCCGGACGGAGTCGGGCGGCAGTACTGTACCTTTAAAGTGTCCCCGGACGGAGTCGGGCGGCACTGGGTTCCAGCTGAGCAGCGCCGTGGTGCCGGTGGTGACCTGCACCAGCGTGAAGTTGCCCGGCGCCTGCAGCGGCACGTCCTCGCCGGACCAGCCCGTCACCTCCACCGGAGTCACGTTCGACCGGCCCTTCGAGTTCACCGCTACGACCTGCGAACGCGAAGGGAGTCGTTACAAAGCGCGATATGTGATATAATAACCCAAGACATGCCACGCTGGGCCACACAGAGCCATCTAGCCCCAAACTAGGCCGAAGCTTGGACTATGGGTACTAGACAACCGATAAACATACTTAAATACATTTTTTTTAATAAATACATATGATACATAGAAAACACCCAGACCAATACAAACAGACATGTTCATGCACACAAATGTTTGTAATGTGTGGGGATCGAACCCACGACCCTTGACTCGGAAGGCAGAGGTCACTACCAATTGAGCCACCGAACCAGCCATATGGAACACAGGATGCCATGCATAGGTAATGAGATAATTTAACCGATGTGTTATCTCAGGGCTTGATTTACTTAGTGTCTCCGAGGAAGACGACGCCACGTGCCTTCGAGCACACCGGCGTCGTGCAAGCTGCCGGGAGGCCCACGCGTCTGGTCCCTCCGGCATCCCCGACCCCCTCAGACAGAGTGCTCGTAGCCGACCGCCGTCGGGATTGGTGGGTATTCTCCGCCAAATAGGAGTGAGCCCCACGTAACCTAGGTGTCCCGTACCCAGGGCCCTGGTGTATGCGTAAACACAGTCCCGACAGAAATTAAAATTCCGAAACAAATATTCGTGTGATGAACACTTGTGCCAAACCGCCTGCCCAGCGTGGCGATTATGGGTATATCCTCCAGATGTTTGCCCTAAGTGGCGAACAACTGGAGAGGCCTATGTCCAGCAGTGGACTACAATGGGCTGACGATGATGATGAACACTTGTGTTTGTTCCGTGTCTGGGTCCGTTTATATTTGTATTTAAGTATTTATTTGTGGTACCTTCGTTGTTCTGATACCCATAACACAAGTGCTTAAGCTACTTACTTTGGGATCGGAGCAATGTATGGGAAGTTAAAATAAATAAATAAAATAAATAACCCAAGACATGCCCCGCTGGGCCACACAGCGCCACCTAGCCCCAAACTAAGCCGAAGCTTGTACTATGGGTACTAGACAACCGATAAACATACTTAAATACATTTTTTTTTGTAAATAAATACATATGATACATAGAAAACACCCAGACCAATACAAACAGACATGTTCATGCACACAAATGTTTGTAGTGTGTGGGGATCGAACCCACGACCCTTGGCTCGGAAGGCAGAGGTCACTACCAATTGAGCCACCGAGCCAGCCATATGGAACACAGGATGCCATGCATAGGTAATGAGATGATGAACCGTTGAGTAATCTCAGGGCCGTGCAAGCTGCCGGGATGCCCACGCGTCTGGTCCCTCCGGGCATCCCGACCCCCTCAGACAGAGTGCTCGTAGCCGACCGCCGTCGGGATTGGTGGGTATTCTCCGCCAAATAGGAGTGAGCCCCACGTAACCTAGGTGTCCCGTACCCAGGGCCCTGGTGTATGCGTAAACACAGTCCCGACAAAAAATTAAAATTCCGAAACAAATATTCGTGTGATGAACACTTGTGTTCGTTCCGTGTCTGGGTCCGTTTATATTTGTATTTAAGTATTTATTTGTGGTACCTTCGTTGTTCTGATACCCATAACACAAGTGGTTAAGCTACTTACTTTGGGATCGAAGCAATGTATGTGATGTTGTCTGATATTAAAATCAAATTAATAAACAATTATTCACACAAACATTTGTTGCAATTATCCTGTCCCCAAACTGACCTTAATCTTGTAGGGCTGGAAGGTGGGCGTGTTGGGCACGAGGTGCTCGGTGACCTGCCAGTCGCGCACCGTCACGTCGGTGTAGGGGTCCCCGGTGATGTTGCGCCGCCACGACACCACGTAGTGGAACCCGGGGCCGTTGTGCTCGATTTGGGGCATTTTCTGTAGGTGAAGTCGGTATTGGACATTTTAAAACACGATTATATAGCAGTCTAAGCGCAGATCAATCATAAAGATAAGACGAAGACTATCAGCCGCAGAACCGATAACGGTCGGTTGGGGTAAACGAGTTCTGGAGTGGAGACCGCGTCTCGGCAAACGTGTGGAGACCGCGTCTCGGCAAACGTCGTGTAGAATACTCTCAGGCAAGGTGAAGTGACGATTTGCGCAGGACGGCTGGCAAGTGCTGGATGCGAGAATCCTAGGATCGATCAAATTGGCGAACATTGGGAGAGGCTTATGTCCAGCAGTGGAATGTTATAGACTGAAGATGATGATGATGGCCTAAGCAATTGTGCACAATGATTCTCAAACTAGGTCCTGACGTCATCACTTCAACATAATAGGCTATTATGGCTAAAAATTGTAATTGGTCCGTCTTTTAGCTTATTCAAAAATAAAAGACAAGTGTTTTTCCTTTTTTCATTCAAATAAAGAATAGCAAAGATACAAGACATCAAAAGTTAGGAGTGGGAGTCTTTGACGTCACTCGCTCCCGTAAAAACGGCCTCACCTAGTGACGTCACGCGTAATTTAACGGGCTATAACTTTGTAATTTTTAGTCTAATTTACAAATAAAAAAATACGTGTCTTTTATTTTTGAATAAACTAAAAGACGGACTAATTACAATTTTTAACCATAATAGCCTATTAGTGGGCGTGGCCTCTTGTAGCTGCCAGTGTTCGGGTGTGCACACAGTTTTATCTTAGACTAGCTGTGCCAGCGGCGTCGCTCACGTGGATATCGGGTTTCAAAAATAACGGACTTCCATATAATACCCATCTATACCTTGTGCCTAAGTTTTAAGTTAGACCTCTAGCAATACATTGGTGAAAACCGCATTCAATTCTATGCAGTAGTTTTCGCGTAATGCGCGTTCAAACATACAGGTTTAAATTTCTCGCGTTTTCCCAACACTTCCCGTCACTGCTCCGCTCCTATTGATTGTAGCGTGATGAAAAGTATCCTATAACCTGCCCAGGAGTATGAAGAATAATTGTACCAAGTTTCGTCAAAATCTGTTCAGTAGTTTTTTTTTCTATAACGAACATACAGACAGACAGACAGACAGACAGACAGACAGACAGACAGACAGACAAAAATTTTACTGATTGCATTTTTGGCATTTTGAAACTTTTCTGGTTCTTCACGTTGACACCAGATCGCTTACATAGTATCTATACTTATAATAATCTGTACAGATTTATTATAAGTATAGATTACTATGTAAGCGATCTGGTGTCAACGTGAAGAACCAGAAAAGTTTCAAAATGCCAAAGTCGCCATATTATTATGCTTCCATAATAAGGATGTTTTGGGGATCAAATTAATTACATTATATTTATAGTTCATTCGCGTTAAGAAAATAGTGACTCATCACCGACTGCCGGCAACTAGCCAATTAAAACGCTAGAAATTATAATTTCTTCTAATTGGCTAGTGGCCGGCAGTCGGTGATGAGTCACTATTTTCTTAACGCGAATGAACTATAGTCCGTATTCTAAATGCCACACCGCGTGACGTCACGCGTAATATCTCCCTAAAAGCACCGCTTGTGATACTGACCGACCAAGAGATGACCATGTTGGTGGGGTCGGTGCCCTTGCCCTCGACGTTGTCGGGGTTCTTGTGCGGCACCTCCGCCTCCGTCGTGCACACGTCCGAGTGCGCCGACGGCGACGACGGCCCGATCTTGTTCCACGCTATCACTCTGTAAACAATAGTTATCACTATCACTACATACTACAAAATAAAGTCGCTTTTTCTGTAATTTTTTTTTATAGTAGCTGCGTTATTATAAAAGGTGGAGGTCCTTCCCCGGACGAGCAGCTCAATTCGAGCGAAGATTCGCTATGGCCTACCTCTCTTATATCCCTATGTGCGCTTCTCTTATATCTTTAAAACTACGCAACGGATTTTGAGACGTCTTTTTTAATAGTAGGTATAATGAAATATTCGAAATGGCCGCTAGTAGGTATAGTGTAAAACAAAGTCGCTTTTGTTGTCTGACTGTCCCTATGTATGCATAGATCTTGACAACTAAACAACTGACAAGCAAACAGGTTTTTTATGCGGGTTTTTTTTTATTTTAGTGGGATCCAGGAGGACGTTTTATACTGAATGCACCTGTCTTGTTTTATATACTTTTTGACACGTTGTCGCTGGCCGCGTCCCACGCGTGGGCGGCTGGTGTGGTGTGGCGGGTACCTGAAGGTGTAGTTGGCCCAGGGGCTGAGCTGCGCGGACCAGGTGGTGTCCATGGCGGGCACGTTGTCGCTGGCCGCGTCCCACGCGTGGGCGGCTGGTGTGGTGTGGCGGGTACCTGAAGGTGTAGTTGGCCCAGGGGCTGAGCTGCGCGGACCAGGTGGTGTCCATGGCGGGCACGTTGTCGCTGGCCGCGTCCCACGCGTGGGCGGCTGGTGTGGTGTGGCGGGTACCTGAAGGTGTAGTTGGCCCAGGGGCTGAGCTGCGCGGACCAGGTGGTGTCCATGGCGGGCACGTTGTCGCTGGCCGCGTCCCACGCGTGGGCGGCTGGTGTGGTGTGGCGGGTACCTGAAGGTGTAGTTGGCCCAGGGGCTGAGCTGCGCGGACCAGGTGGTGTCCATGGCGGGCACGTTGTCGCTGGCCGCGTCCCACGCGTGGGCGGCTGGTGTGGTGTGGCGGGTACCTGAAGGTGTAGTTGGCCCAGGGGCTGAGCTGCGCGGACCAGGTGGTGTCCATGGCGGGCACGTTGTCGCTGGCCGCGTCCCACGCGTGGGCGGCTGGTGTGGTGTGGCGGGTACCTGAAGGTGTAGTTGGCCCAGGGGCTGAGCTGCGCGGACCAGGTGGTGTCCATGGCGGGCACGTTGTCGCTGGCCGCGTCCCACGCGTGGGCGGCTGGTGTGGTGTGGCGGGTACCTGAAGGTGTAGTTGGCCCAGGGGCTGAGCTGCGCGGACCAGGTGGTGTCCATGGCGGGCACGTTGTCGCTGGCCGCGTCCCACGCGTGGGCGGCTGGTGTGGTGTGGCGGGTACCTGAAGGTGTAGTTGGCCCAGGGGCTGAGCTGCGCGGACCAGGTGGTGTCCATGGCGGGCACGTTGTCGCTGGCCGCGTCCCACGCGTGGGCGGCTGGTGTGGTGTGGCGGGTACCTGAAGGTGTAGTTGGCCCAGGGGCTGAGCTGCGCGGACCAGGTGGTGTCCATGGCGGGCACGTTGTCGCTGGCCGCGTCCCACGCGTGGGCGGCTGGTGTGGTGTGGCGGGTACCTGAAGGTGTAGTTGGCCCAGGGGCTGAGCTGCGCGGACCAGGTGGTGTCCATGGCGGGCACGTTGTCGCTGGCCGCGTCCCACGCGTGGGCGGCTGGTGTGGTGTGGCGGGTACCTGAAGGTGTAGTTGGCCCAGGGGCTGAGCTGCGCGGACCAGGTGGTGTCCATGGCGGGCACGTTGTCGCTGGCCGCGTCCCACGCGTGGGCGGCTGGTGTGGTGTGGCGGGTACCTGAAGGTGTAGTTGGCCCAGGGGCTGAGCTGCGCGGACCAGGTGGTGTCCATGGCGGGCACGTTGTCGCTGGCCGCGTCCCACGCGTGGGCGGCTGGTGTGGTGTGGCGGGTACCTGAAGGTGTAGTTGGCCCAGGGGCTGAGCTGCGCGGACCAGGTGGTGTCCATGGCGGGCACGTTGTCGCTGGCCGCGTCCCACGCGTGGGCGGCTGGTGTGGTGTGGCGGGTACCTGAAGGTGTAGTTGGCCCAGGGGCTGAGCTGCGCGGACCAGGTGGTGTCCATGGCGGGCACGTTGTCGCTGGCCGCGTCCCACGAGTCCGGTGCGAAGCTGGTGTTGTACTGGATGCTGTAGCGCAGGATGGGCGCGCGGTTGTCGCCGGTGGAGTGCCAGCGGATGTCGGCTATCTTGGCCGAGCACTCGATGCCCTCGAGCGCCGGCGGGTTC
>CM062079.1:3835762-4284549 GCA_031163375.1 Conogethes punctiferalis | reverse complement strand
GCTAAAGAGCTCTGTGCACCAACTGCGAACTATATGCGAACAAGTGTTATCATCTGCGAACAAGTATTCTCAATATGACTACTCAACGAGAGCCCGTGGTCATTAAGATGACCCACGACCTTGATGAACTCACCGACTTCAAAGCCTACTACAAGATAACCAAAGATGTTATCCATACCATCAATGATTGCCTTGGTGCGAACAAGAGTCTCACCAAGGACAACAAGCACTGTATCCTAAAATGTACAGATTACCTCCTATATGGCTTAGAGTTCCTTAACGGAGAGCTTAAGGACCAATTCGTCGCAGAAGCCAAAGAAGCAACATTACAGGAGTCCATTTGTGAGGTCCGCGAGACTACGTCGAGCTTGAAGGAGGAGATATTGCAGGCCGTCAGGTCTGAACTCGCCTCCTTCAAAGATGGGATGAGGCCTTATGAGCCCCATAACTCTTTGGGAACCGATACTGCGGTGTCCTATGCCTCTGTAGCCTCGTCGTCCAAAAAACTACCCAAAGCGCCCCGAACGAAGCCAGCCATCATAGTCACGGCCGACGATGTTTCCAAGAAACCAACCGAGGTCGTGACAGAATGGAAAAAAGTAGTGTCATTCCGGAAACAAAAGTATGCCCCAGTTAAAATACAACCCATCTCAAACGGCAAACTGCGGGTTGAGTTTGAGAAGCATGAGCATTGCAGCGAAACCATCAACCGCACAAAGACCGTCAAAGGTTTTTCTGCCGAGCCCGCCAAAAGGAGACCCCCACTCATGATCCTCAAGGGGATCCCTAAAGACGTCTCTAAGGACGAATTACTGGACGTCCTGCAGTGTCAGAATGATGTTTCAATTGCTCGCTTGTGCTTCCTAACAACAAACAAGAATACCACCCTATACAACGCAGTGCTGGAGGTCACTCCCGAGATGCGTACCACCATCCTCGCTCTCGGGAGACTCAACGTGGATCACAGCCGTGTCCACGTTGAGGACTTCAGCAGATTTGTCCAGTGCCATGTGTGCCTGCAATACGGGCACACTAAGGCCAAATGCACCGCGGACAAAAAGCCTTGTGCCCATTGTGCTAGTGAGGGACATCAAGTCTCTGAGTGCCCCAATAAGAACGACGCGTCAAAGCGCAAGTGCTATAACTGCGCTAAGTACAATGCGAAGATGTGCACCAGAGGCGATGTCTCTCACAACGCCACCAATGCCCGCCAGTGTCCCCGTATAAAGGCGATGATGGCTCGTCTTCAAGATCAAACCGACTACGGGGATTAGAAAACTCCTTACTAATTCTCTTTGATCCTCAAACTCATCATCTTCTTATTACTTAAATACTACTTAACAATATCTTGTCTCTATCTGTTCCTTCTACAACTTGTTTCCCAATTTACTTAGAAAATCATCTGTCTTTCTTCAATTGTGTCCCAATAAACAATATTTTTGTCATAGCTCTGGTCACGCTAGAGAAGTTACCAATTTGCCAATACTGACTAATATTCTGCGTCTATATAGAATATCCTGCGTCTAAATAGTATCATATCCGAGAAAACACGTACAGATAAATTATAAAACTTTGCCCTAAACTCACTAAAAAAAAAAAAAAAAAAAAAAACCTAACCTAACCTAACCTAACCTAACCTAACCTAACCTAACCTAACCTAACCTAACCTAACCTAACCTAACCTAACCTAACCTAACCTAACCTAACCTAACCTAACCGGGGGACCCCCCACAGCTTGCGTCCACGTCGCGTCCCCTGGAAACGTCCGGTTCCTGACCACCGTAACGGAGTGGCAGGACCGGCGGCCAAAGAGCTGTGCAGTGCGATTCTATACGACCCATTGCGATTTGCGACCTCTACGATTGTTAATTGTGATTAATCCTTCGTCATGGCTTCCCAGAAAGCCAACACGAACCCCCTCGTTAAAAAACCCTCCACCGTAAAACCTTCTGCCCGTAAAGCCCCCCCATCTCAAAAACCATCCACCTCCGACCAAGATCCTTCTGATATACCCAGTGCTCCTCCGAAACCACCCAAAGAACCCCCTATAGTTATCGAGAATAAATTTCACTCGGAAGATGTTGTAGACCACTTCTCCTTCTACAATGTTGTAAAGGGTCTTGGAGAAACGATTCTCGCCGCAGTAACAGCAGGAAAGTCTCTCACCAAAGAAAATAAAGCTGTTATTATCGACTGTTGCGAGGAACTGCGGTGTGCAATTGGAACTTTCCCAGACCTACATGAAGCACCCTCCGACAACCACGAGTTCTATCGAGAGGAGATAGAAAGGCGCTGCCGGGTTAACACTGAAACGATGATTGAGCTGAGCAGTGAAAACGTCGAAACAATACGGCAGATGAGCAACAATGTTGTCAGCATTGTTAGAGACGAAGCCGAAGCAAAGGAGTCACTGCTCAATCAGTCCATCGCGGAAGCAAAGGAGGCCACAAACACCCTCGTTGAAGAGGTCCGTACAGCTGTGAAGGATGAGATCGCGACATTACGCGCCGCTATAAGGGAGGAACTCAAGAACATTCCTCCCGCTATCTCGTCTCTCCCAACTGTTCCCCCCACGTATGCCGCAACTGCTGCGGCCAAACCAACACCTGCGCCCCGAACCAAGCCGGCCATCATAGTGACCGCCGACGACGTGTCCAAGAAACCTGCCGAAGTGGCAAATGAGTGGAAGAAAGTTGTTTCCTTTAGGAAACACAAGTACGCCCCTACAAAGATCCAACCCATATCGAACGGGAAACTGAGGATCGAGTTCGAGAAAGCGGAGCAATGTGCGGAAACCATCGACCGCACCAAAGCTGTAAAAGGCTTTTCGGCTGAGCAAGCCAAGCGCCGCCCCCCACTCATCATCTTAAAGGGGATATCGAAGGACGTTGGCAAGGACGAGCTTATTGACGTTCTACAATGTCAAAATGACGTCCAAATAGCTCGTCTCTGCTTCCTTACATCCAACAAAAATATCACACTATACAACGCCGTGCTCGAGGTCACTCCCGAGATGCGTACAAACATCCTCGCACTCGGGAAACTCAACGTGGATCACAGCCGTGTCCACGTTGAGGACTTCAGCCGGTTTGTACAGTGCCACCTGTGCCTACAATATGGGCACACCAAAACCAAGTGCACAAGTGCCAAAAAACCTTGTGCACACTGTGCCAGTGAGGGCCACCAGATTTCTGAGTGCCCTCACAAGAGTGACGCCACCAAACGCAAATGCTACAATTGCACTAAATACCATGCAAAAATGTGCACAAAAGGTGACGTCACTCACAATGCAACCAACTCCCGTCAGTGCCCCCGTATCAAGTCTATGATGGCCAGATTGCAAGACCAGACGGATTATGGGACTTGAAACATCTGACCGAGTCCCAAGTGTCCCAATTAATTACCTTTGTCCAAAATCTCAACAGACGAACTTTATTTGTTAATTCCATTTGTAAATTATAACCCAATATCACCTAACCCATTCTGTCTTTTCTAGATTCAGCCCCAAATCACAACATAATTTGCCTATAGCTCTGATCATGTTAGAGAAGATACTCATAATTTTCTTAAACCTACCACTTCTTACACAATTAACCACAAATCTTGAAAAACATGTACAGAAACCATAACCCATCTTGTAACCAAAACTCTCAAAAAAAAAAAAAAAAAAAAAAAAAAAAAACCTAACCTAACCTAACCTAACCTAACCTAACCTAACCTAACCTAACCTAACCTAACCTAACCTAACCTAACCTAACCTAACCTAACCTAACCTAACCTAACCTAACCTAACCTAACCTAACCTAACCTAACCAAACCGGGGGACCCCCCACAGAGCTTGCGTCCACGTCGCGTCCCCTGGGCAACGTCGCGTCCTGACCACCGTAACGGAGTGGCAGGCCGGCGGCTGAAGAGCTCTGTGCACCGATTGCGATCCTAAGCGAATAAGTGATATCATCTGCGTTTTTCAATATGTCGACCCAACGAGAGAACGTGGTCATTACGATGACCCACCAACTTGATGACCTAAAGGACTTCAAATCGTATTATAAGACCACCCGAGATGTAATACGTACAATCAATGACTGCCTTGGTGCGAACAAGAGTCTCACCAAGGAAAACAAGCATTGCATTCTCAAATGCACGGACTTCCTATCCTATGGGTTAGAGTTCCTCTACGGTGAACTCAAAGACCAGTTCGTCGCAGAAGCTAAAGAGACCACACTACACGAATCCATCTGTGAAGTTCGGGAGACTACAACAGGCTTGAAGGAGGAGATATTGCAGGCCGTCAGGTCTGAACTCGCCTCCTTCAAAGATGGGATGACGCCTTCAGCGCTTCATAACTCTTTGGGAGCCGTTTCGCCGGTGTCCTATGCCTCCGCAGTCTCCTCGAAAACTCAACCTGCAGCGCCCCGAACTAAGCCGGCCATCATCGTCACGGCCGACGATGTTTCCAAAAAGCCAACCGAGGTCGTATCCGAGTGGAAGAAAGTTGTTTCCTTCCGGAAACAAAAATACGCCCCGGTAAAGATCCAACCCATCTCAAACGGCAAGCTGCGGGTTGAGTTTGAGAAACATGAGCAATGTACCGAGACGATTGACCGCACAAAAGCTGTCAAAGGCTTTTCTGCAGAGCCCGCCAAACGAAGACCACCCCTCATGATCCTCAAAGGGATCTCTAAGGACGTCTCAAAGGACGAACTGATAGAGGTCCTCCAATGCCAGAACGACGTCAAAATAGCCCGCTTGTGTTTCCTCACAAGTAACAAAAACACGACCCTTTATAACGCTGTGCTGGAGGTCACTCCCGAGATGCGTAACACCATCCTCGCTCTCGGGAGACTCAACGTGGATCACAGCCGTGTCCACGTTGAGGACTTCAGCCGTTTCGTCCAATGCCATGTGTGCCTGCAATACGGGCACACTAAGGCTAAATGCACCGCGGCCAAAAAGCCATGTGCCCATTGTGCAAGCGAGGGACATCAAGTCTCGGAGTGCCCATACAAGAGCGACGCTGCAAAGCGTAAGTGTTATAACTGCGCAAAATATAATGCTAAAATGTGCACCCGAGGCGATGTAACGCACAATGCCACCAACGCCCGACAGTGTCCCCGTATAAAGGCTATGATGGCCCGCTTACAGGACCAAACAGATTACGGGACTTAGAAAAATCCCTCCTTCTAAGTCTAAACTTTTCTCTAAACCTCACTTCTATTTTCTCAAAATCTTATCTGACATCTTCTTGCTATATCTGTCCCCTCTACAAACTTTCTCCAATCTCACCACCAAAACTTCTGTGTTCTTTGAATTTGCCCCAATAAACTCCAATAGCCATAGCTCTGGTCATGCTAGAGAAGTTACCAATTTGTCCATAATTTATCTTACTGTGTCCCAATAATCCAAAATCTTAGAATAACCGTACAGAAAATCCCCATACTTTAACCAAAACTCATCCAAAAAAAAAAAAAAAAAAAAAAAAACCTAACCTAACCTAACCTAACCTAACCTAACCTAACCTAACCTAACCTAACCTAACCTAACCTAACCTAACCTAACCTAACCTAACCTAACCTAACCTAACCTAACCTAACCTAACCTAACCTAACCTAACCTAACCTAACCTAACCTAACCTAACCTAACCTAACCTAACCTAACCTAACCTAACCTAACCTAACCTAACCTAACCTAACCTAACCTAACCTAACCTAACCTAACCTAACCTAACCTAACCTAACCTAACCTAACCTAACCTAACCTAACCTAACCTAACCTAACCTAACCTAACCTAACCTAACCTAACCTAACCTAACCTAACCTAACCTAACCTAACCTAACCTAACCTAACCTAACCTAACCTAACCTAACCTAACCTAACCTAACCTAACCTAACCTAACCTAACCTAACCTAACCTAACCTAACCTAACCTAACCTAACCTAACCTAACCTAACCTAACCTAACCTAACCTAACCTAACCTAACCTAACCTAACCTAACCGGGGGACCCCCCACAGCTTGCGTCCACGTCGCGTCCCCTGTCAACACCGTGTCCTGACCACCGTAACGGAGTGGCAGGACCGGTGGCTAAAGAGCTGTGCTCTTGTTATCAACTGCGATCGATTGTGATTAACTGCGCTCATCATGAGTACCCAACGCGAATCTGTTGTCATCACCATGGACTACAACCTAAGTGATGTCAAAACCTTCGAGGATTACTACAAATCCTCCCGCAACGTCATCCGCACTATCAACGACTGCCTTAATGCAAACAAAAGTTTGACTAAGGAGAATAAGTCCTGCATTTTTAAATGCACAGAGTTCTTGTCCTATGGTCTGGAATTCCTCATGGGGGAGCTGAAGGACCAATTTGTCAATGAGTCAAAAAATACAACGCTTCACGAGTCCATCTTAGAAGCTAAGGACGCAACCGAGTGTATTAAGGATGAGGTGATTTCGGCGGTGAGAAGTGAACTCGCTGCCTTCAAAGAGGAGCTGAGATCCGCCCCAATTGCCTCTCCCCAAGTCCCGGTTGCGCTCCCGACATCGTATGCCTCTATGGCCAAATCTACCCCCCCTTCGCCCAAAACCAAGCCTGCCATCATTGTTTGCGCCAATGATGTTTCGAAGAAACCGGCTGAAGTTGTCAGCGAGTGGAAGAAGGTCGTGTCCTTCCGAAAGCACAAATACGCTCCTGTCAAAATTCAGCCGATTTCGAACGGAAAACTTCGCATCGAATTTGAAAAGCCGGAACAGTGCGAGGAGACAATAAAGCGCACCACGGCTTCTCCCGCCTTCACGGCGGAGCCAGCCAAACGCCGCCCCCCGCTTCTCATTTTGAAAGGCATTTCCAAGGAAGTCACTAAAGACGAGCTCCTTGACGTACTAAAGTGCCAAAACGATATCGATGTCAACCGCCTGTGCTTCCTAACATCGAACAAGAACACCACCCTATACAATGCGGTTATTGAGGTGTCCCCCGAGATGCGCCGCACCATCTTGGCCCTCGGGAAACTCAACGTGGACCACAGTCGTGTCCACGTTGAGGACTTTAGCCGCTTTGTGCAGTGCTACACTTGTCTTCAGTACGGGCACACTAAGACAAAGTGTAGTAGCGACAAAAAGCCCTGTGCCCATTGCGCTAGCGAGGGCCACCGTCTCCCTGATTGCCCCCACAAAAATGACCCTGCGAAAAAGAAGTGCTATAATTGCACAAAATACCACGCCAAAATGTGCACCCGAGGCGACGTCGCCCATAACGCCACAAACACCCGGCAGTGTCCTCGTATCAAAGCAATGATGTCACGCTTACAGGACCAAACAGATTATGGAAAGTGAAACTCTTCTTTTCTTCACTTCCATACTGAAACTCAAATCATCTTACTGTCCACTAACTTCTCCAGACTAAATTTTTAGCAAATTTTGTACCATCTACAACACTTCTCTCTAATTATCCCTTCTACCTTTCTGTCTTTCTATGACTTTTCCCTTCGTCACACTTTATTTCCAATAGCTCTTGTCATGCAAGAGAAGTTTCAAATTTTTCGTCTATACCAACAGTTTCCGCGCCTTAAAATAGCCAACAACCATAGAAAATCTGAACAGATATCTTCACAATTTTTGTCCTAAATCAATTCAAAAAAAAAAAAAAAAAAAAAAAAAAAAAAAAAAAAAAAAACCTAACCTAACCTAACCTAACCTAACCTAACCTAACCTAACCTAACCTAACCTAACCTAACCTAACCTAACCTAACCTAACCTAACCTAACCTAACCTAACCTAACCTAACCTAACCTAACCTAACCTAACCTAACCTAACCTAACCTAACCTAACCTAACCTAACCTAACCTAACCTAACCTAACCTAACCTAACCTAACCTAACCTAACCTAACCTAACCTAACCTAACCTAACCTAACCTAACCTAACCTAACCTAACCTAACCTAACCTAACCTAACCTAACCTAACCTAACCTAACCTAACCTAACCTAACCTAACCTAACCTAACCTAACCTAACCTAACCTAACCTAACCTAACCTAACCTAACCTAACCTAACCTAACCTAACCTTTTTTTTTTTTTTTTTTTTTTTTTTTTTGTTGCACCAGGGGAAAATGCAGTTTACGCATACCCGCTGCCCAGGGAAGCAGACGGGTTATGTGGGACTCGCTCCGCGTCGGCAGAGAATACCCACTAAAAAACCCTGGTTTGCACCGTCAAATGCGCCTTGGGCGACAGCAACGCGGGTCCTCAACTATAACGCCGCGAAGCTGTCAGCGCTGGTCTGCTGTGCAGACACGGGCTGGCCCCCCCACTTGGGGCAGCCTAGAGATCAGGCCCGAAAGGGCCGTCTCTCTCCTCCAAGGACAGAGTTCGTGCAATACGTGGCCAGCATCCCTGCGCCGACCTCGCGGAACTCTGTCGGGCGTGCAGCCGCCGCCGCACGGTGGTTTTTTATTGTGGTTTTCTCCACTTGAGCTCGCGCCCCCTGGTCCCGACCGAAGTCGGGATAACAGGCGGTTTTTTATTGTGGTCTCACTCCACTCGGGCTCGCCAGTCAAGGCAAGCCCCCTGGTCCCTCCAGCGAGGGGAAACAGGTTGCCCGGCGATCAATCCATAAAGGACCTATCCGACGGCCACGAGAACCGTGGCCGAAGGACCCGCCGAGCCGCGGTGATGCACCGCCATCCTACGCCGTCAAACGGCTCCTCTGGTAAGGCGGCAACGGTCGCAGAAGACAGGGAGGACGGCAACGATAACACCGCGAGGTCCCCCGAAGGGCACTCCTCTTCCTCTGCGACCATCGCCGACAAACCGGCGCAAATGCGCCCGACAACACGTCTCTCACCAATCGGACAAACGCCCCGCCATTGGGAGAGACCCACAGGCCAAAAGGCCCCCATCTTGTAAGGCGGCAACGGTCGCAGAAGACAGGGAGGACGGCAACGATAACACCGCGAGGTCCCCCGAAGGGCACTCCTCTTCCCCTGCGACCATCGCCGACAACACGTCTCTCACCAATCGGGCAAATACCCCGCCATTGGGAGAGACCCACAGGCCAAAGGCCCCGTCTAGTGTGCCTAAGCACTGGCCGTGGAAGGCGTCGGTGCCTAAGCGACGCCAACACTGGCCCCCGGAGCCACGCACAAGTGCGTGCTCCCACAGGGAATTAGCCGTCGGGCAGTGGGTGAACGACTTCCACTACCCGCCGTTGCCCGGGGTACGCCGGGCCGTCAAAGACGACCACGCGTGGAGGCTTCCCTTGTTGTACCCCAACCTAACCTAACCTAACCTAACCTAACCTAACCTAACCAACTCGATTTAAAGTCGCCTAGTATACTCCTACGCTGCTGAGATTTGCACCAAATATCACAATAATTTATATCTTTCTTCCGCTTTTTACCCGACGGGTCTATCCCTTATACTTTCCCTGTAATAAATTTTTTCTATTTTCGACTTAGCATTTCCGTGGTCGCTCAGTGTCGAATACACTCTCACACTATAGTCGACATAAAATTTGGACATCTAAGAAAATTCATAATTAATTAACTAACTGATTTAGCATATACCGTCCATATACCTTTATTATAGGCCTCTTCAAGGCCTATAATCTGACACCTCATCCATCTCCATAGACCAATACCACACCATTCTACACCCTCTCAAAATTCCCATAGTAAATTTTCCATACAAATTTCTTCGAAATTGCCCGACCTTAGGTGGACTCTGGTACCGGAATCCACCGGTTTTGGGGTTATACCCACCTAAAATTTTCAATTTTCTTTCGGCCATATCTTCTTCATTTCTGATCCGATTCCTGAAATTCTTTTAAATTCTGGATTCTTTTGACCCCCTCTACCTTCCTCACTCTGCGTTGTTCTCTTAACCCGTTCAACGCCGTAGTTATTTGCACATTAAATTTTTATTCTTCTATAACTCTCACATACAATTTTATTTCTTAATAGTTTCTTCACAGCATATATTATACCGCATACCTTTTACCTACTGACGCGGTCACCCATCTTCTTAACCCTTTCAACACCGCTCAGTAAAATTTTTCTTTCTTTTCTTTAGAGATTTCAATAACCTCATATTGCCGCTGTATATTGTTCACTAATCTTCATTTAACCCATTAGTCACACAACCCCGTTAACCTCTTCATCACCACTTTATAGTCTCTAACTTTTAAATTTTGTATACAAGCTTAACTTGTTTAAACGCCAGTATACAGGTACTAAATACCTGCATACATACCCCTTACAACATTTAACCCATTATTCACCGTTTATAAAATATTTCGATTTTTGTAAAAGTTCGACTTAAATTATCAAACATTTTAGACAGTCCGAATTTTTAATCACACTCAGCTCACCGTTGAGTAGTACAGCCCCATCTTGTAACGTCGAGTTGTTTGCACACCCATCCGCTCAACTCGTACTCGCCACCTGAAACACACAAAAATAATAATTAAATTAAATACACATTAAATAAAAGTAATAAACTACTACTTACCCGTACCTGTAAACCACAGCTTTACAATGGTTGTCTCTAGATCACCGACTAGAAACCAAACAACGTCTCCCCAGGAGACAGCAGCAGCCATGGAAGAGTCCGTTCCCTCGACATCATCACAAGGGACACAACCCCAAGCCACTCAGTCCCCGGAACGGCTCGTCACCGGCACCGCCACATCGTCTCCAAAGGACCCAACCAAGCAGCAACCTCTAAATAAGACCATCACAATAGAAGGTCCCTCCAAGGCTCCCCCTAGCGTGAGCACAGCACTAACAGCAGCTGCAAATCCCTTGAAAATCAGAGGAGAAGTCGTTTCAGGGAATCCTGACCCAGACTACACTCCCCCGGGACAGGCCAAAAAGGGGGAGACAAAACCCTCCAAGCCAAAGGCTAAGGCACCAAAACCCAGCGAACCGGAGCAAGTAAAGTTCGTGGAATACATGCCTGAAATTGTCACACCGCGCACAGAGGAGGCAGAGGTGACCCTGAAACACGCTTTGTTTGAAATGAGCCAAAGCGGAAATCTTAAAACCACCATCAAAAACGCAGTCATTAACAGCCTAGACAAAATGTATAGGCTAGTAAAGAACGCAGAAAGAGAGAATAAGATGATGAAAGAAAAAGAAACACAAGAAATAGCAATAGAAATTGAAAAGGAGGTTACACAGCACAAAAAACATGACACAGCTCTGAAAGAAGAAGGTGCAAAGATGCTCCAAGCAATACAGGAACATTCCAAACTCCTGAAAGACAGCCAGGAGGAAATGAAGAGGCTCAAGGAAGCGATAGACGAACAGAAAGAAAGGACAATCGCAGGGCCTATGACATATGCAGGAATGGCGGCTGGAGTACCAAGAGCAAACATCAGGACCGCTGAAGCCATGCACTCTGTGGTAATCACCTCCTCCAATGAAACAGAAACAGGAGACCAAGTGATTAGCAAAATCAGACAGGCGATAAACGCAAAGGAAGAAGGAGTAAAGATAGATAAGATCAGAAAGGCGAAAGATAGGAAAATAATAATTGGCTGCACAACGAAGGAAGAATTAGGAAGAGTAAAAGAGAGAATTGAAACTGCAGAAAAATCCCTGAAAGTAGAAGAGGTCAAGAATAAGGACCCACTCGTTATACTTCGTGATGTCATGAAATATAACTCCAACGAGGAAGTACTGGCAGGCATCAGGATGCAAAATAAAGACATCTTTGCAGGAATAAACAAAGAAGAGGACCGCATGGAGGTCAAATACAGGAAACCCACCCGCAACCCACTGGCTACTCATATAGTGGTCAAGGTATCTCCCGCACTCTGGAACAGGCTCACAGCGGTGGGAATCTTGCATGTAGACCTGCAAAAAGTGAGGGTAGCCGATCAGTCGCCCCTTATTCAATGCTCACGTTGCCTAGGATACGGCCATAGCAAGCGCTTCTGCGAGCAGGCAGCTGACGTGTGCGGTCACTGCGGAGGCCAGCACCACAGGTCCGAATGCACAAGCCGGACCTCCGGCGAGGCCCCCAAGTGCACCAACTGCACCAAGGCAAAAATGGACCACGCAGACCACAGTGCCTTCAGCCAGGAATGCCCAATAAGGCAACGGTGGGACTCCTTAGCGAGGTCCACCGTGCAATACCGCTGCTAAGGGCGTCCCGGCAGTAATCCCAAACAGCAGACAAAACAACCCAAGCACCAGCGTTCCCATCACTCAATACCGTGTCATACAAGCTAACCTACAAAGGAGTCAACTGGCCACCTCAGAACTCATGTTGGAAGCGTCCAAGAGGAAGATAGCAATCGCAATGATCCAGGAACCCTACATCGGCTCCATCGGAGAAATGAAAAGCTATCCCGATGTAAGAATCATACAATGTAGCCGCAAAACAGCCAAGGTCAATAAATCTGCGATTGCTGTCTTCAACAAAGACATCGACGTCGTATTGTGCCCTGACCTAACATCAGAAAATATAGTTGTGGTTAAGCTGAGAACCTCTGCATGGGAAATTGGCATGGTCTCCGTATACCTCGAAGGAGACCAACCAATAGAACCCGATCTGGAGCTTCTCAGCAAAATCATGCGTGACATAGGCACACGAGACACGGTACTGGGAGGAGATGTAAACGCGTGGAACCTATGGTGGGGCAGTCGAGAGGTGAACCACAGAGGAGACGCACTAGCCGGTATGATCGAAGAGTTGGGTCTAGAGATCCTAAACCAGGGCTCTGACCCGACCTTCGACACGATCAGAGGCGACAAAAGGATCACCAGCTGTGTCGACATAACAGTGTGCACCACCGACATGCTCACCAAGATAGAGGGATGGAGAGTGGCTGGAGACGTCACAGGTTCCGATCACGGCGCAATTCTATTCACCATAAACCTGCAAAAAGCAATAGGTACGGACATTAAGAGAACTACCAGAATCTACAACACTAAAAAAGCAGACTGGGAACTATTCGACAAAGAATTCATAGAAGCACTAGAATCAAAAGAAGTAAATGAACAAAATATAATCAACATAAGCAATAAAGTAGACCTAGAAAACTCAATAGAAAACTACACAACAGCCATAATAAATGCATGTAATAAAGCTATACCTAAAAAGAAAAATAAAAGTTTACTTACCTTGCCGTGGTGGACCGACGAACTCGCCGCAATGAAAAGAGACGTAGCCACGAAGAAGCGGAGAATCCGTTGCGCCGCACCAATCCGCAGACCCGAAGTAATCCAGGAGTACCTGAAACAAAAAGAAAAATATGAGTGTGAAGCAAAAAAGGCACAAACAGAAAGCTGGAAAAACTTCTGCGAAAGACAAGACAGAGAGGGACTATGGGAAGGAATATACAGAGTTATAGGAAGAACAACCAAGAGGAAGGAGGATGAAATGCTCATTAGTGAAGGAAAAACATTAGATGCAGAACAGTCAGCCAAATTACTTACAGAAACCTTCTACCCCAAAGATGATCCCAACAAAGACACACCCGAACACAAACAGACAAGACTAGAAGCTAAACAAATAAATACACACATAAATTTTGAAAAACACCCAGACCCCCCTTTCACAAAAGACGAAATGTTAAGAGCAGCACGAAGTTTCAACCCAAAAAAGGCCCCTGGCAAAGATGGGTTGACAGCTGACATTTGTGAAAGAGCTATCACCCAAAACGAAAATACTTTCCTAGCACTGGCAAACAAATGCATGGAACTGGGACACTTCCCAGAAGCATGGAAACTGGCCACAGTAATAATATTAAAGAAACCCGGGAAAGACAATTACACAAGTCCCAAATCCTACAGGCCCATAGGACTCTTGCCAGTGCTGGGAAAGATCCTAGAAAAAATGATAATGGCCAGAATTAAATTCCACACATTGCCGAAAATAAACCCCAACCAATATGGGTTCATCCCACAAAAAAGCACCGAGGATTCCCTCTATGTACTAGTGAAACACATCCGAGAACAAATGGAACAAAAGAAAATAGTGACCATCGTTTCACTAGACATAGAGGGAGCATTTGATAGTGCATGGTGGCCTGCGATGAAGTTAAGACTCGCCGAGAAGGAGTGCCCCTATAACATCCGAATATTAATGGACAGCTACCTGGAAAAGAGAAAAGTAGAAGTAAGGTACGCTGGGAAAGAGTGCCCAGCGTACACCGAAAAAGGCTGCATACAAGGTTCCATAGGCGGGCCGTTACTATGGAACCTTCTGCTGGACCCGCTATTGGTGGCACTGGAAGAAAAGGGTGTATATTGCCAAGCCTTCGCAGACGACATTGTCCTAGCGTACACCGGACAAACAGCCAAGGAAATTGAAAACCAGGCCAACACTACCCTGACATTTATCCGGGAGTGGGGTGTCAAAAATAAACTTAAATTTGCTCCCCAAAAAACAAACGCTATGACAATGACCAAAAAGTTGAAATATGACACCCCACACCTGAAAATGGGCAGCACGGACATACAAATGGTTGACGAAATAAAGCTCTTGGGAGTTGTCATAGACAAAAAACTTACATTCAATAGCCACATAAATGCCGCTTGCAAAAAAGCTGTAAGAATCTATGGACAACTCTCAAGAGCTGCAAAGACCAACTGGGGCCTGCACCCGGACGTAATAAAAACCATCTATACGGCAGTGGTCGAACCAGTGATCCTGTATGCCGCCAGTGTCTGGGCACCAGCAGTTGATAAAATAGGGGCGAGGAAACACCTAGAGGCGGTACAAAGGGGCTTCGCCCAAAAAATTGCCAAAGCATACCGCACAGTCTCTTTGGACGCGGCACTTCTGCTGTCCGGTTTGTTGCCGCTGGACTTGAGAGTTAAAGAAGCGGCAACACTATATAAAATTAAACACGGACATGAGAGTATCACCCTGGATCGAGACATCGAAGCAAGAGTCCCATTTAGTGAGAAACCACATCCAGCCGAGCAAAACACCTACGATTTCATCTGCCTGGAGGACCAGGAGACTGTCGACCGACACAGTACCCAAGCCATCCAAGTTTACACGGATGGCAGCAAAATCGAGGGAAAAGTCGGAGCGGCAGTCTCAATCTGGAAGGACCAGGCAGAAATAAAGACAATGAAATTAAAGCTCGAAGATCATTGCTCAGTTTACCAGGCGGAACTACTGGCAATCAAAAGGGCCACCACAGAGATCACCAAAAGGAGGGAAGAAAGCTTTGGTATCTTCAGTGATTCACGGTCAGCTCTAGAAAGCATCAAAAACCCGGGTTCCCTTCACCCCCTAGCAGAAGAGGTGCGCCAAGACCTTGAAACCTGCAAACGGCAGAGGAAAGATGTACACCTCTTCTGGATAAAAGCACATGCGGGCCTTGAAGGGAACGAAAGGGCCGACGAGCTGGCCAAAGAATCAGCGCTGAAGAAAAAGACCAAGCCTGACTACGACCGGTGCCCGGTCTCATTCGCCAAGAGACAGATCCGCCTGGAATCCCTCGACGAATGGGACCGGAGATACACATCCGGCACCACAGCCTCAGTCACCAAGGCCTTCTTTCCAAACACAAAAGACGCCTACAAAACCCTCAGACAAATCGAATTAAACGGAAAGATCACCCAAATGCTGACAGGTCATGGAGGGTTCGCACAATACCTGCACCGTTTTAAGTGCAAGTCTTGTCCGGCTTGCATATGCGACCCGGACAAGGAGGAAACGGTGCAACACCTCCTCCTCGAATGCCCCACAAATGATAGAGCCCGATACGACCTAGAACAAAAAATAGGAATAGCACTTAATAACAACACATTACCCGAAATAATTGCAGATCCCGCGTGTCGGCAGGACTTCTTACGATATATAACAACTGTTGTAGAAAGGGCGAATAAAAGAAATAAAACGTAAAATTTATATACATATGTATTTACATATATATTTATAGATATAAAGCATATATAGATAAGCACAAATAAAGTATAAAAAAAAAGCAAAAAAGCAAAGCATAAATACAATAAAAATCATAACAGTATATATAAAGCAATCGCAAATTAAGGCACATAAAATACAGCAAATATTATACATACATAAAACTTAAGCAAAAATAATAAAGCAATTAAAACACAAAAAGCAAGAAAAAGTCTCTGATAATGTCAGAGGTAAAAGACATAACAAAAAAAAAAAAAAAAAAAAAAAAAAAAAAAAAAACCTAACCTAACCTAACCTAACCTAACCTAACCTAACCTAACCTAACCTAACCTAACCTAACCTAACCTAACCTAACCTAACCTAACCTAACCTAACCTAACCTAACCTAACCTAACCTAACCTAACCTAACCTAACCTAACCTAACCTAACCTAACCTAACCTAACCTAACCTAACCTAACCTAACCTAACCTAACCTAACCTAACCTAACCTAACCTAACCTAACCTAACCTAACCTAACCTAACCTAACCTAACCTAACCTAACCTAACCTAACCTAACCTAACCTAACCTAACCTAACCTAACCTAACCTAACCTAACCTAACCTAACCTAACCTAACCTAACCTAACCTAACCTAACCTAACCTAACCTAACCTAACCTAACCTAACCTAACCTAACCTAACCTAACCTAACCTAACCTAACCTAACCTAACCTAACCTAACCTAACCTAACCTAACCTAACCTAACCTAACCTAACCTAACCTAACCTAACCTAACCTAACCTAACCTAACCTAACCTAACCTAACCTAACCTAACCTAACCTAACCTAACCTAACCTAACCTAACCTAACCTAACCTAACCTAACCTAACCTAACCTAACCTAACCTAACCTAACCTAACCTTTTTTTTTTTTTTTTTTTTTTGTTTCACCGGTGAAAATGCTTTTAGGCATACCCGCCGCTCGGGGGAGCGACGGGTTATGTGGGACTCGTCCCGCCTCAAGATGGAAGTGAGGCGGGAAATACCCACTAAAAACACCGGTCCCTCCGTCATGCGCCCAAAGGGTGGTGCCATGGGACCCTGGACCAAGACTGCCATGGCACCACAGGCGCCGCCCGCCTTAAGCAGGCCCGACAGGGCCCCCCATTAGGGGAGCGACGGGAGCGGCCCGGAGGGCCAGCCCACTCCCATCAGACAGTGACGGGGACCCGTGCAAGGCGAGTGGAGGTGCCCCCGCACCAACCACCCGCTGGGTCCCGTCAGGAGGCTGCTGGCGGTCAAACGCCCGCCTGTTGCGCCCCCTTCTGCGTCGACGTGACGCCGGGGCCGAGGGATCATCCTCGCGCACCCGCTCTGCAGCCTCCTTCTGTGAGACGACTGTCTCACAGAAGGAGGCGACAGCCGACCAAGCTTCGCGGCCGCCCAGCATAGCCGAGACGACCGCAGGAAGATCAACGACGCGTCCAATCGCTCCGAACAACGTGGAGCGTTCCGATTCCCATGCGGGACACAAGAAGAGAGTGTGGTCGGCCGTATCCACGTCCGCCCCACACTCCCAACACCCTGCCGAGACCTCCCGCCCGATGCGGTGCAGGTAGCTGCCGAAACAACCATGTCCGGTCAGCACCTGCACCAGGCGGTAGGAAAGGTGGCCATGAGGCCGTTCTGCCCATTCCCTTATTACGGGACCCAGAGCGTCTAAAAGACGTCTCCCGTATGTTGCGGAGGCGAGGCTGTCTGTCCACTGAAGGACGAGATCATCGAAAGCCTCCCTCCGCACTGCTCCTCTTTCGGCTGGAGCAGGGCGCTCCCCGCGCGCCCTCTCCTCGGCCGTCCAGGCGTATACCCTGGCTAGCACCTGGGCCTCAAGGGCCCAGGGCGGGGTACCAGCCAGGGCACACGAAGCGTCGTAGCCAACCGTGCGATATGCTCTGGCGACCCTTTGGGCTATTGCCCGCTGGGGCCGCCGGAGGTGCACGACATTGTCTCTATGAGACACCCGGTCTGCCCAGATCGGGGCACCGTACAGCGCGATGCTTTTTATTATGCCGGCATAAAGGCGCCGGCAATGCGCCTTCGGCCCCCCCAAATTCGGGAGGAGCCAGGCAAAAGCATCGGCTGCTTTAAGGAGCCGCGGTGACAGCCCGCTAAAATGCGGGCCAAACTGCCACCGCGGGTCCAACTCCAGTCCGAGATATTTGATGGTGTCCTTTACCTCTACTCGGACACCATCGACCACAATGTAGGCGCCTTGAGGGCGGCGCTGCCGAGGCCCATGAAAGTAAATGGCCTCGGTCTTTTCGAGCGCCACTCGCAGCCCCAGAAGGCCCATGCGGCGGGCAATGAGAGTGCCCCCCGCCTCCGCCAGTCGTGCAGCACGCTCGAAGGTCTTCCCCCGGGCAGTGACTAGGGTGTCATCGGCATAGCAGATGACGCCCATGCCCGGGAGGAGAGCCCCGCGCAGCAACCAGTCATACCCGATGTTCCACAGGAGGGGCCCCAAAACGGACCCCTGTGGAACACCGGATCCAACCTCATAACAACAGAGGCGGCCATCCCTGTCCACGTAAACGACTGAGCGCTCTCGCAGATAGCTGTCCAGCAATACCCGCAGGTATGCTGGAACCCCAAACGACTCCAGAGCCGCCAGTATGGTGGCGCGGGGAATGGTGTTGAACGCATTGGCTATATCAAACGATATAGCCAACACGCCTTCCCCGCGCTCCTCTGCCTCCTTGCAGAGGGTTTTCAACCGAGACAGAGCGTCAATGGTTGACCGCCCTGTACGGAAACCATACTGGGACTCGGACAGGTCAGGCCCCGTCCCCCTCAGGTGCTCGTTAAGGCGGGAGGCGATCACCCGCTCAAACACTTTGCCCATCTCGTCAAGGAGGACGATTGGCCTATATGCCGACGGCGAGTCGACAGGCCGGCCCTCCTTGCGGAGTAGGCAAAGCTGTCCTTCTTTCCAAGGCTTAGGGAACCTCCCGACCGCAAAACACGAGTCGAAGAGGCCCCTAATGCGTTCCTCGAGCTGAGGAGCGGCCAGTGCAATCACCTTCGCCGGGACTCCGTCCGGACCTGGCGCAGTTTTCTTGGTCCGGAGACAAGAGGTTGCCGCCTCGAACTCCTCGAAGGAGACTTGAGGAATCTCCGTCTCCGGAGAGTCTATTCCAGCGTAAGGCCGCATAGGTGGGGGGACAAAAGATGGTGAGTGGGCCGGGAACAAAACCCGGACCACCTCCCCCAACAGGCCTGGCTCGAGGGTCTCGGTTAGTGGGGGACCAATGGGGCGCAGTTGGTTGCGCGCCGCCCGGTACGGTCTCCCCCACGGATCCCTATTGAGGCCCTCGAGCATTTCTTCCCGTCCTCTATCTTTGGCGGCACCAATAGCCGCTTTGAGGACCCGCTTAGCCTCAACGTAGGAGGCATATAAGCGGGCCTCTTCCTCCTCATTCCTAGTGCGACGTCGACGTGCTCGTTGGTAGCGACGTCGGGCCGCAATACAGGCTGCCCGGAGATCTCCGATTTCAGCGGTCCACCAAAAGACAGCCTTGCGGGGTGTCGGGCGACCGGACCGAGGCATGCTGGAGTTGCACACCTCGGTCAAGGAGTCCCGCAAGACTGCCGCGTTCGAGTCTACGTCTGAACCGGTGAAAGGGGGCGTCATCCAATCTTGGACGAAAGCCGCCTCCTTGGCGATTCCCCGGTCCAGACGGGAAACAGACCACCTCGGGAAAGACGACGCTGCTCTGCGCCGGCTAGAGCTGCTCGGTGCCTGGGAATTGGGGGGAGCGACTTCCCAACAGACGTATCTGTGGTCAGATAAGGTCTCCCCCCGGTCCACCTTCCAATTCCGCACACGTGCGGCTAGAGCGGGGGAAGCGAACGACAAGTCCACTATTGAGCCCCCCTGCTGTCGCACACACGTGTACGTGCTTCCCCGATTTAGGAGGGAAAGCCCGGACGACACCATCCATGTGTCCATCACTTGTCCCCGCCGGTTGCAGGAAGCGGGTGGATTGCCCCATGTCGCCGACTTGGCGTTAAAATCGCCGACGACGAAAACCGGACGGGGAGCTAAGCGCAGGACAACTGAGGACAATTGGGCGATGAACGCCTCAAACTCGCTTAGCGGTCGATTGGGGGAGACGTAGACGCCAATGATGGCTATCTCGCCCCATTCGACCGCGACAAATCCAGACCCCCTATCGAAAAGAGAGATAGGGGGAGACCCAGAGAAGGCCCGCTGAAAGATGGCCACTGTGTCATCTCGGTCACCCAGCCACTGGCCGGGGACCGAGTATGGCTCGGCCACTATGACGATGTCGCATTGTCGTTCGGCCACGGACTGCAGCAGTAAGTCCTGAGCCGAACGACAATGGTTAATGTTCGCCTGCAGGAAGGTGCGATGTCCGACTCTATTCATTATTCGGACATCGCACCGTCTGTCTCCGCAGGAACTGCGGTGACCGGGTTAGCCGGACGGGTCCTCGTCGGCAACCTTCCTCTCTTGGTTGGGGGGGCACAGCTCCTGCCCCCCATTACGTGGTCCGCTCGCTTACCGCCGTCTGCACAGACTGCGCAATGCAGCTTCGCCGTGCAGGTGGCGGCTTTGTGGCCAGTTTTGCCACATCGGTAGCAAGCGTCTGTCCGGTCTGCTGCCGATGGACAGAGCGAGCGAGTGTGGCCTAGCCCGTAACATTTGAAGCACCGGAGGGGGCGAGCCTCCAGTGCTTTGACTGCCACCGACGAGAAGCCGATGAGCAGTCTACCCGCTTCCATGATTTTCTTGGCCGCTGGAATGGGGCATTGTAGGCGAAGAGTGCCCATGCCCCCGCGGCCAGGACGAATTTCGTTCGCCCTGATCCCGTCCGGACTGATTCCGCCGACGGCGGCCAGCTTTTCGACGACCTCCGTCTTTTGGATGGAGTCGTCCAAGTCGTGCACGAGAAGGTCGCAGCACTTTTGTGGCCTGGTGACTTTGGCCACGTCTGACACCGCCTCCCGTAGCTTGGCCGCGAAGCTGTCCGCCTGCTCCACGCTCTGCGCCCCGGGAAACTCGAATTTACGAGCCCCGGTTTGCGTCTGGCGGCAGCGGACTGCTGCGATGCCCAATTGCGCGGCGTCAAAATGCTCCCGCGCCCTGCGGAGTACCGACTCATAGGTTTCCCCCTTGTCGGCAGCTTCTGCGGTAAGAGTTACCACGACTGCCGCCGTTTTGGGGGAAACCAGACTCCGTTTCGCCTTCTTCTTCTTCTTTTTGGCCGCCGGGGCCGCCTTGTTCGTGGCGGCCTTGGGAGGGGGCTTGTTAGCCCTGTCCGATGACGGCGGCGCCCTCTGAGCGGCAGGTGTTGGAGTCGCAGAGGGTTTCTTGGCCTTCTTTTTGCGGGCCACTACGGACCACCCTTCATTTGCCGGCGTGGTCGACGGCAATAAGGCATCCTCCGGGGGGGATGAAATGGCTGCCGGCAGAGGTGCAGGCGCGGCAGATTTTGTGCCCCTGGAAGAGGAAGGATCCGAAGCCTGAGAGGGGGCGGATGATGTTGCCCCCGGACTCTGCTTCGGTTTCTTCGCCCGCTGAGCTTTGGGTGGCTCAGGAGCCTTGAAGGGCTCAGGAAGCCTCTCCAAAACAACCACGGGCGTATTCGCCCGCTTGTCCGCCGCCAGAGGTGGTCGGAACCTCTCGTTTGGGTTTTTCAGCTCGCGTTTCAAACCGTCGAGCAGGTCCCGGGTGAACACCTTCTGGTGTAACATGGCCTGATTAATGGCCGCCTCCATGTCCGACGCAGTGACAAGCGACGAGGGCGCCGGCGACGGAACGTCGGCCACCTCCATCGCTTGGACGCCCGCTGTCTCCGTTCTGGTAGGGCTACCGTTGAGGGCAGCCTTTAGTTCACTCCTGAGCTGGGCGATTTCAGCCCTAAGCGCCTCCGTCTCCGCCTTCTGCTGTTCAAGCTGTATGGCCTGCAGAGAATTTTCGGCCGTGAGGCGGGTGACAGTCACCTGGAGGCGCTTTGTCTCGTCCGAGGTGGTCCTTTTGGACCATTCAGCCATCGTCTCTTTGAGATGGCTGGACCTTTCATTGAGCCCTTTGCGGTGAGTGCCTTTCAAGTTGCTGGACGTGGCAATAAACCTGTCCATACTCTCCAGGTCGCTCACCGCCAGATCCTGAATCTGGGCTGTGGTCAATTTGGTCAGGTCCATAGTAGAACCTGGATCCGACCCATATCCTTTCTGCAGCATTGCGGCGCGGGACTCCCGTTCCCTAGCCAGCAGCTGCTCCTCCATTTCTAACTGCAACGCAGCCTTCTTGGCCGCGTTGAGTTCTTTCAGGGCCGCGGCACGGCCGACGTACTCTCCCGTTGTACCCGGCCGCCCGCGCCCTCTTTTAGACCGCGTTTTGCGATCCGATTCCTTTCCCTGAGAAGGGGAAGAATCAGTAGCGGATCCCGCTGTCCCGCGCTTCCGCTTCAGAAAGCTCGCCCGTGAGACGGAGCTTTCATCGGACCCGTTCGTCAACGTGTCCGCATCGGAGTCCTCCATGTTAGAGGGTCGGGTGAAAAACGACGACCCCGTACCAAGGAATTCCGCAGATGAATTGCGGATCTCCGGCATATCATGGCCCAGTGAGGGCAAATCCGCGCTTGAAGCGCCCACGCCCGAAGGCCCAATCGCCTCGCCCGAAGGCGGAATCGCACCGCCCGAAGGCCCAAACGCCTCGCCCGAAGGCGGAATCACGCCGCCCGAAGGCCCAAACGCCTCGCCCGAAGGCGGAAGATCAACACCGCCCGAAGGCCCCGACTCCGCGCCCGAAAGCGCCTCCTCGTCCGACAAAAGATAAAAAGAGTTACTATGACACGACATGTGATTCCCACGATTGCGGGGGATATACGTGGTCCACCCGGGCAGAGACCCCTGTGCCCGGGTAACCCTACTTACGGCCACGGGGGGCGGGCTTTCCCCGTGGGCTGAGCCGCTCCGCCGACCTTTACCCAGCCGACGACCCCCAAATAGGGGCCCCACCTGCCACGTGCCTCCACAGCGGTGGGATTGGGGTTTTTTAATGAGGTTTTCTCCTCTTGGGCCGGCCGGTCAAGGCAAGCCCCCTGGTCCCAGCAAAATCCCATGGAACTACTAGAGTCCCAAGGAACTCGGCCGGGGAAACAGGTTTGCCCGACGGTGACCGGAGTCTGTCCGCCGACTACGATATTCGCAGTCAGCGGACCCGTCGCGCAGGGTGGTTTTTTACTGAGGTTGTCTCCTCTCGGGCCGGCCGGTTAAGGCAAGCCCCCTGGCCCCTGTCGAAAAACACGACAGGGGTAACAGGCTGCCCGACGGTTGACCGGAGTCTGTCCGCCGACTGCGTACTCGCAGCCGACGAACCCGCCGCGCTGGTGGTTTTTTACTGTGGTTGTCTCCACTCGGGCCCGCCAATAAAGGCAGGCCCCCTGGCCCCTGCCGAGAACACGGCAGGGGTAACAGGTTGCCCGGCGGTCGATCAGAAGACCAACCACCGCGCCGCGGTGCTACACCGCCACACCACGAGCGATGAACGCTCACGACAAAACGTCCAGTTCGGACAGACAAGTCCAACCGGACACACAACTACGGTGCTTGGAAGCACCCCGACAAGTAGCCGCCACGGGAGAGCAGCCGCGGACACTGTCCGCCATCCGACGCCGCCAGAATGCGGCAACCCGAAGCGAGACGAGCGGGAGACTCGTCCCCTTCGTAGGGGGTCTGCCGTCGAGTAGTAATCCCCTAGGAAATTACTACCCTCCGTTGTCCAGGATACCCCAGGACCGCCTGTTACCGTTCCCATAGAATCCGCGAGGATTCACAAGGACTGGCAAGTAGGCAGTCAAGGCCACTGGCCCCCAAGAGGGGGCACAGTGTGCACGGCGGCAGAACGCCGTGCTACCCCTCCACTACTACCCTTCTCAACAGAGAAGGGGAGGGAGGGGTGGAGTGCTGGAACGTCAGCCGCATCTGGCAACGACCGACAGAACGGTCCCCACCAGAATACGTTGCCCAGGGTAAACCGGCCAACCCAACTGCCGTTCCCCAGTAATTAAGAATTACCGGGGACTGGCATCTGAGTGGCACTCGAGGAGGTCTTCCAGCCTGATACCCCAACCTAACCTAACCTAACCTAACCTAACCTAACCTAACCTAACCTAACCTAACCTAACCTAACCTAACCTAACCTAACCTAACCTAACCTAACCTAACCTAACCTTTTTTTTTTTTTTTTTTTTTTTTTTTTTGTTGCACCAGGGGAAAATGCAGTTTACGCATACCCGCTGCCCGGGGGAGCAGACGGGTTATGTGGGACTCGCTCCGCGTCGGCAGAGAATACCCACTAAAAAACCCTGGTTTGCACCGTCAATGCGCCTTGGGCGACAGCAACGCGGGTCCTTGGCTATAACGCCGCGAAGCTGTCAGCGCTGGTCTGCTAGGCAGACTCGGGCTGGCCCCCCCACTTGGGGCAGCCTAGAGGTCAGGCCCGTAAGGGCCGTCCCTCTCCTCCAAGGACGGAGTTCGTGCAATACGTGGCCGACACCCCCGTGCCGACCTCGCGGAACTCCGTCGGGCGTGCAGCCGCCGCCGCACGGTGGTTTTTTATTGTGGTTTTCTCCACTTGAGCTCGCGCCCCCTGGTCCCGACCGAAGTCGGGATAACAGGCGGTTTTTTATTGTGGTCTCACTCCACTCGGGCTCGCCAGTCAAGGCAAGCCCCCTGGTCCCTCCAGCGAGGGGAAACAGGTTGCCCGGCGACCAGTCCAAAAGGACCGTATCCGACGACCACGAGAACCGTGGCCATCAGACCCGCCGCGCCGCAGTGATACACTGCCAACCCGCGCCGTCAAACGGCTCCTCTGGTAAGGCGGCAACGGTCGCAGAAGACAGGGAGGACGGCAACGAAACACCGCGAGATCCCCCGAAGGGCACTCCTCTTCCCCTGCGACCATCCCCGACAAACCCCTGGTAAGGCGGCAACGGTCGCAGAAGACAGGGAGGACGGCAACGAAACACCGCGAGATCCCCCGAAGGGCACTCCTCTTCCTCTGCGACCATCGCCGACAAACCGGCGCAAATGCGCCCGACAACACGTCTCTCACCAATCGGACAAATGCCCCGCCATTGGGAGAGACCCACAGGCCAAAAGGCCCCATCCGGTGTGCCGAAGCACTGGCCGTGGAAGGCGTCGCACACCACAACGACGCCAACGCTGCCCCCGGAGCCACGCACAAGTGCGTGCTCCCACAGGGAATTAGCCGTCGGGTAGCAGCCATCTCTCTACTACCCGCCGTTGCCCGGGGTACGCCGGGCCGTCAAAGACGACCACGCGTGGAGGCTTCCCTTGTTGTACCCCAACCTAACCTAACCTAACCTAACCTAACCTAACCTAACCTAACCTAACCTAACCTAACCTAACCTAACCTAACCTAACCTAACCTAAACCTAACCTAACCTAACCTAACCTAACCTAACCTAACCGGGGGGCCCCCCACAGCTTGCGTCCACGTCGCGTCCCCTGGAAACGTCCGGTTCCTGACCACCGTAACGGAGTGGCAGGACCGGCGGCCAAAGAGCTGTGCAGTGCGATAAAATACGACTCATTGCGACTTGCGATTTGCGACTTGCGACTTCTATACGATTTATTTAACACCCAGGATGACCAGCCAGGTCAAGAAAGCCGAACGAGTGGGCGAAAAGCTCGACCCAGTAGTATTGAAAGCGTTCGCTACCGATGTCAAGGACGTCGACTCATATCAACGCACCGTCGAATCGATAGCGAACACTATCAATGATGTCCTCGACTCTAATAACAAGAGCCTCACTAAGGATGGCCGCGCCGTCTTAAAGCAAGCCGCCGACGAAATCAAGCGATGCACCGTCGTGCTAACAGCGATCCTCAATGCCTCCGCTACCGGGGACGTCACCGGCGACCTCAGGCGTGACCTCATCTGCACCATGCGCGAGGAAATGACCAAAATGAAGGCCGAGCTCAAGGCGGAGCTTAAACCCAAAACACCCCCAACGCCCACGTCCACAACAGCCCGTAATGCATCGTTCGCCACCATCACGGCCCACCCAGCGCCTAAAAAGAATACCCCCGCCAAGCCGGCCATCATTGTAAAGTCCTCAGACGCGAACAAGAAGTCCACAGATGTCCTGGAGGAGTGGAAGAAGGTGATCTCCTTCAAGGGTCACAAATACGCCCCGGCCCGAATCCAACCTGTCTCCAATGGCAAGATCCGGGTCGAATTCGACAATGCAACCCAATGCAATGAGACCATAGCCCGAACCAAGAAGGCCCCCGGGCTGGATGCGGAGGAGGCCAGGCGCCGCCCACCGCTGGTCATCGTGAAGGGAATCCCTAAAGATATTCATCGGGACGAGCTAATCAACGTCATTAACAGCCAGAACAATGTCAATAACACACGCCTTTGTTTCTTACTATCCAACCGCAACGAAAAACTATACAATGCTGTTATTGAAATGGCCCCGGAGTCTCGCCGCCTCATTATGGAGGCCGGTAAAATAAATATTGACCACCAACGCGTCCACGTGGAGGACTACACACGCTTCGTGCAATGCTTCCGGTGTCTCCAGTTCGGACACACCAAGAACAAGTGCACCGCTGAGACAGTCCCCTGCGCCCACTGTTCCAGGGAAGACCACACCACCACCGATTGCCCCCACAAAAATGACGACACCAAGAAGAGATGCATCAACTGCCACAAATATAACTCTAAGACAGGTAGCGGTATCAACACTAAACACAGCGCCACAGACTCCAAAAATTGCACCAGAATCCACTCCATGAAACTCCGAATAGACGCACAAACCGATTATGGGTACTAAAAACCAAATACACATAATCCAATGTAACGTCAACCGCTGCTACCTGGCTTACAGAGAATTTCTTCAATATTTTAACTCCCACGACTATACAGTCGCCCTCATTTCCGAACCATACACCGGCAGCCAACCCACAGTTTCCCCAATTCCCAACATAAATATATACCAATTTAACACAGCTACCAAAGTTAAAACCTGCATTCTTGTGAAAAATAAACTTGGGTTCGCTCTCGGTGTATCCCAGTTCTCCACCTCAAACCTCGCAGTGATACAACTTACGTTGGGCCAACGGAAGCTGTACATCGCCTCAGCCTACATTGAGCCTGACGTCGACACTTTCAACACCACCGCGGCAATCGACAGATTCCTTAACTCCTCAGCTGGTTCGTACCGAATACTCGGCGGCGACCTCAATGGTAAACACCCCGAGTGGGGGGAACCAGTTGCGGACTCACGGGGTGAGGACATCGCCACCATGGCCTCTTCGCACGACCTCACCGTAGTAAACACTGGATCGACGCCGACCTTCGAAGCCATTCGCCACGGAAGGCACTGTTCCTCAATAGTCGACATCACCATCATCTCAGATAACCTTCTGCCTCTACTACAAAATTGGAGAGTAAATCTTGACGCCTGCCCTACATCCGACCACAACGCAATCGATTACAAAATCCTTTGTAAACATAAAATAGAGAAACCCCTATCCAACTCCACATTCAGATATAACACCAACCGCGTCAACTGGACAACTTACCACGACAATCTCACCAAACTGACATCCAAACCGCCATTTACCAACCACAATATAGACACCTACAGCACAGACCAGATAGACGACTTCATAGCCGAACTGAACGACACCATCAAAACCGCATGCGACATATCCCTCCCTCGGAAGGGATCCAACTCCTCTTTCAACCCCTGGTGGAACGACGACCTAGAGCAGCTCAAGAAACTCTGCATCAAAACCCACCACCGCTTGCATGATCTCAAACGTTCCGGCAAAGACCTCACGGAAGCAATCGCAGCACACAAAGAGGCCCGAGCTGTCTATGCCAAAGAGCTCTCCAAAGTGTCCACCAACCACTTCCGAGAATTCTGCAACACCCAAGGGAAAGAAAACGTGTGGTCCCTAACAAACAGGATCATTAAAGACTCCCCCAAACACCGCCCACCACAAACACTCAAAGTCAATAGCCAATTCACAACCAATAGCCAATCAACAGCACATGCTCTGTTAGACCACTTCTTCCCCGACGACACCGCAGACTCTACACCCAGACAACACCAATTGAGAGCTGAATCCACAACACACCCCTCCACCAACAACGATCAACCGTTCACACATGAAGAGATAGAAGAATGCCTTGTCTCCATGAACCCCAAACGCGCTCCCGGACTTGATCACCTAACCTCCGATATCTGCTACAACACTTTTAAAGTCATCCCTACCATCATCACCAAATTATACAATAGATGTCTAGAACTATGCTACTTCCCCACTGTATGGAAAATTGCGTTGATCAAGATCCTCCCTAAGCCCCTCAAAGAAGACCCGAACGATCTGTCTTCGTACCGACCCATAGGCCTCCTGCCAGTATTCGGGAAACTCATGGAGAAACTCCTCACAAAGAGACTGGTCTACCACCTGGAAAAGTCTACCGGATACTGTGCAAACCAATATGGGTTCAAGGAGCAAGTCTCCACGGTCGACGCCCTACAAGACGCCATCCACTACATCGAAGAGGCTAAAACCAGTGGACAGCAAGTGATCGCAGTGTCACTGGACATAAAATCCGCGTTCGATCACGCCTGGTGGCCGCTTCTCCTGCATCGTCTTCGTAAAACCAATTGCCCCAATAACCTATACAGAACGATACAGAGTTACCTCACCAACAGGCGTTCCACCCTCAGGTTCGGTGACTCCTCAGCCACAAAGATCACCACAAAGGGCTGCATACAAGGTTCTGTGTGCGGGCCCACCTTCTGGAACCTAATCCTCGACGAGCTCTTGGAAAAGGAACTCCCGGGGGGGACCCGCATACAGGCCTTCGCTGACGACGTGCTGTTACTCGTTAAAGCACCAACCACCGAGGCCATCGAAACTTTAACCAACCAGGCCCTGAAGATAATTTTTGACTGGGGCAAAGAGGCCAAACTGGCATTTGGCCCATCCAAAACACAGGCCATCGCCTTTACCGCAGCAGCTAACAGGGCAAAGCTTCTGATGGACAGCACCCCGATACCTATGCTCAAAACCATAAAGCTCCTAGGAGTAATGATTGATTCACGACTCAAATTCATCGAGCATAGTAAATATCTTGTCACCAAAGCCACCAAACTGTTCAAGAAGCTCTGCCAATTCGTTAAGCCCACATGGGGGGCCCACCCCCAGAACATTGAGACCATCTACCGCCAAGTCATACAACCCATCTTCACTTATGCGGCGGGCATCTGGGGGCGGGCCACCCAATTTTATGCCGTGAGAAAGGCCCTTAGGTCTTTCCAACGGCAATTCGCCATCAGGTCCATCAGGGCCTTCCGCACGGTCTCTGCTGCGTCAGCCATAGCCCTGGCACAGTTTATACCCTTACATCTGGTGGTGCAGGAGGCCATGGAGATCCACAATATTAAATCCACCGGCACCTTCGCCGAACTCCCTGACGACATAATCCTCAGGCGGAAAACACCTGTCCGCAATCTTCTCCACCCTGCATCTAGGATCTCCATCGCCTATAAAGAGGCGCAAAACCAGGAGGAAGCTGATGCTATCTCCAAAGACTACCGAATCAACATCTATACAGACGGTAGCAAGCACGACGACGGATCGGTCGGTTCTGCTGCGGTCATCTTTCAACCACATATGCCCCCAATTGTAAAAAAGAAAAAGCTCCCCAGAACCTCCACAGTCTTCATATCGGAACTAACTGCAATAGAAATGGCCCTCAACTGGCTCACCCTAGTCAGAGTTAAATCCAACACCCTAATCGCTTCCGACAGCCTCTCCTCACTAAAAGCCCTACAAGACCGCAGCAACACCGATCCGACTGTCTGTGCCATACACCACCTTCTTTTCGACCTCCAAACGACCCATCACACCAATGTCGACTTCATGTGGGTTAAAGCCCACGTCGGCATCACCGGGAATGAGTTGGTAGATTCCCACGCGAAAGCTGCAGCAACCATGAGAACAGCCAACACATTCAACGAATTCCCGATGTCATACGCGAAACACGAAATACGCAAGAGAATCATGAACGAATGGCAGGAGAGCTATGCCAATGAAACCAAGGACTCCTACATCTACCATTGGTTCAAGAACATTAAAGACATAGCTGAGTACCGAAATGTCTTTCCCATTACTTTCGAGCTCACACAAGTTATCACCGGACACGGCTACCATAAGCAGTATCTGCACAGATTTAAAATCACCGATGACAACACGTGTCCGTGTGATAACTCCACCATCCAGACCATGACCCACCTCATCGAAAACTGCCCGATATTCGGGAAGGAGCGCAGCGATCACATAATCGTATGCAACAACCACAACATTGAGCCGTTTAACTTAAATCAAATAATCGCCAAAAATGAACCTGTCGAAACCTTCGGCAGGCTCACAACCACCATTGTCAGAAAACTTAAAAACATAAATAAAACGTAAAACCCTAAGCACCTCAATAATAATTTTAAAACCCCAAAGAAACACTAATATTCCTGTATCCTTTAGCAGGAATAAAACAATCTTAACACTGAAACGCCATCCAAACCAATCCGCCAATCTAAATAAACCCTAACGAAACTTCAATCTTATAAAAAAAAAAAAAAAAAACCTAACCTAACCTAACCTAACCTAACCTAACCTAACCTAACCTAACCTAACCTAACCTAACCTAACCTAACCTAACCTAACCTAACCTAACCTAACCTAACCTAACCTAACCTAACCTAACCTAACCTAACCTAACCTAACCTAACCTAACCTAACCTAACCGGTTTCGGGGTTACTGCACCTAAAATTTTCCGATTTTGTTTTGCCTATATCTTCGCTATCTCTTGACCGATCTTTAATTTTCTTTTAGTTTATGGATTCTATTTGCACCCTTCATCTTTTTAACCCCCCTCGCACCTCTTAACCCTTTCACCGCCAGAGATATTTCACTTTTAAAATTTCAATCTTAAATAACTTTGTCAATAAATTTTATTTTATATAAGTCTCTTCTAGACATATAGTATATAATTAACCCCTTACCTACCTATATACTCAATTTTGTTGTTAACCCATTAGTTGCCGAGATCCATATAGTCAGATAGCTTTCCACATAGAATTATTAAGTTATTAGTTACCGGTCTTATATTACATACCATTCGTGATATAATCTGCGCACACCCATCCATTAACCTTTTTCGCACCACCTAAAATTTTTTATCATTTCTTTATTTTTCTATAGAGAGTATATCTTTAATTAATAACAATAGATAGGCCATTAAGGCCTCTATACATACGCATAATAATATTTAACCTTTTACTTACCGATCTCATAAAACTTCGATTTTTGTAAAATTTCGACCTAAATTATCGAACATTTTAGACAGTCAAAATTTTTTTATCACACCCACCTCACCGTTGAGTAGTACAGCCCCATCTTGTAACGTCGAGTTGTTTGCACACCCATCCGCTCAACTCGTACTCGCCACCTGAAAAATACAAAAACCGATTAAAATACATATTAAATAATAAATAAAACCTAACTACTTACCTGTACTTACTTGTACCTATATATAAAAACAGCTATACAATGGTTGTCTCTAGATCACCAACTAGAAACAATACAATGTCTCCCCAGAAGACAGTGGCCGTGGAAGAGCCCGCCCCATCAACATCACAAGGGACACAACCCCAAACCACTCAGTCCCCGGAGCGGGCAGTCACTGGCACTGCAACATCATCTCCAAAGAAGGATGCGAGCGCAATCCCACCAACCAAAAAACCGACAGAAGATCCGCCCAAAACAAAGGTTACAAAACCCAAAGCAGCGGTACCCTTTAGGGACCCGCACCCAAATATTAAAACCTCACGCACGGAAGAAGCCAAAGAAATATTCGACTTTGCAAAGGAAGAGATGAGGAACAGCGGCAACCTGAAAAAGTCGATTAAAGAAAACGTCAACGAATCCCTCGACAGGCTTTATATACTGATAAAGGAGGCCGAAAAAGAAAACCTGATGCTAAAAAATAGCAAGAATAGCACGCAAAAAGAAGAGGACAAACTTCAAAATGAGTTTGAACTCGGACTGAAGGAATGCACAGTTGCAAAGAAAGGAGAGGAAATGCTTAAGGCAATGAAAGAGCATGCAACCCTCTTAAAAGAAAGCAAGGAGGAAATGGAAAAGCTTAAAAAAGCACTGAGCAAGCAACAAGAAGCGATAAGCGCAAGCACAAGAAGCTATGCTAGCGTACTTACCAACCCTCCTGGACCCTTACGACCGGCCACCGAAGCGTTGCACTCCGTCGTAATCACCTCTGCCGACGAATCTGAAACAGGGGAACAAGTTTTAGAAAAGATTAGAGGAGTCGTGAACGCCAAGGAAGAAGGAGTAAAGATCGACAAAATTAGAAAAGCAAAGGACAGGAAAGTAATCATCGGATGTAGGACAAAGGAAGAAATTGGCAAAGTCAAGGAAAGACTGCAAAAAGCAGGAAAGGCGTTAAGCGTAGAGGAAGTAAAGAATAAGGACCCCCTGGTAATACTCCGAAACGTGCTTAAATACAACACCGACGACGCGATATTGGACGGGATCAGAAGGCAGAACAAAGAGATGTTCAAAGATGTAGGAAAGGAAGAGGACAGGATGGAAATAAAGTATAGGAAGCCTACTAGAAACCCGCTCATGACGCATGTAGTCATCAAAGTGTCGCCCGTCCTATGGAATAGGTTCACAGAGGCAGAGGTCTTACATGTGGACCTCCAAAAAATCCGTGTTGCAGACCAATCTCCACTGATCCAGTGCTCTCGCTGCCTGGCGTACGGCCACAGCAAACGCTTTTGTGAAAAAGCGTCTGACGCCTGCAGTCACTGCGGAGGAGAGCACCTGCGTTCAGAGTGCCCAAGCATTAAATCCGGGGACGCCCCCAAATGCTGCAACTGCATAAGCGCCAAGCTGGAGTACACCGAGCACAATGCCTTCAGCGAAGACTGCCCAGTGAGGAGGCGGTGGGACTCGTTAGCGAGATCCACCGTCCAATACCGGTGTTAAGGGCGTCCCGGCGAATAACAGAAATGGCAACCAAATGACCAGGAATAGCAACACTGAAAAACGCTACCGAGCCGCCCAGGCTAACCTACAAAGGTGCCAACTAGCGACATCTGAACTATTGCTAGAAGCCTCCCAGAGGAAAATAGCCTTCGCACTGGTTCAGGAACCCTACGTCGGATCTATAGGAGAAATGAAGAACTACCAAGGAGCGAGAATAATACAGTGCAACAGAAAGACCACCAAAGTGAACAAAGCCGCCATTATTCTCCTTGACAATAACATCGACATCACTCCATGCCCGGACTTGATGACGGAAAACATAGCAGTGGCCATATTAAAAACCAGCGCATGGGAAATAGGAGTGGTGTCCGTCTATTTGGAAGGTGACCAACCTATAGACACCGACATAGGATTGCTGAGTAAAATAGTGAGAGAAATAGGCACTCAAAACGTAATCCTGGGCGGAGATGTCAATGCCTGGAACCTCTGGTGGGGCAGTCGCGAGACCAACCACCGGGGGGAAGCAATAGCGGGCATGATAGACGAACTGGAGCTCCAGATCCTAAACAGAGGATCGGAGCCCACTTTCGACACCATACGGGGCGAAAGGAGACTGACCAGCTGTGTGGACATCACAACTTGCACAGAGGACCTATTGCCCAAAGTAGAGGACTGGAGAGTGGACGGAAGAATCACGAGCTCTGACCATGCCACCATTCTGTTCACCCTCAATCTAGAGAAATCGTCAGGAACAGAGATAAAGAGGACCACACGAATTTACAAAACACTCAAAGCAGATTGGGATCTTTTCAAAGAAAAATTAGAATCACACTTAGTAGAACAGGATATAAATATAAACACAATAGAAAACATAAGAAACACAGAAGAATTAGACAAAATAATTGAAAAATACACAAACACAATAACAGAAACATGCAATGAAATACTACCGAAGAAAAAGTTACAAAGTAAAATCAACTTACCCTGGTGGACAGAAGAGCTCGCCGCGATGAAGAAGGAAGTCGCCACCCTGAAGCGTCGTATCCGCTGCGCTGCACCACACCGAAGAGCCGCCGTAGTCGCCGAGTACCTGAAACAGAAGGAAAACTATGAATTAGAAGTAAAGTCAGCACAAACATCAAGCTGGAAAAGCTTCTGTGGAAGGCAAGATAGAGAGGGAGTGTGGGAGGGAATCTACAGGGTCATAGGACGTACACACAAAAGACAAGAGGACATCTTACTAGAAATCTCAGGAAAAACATTAAACGCACAAGAATCCACCAAACTATTGGCCGAAACCTTCTACCCCACCGACGATACAACAATAGACACACAAGAACACCAAATGATAAGAGAAAGAGCAAAGATAATTAACAATAACACCGACGATGACCCTGTAGATCCTCCATTCACACAGGAGGAGCTAATGAGGGCAACTAATAGCTTCAACCCCAAAAAGGCGCCCGGAAACGATGGCCTCACGGCCGACATCTGTCAGCACTCAATAGAACAGGACCCCGCGATCTTCCTGGCATTGGCAAACAAATGTCTACAACTCGGACACTTCCCCAAAAACTGGAAGAAAGCCACTGTAATAATACTGAGGAAACCGGGGAAATCCACATATACAACCCCAAAATCGCATAGACCCATTGGACTACTGCCAGTGCTGGGGAAGATCGTGGAGAAGATGCTAATAGCGCGCATAAAATATCACGTGCTACCCAATCTAAGCCCCCGTCAATTCGGATTCGTGCCCCAAAAGAGCACCGAAGACTCCCTCTATGCCCTAATGAACCATATCAAGAACGAAATAAATCAGAAGAAAATGGTCACGCTAATCTCATTGGACATAGAGGGGGCCTTCGACAGCGCTTGGTGGCCGATAATAAAAATCCGATTGGCGGAAGAGGGCTGTCCAATTAACATACGCAAGGTAATGGACAGCTACCTAGAAAATAGGACAGTATCGGTAAGATACGCGGGGCAGGAGCTGGACAGAGAGACGCAGAAAGGGTGCGTCCAGGGATCTATAGGCGGCCCTATCCTGTGGAACGTGCTCCTTGACCCCCTCTTAAAAGGCCTGGAAGGAAGAGGAGAGTATTGTCAGGCATTTGCCGACGACATTGTTCTTCTAGTCAGTGGAAGATCTGCAGCTGACATCGAAGGCCGCGCCAACGCCGCATTAGCATATATACATGAGTGGGGTGCACGTAATAAATTGAAGTTTGCGCCACATAAGACCAGTGCCATGATTATTACGAAGAAACTCAAATACGACACCCCACTCTTGACCATGGGAGGCGAGACCATTGCCATGACAGATGAAATAAAGCTCTTGGGAGTTCGCATTGATAACAAGCTAACATTCAACAATCACGTAAACGAAGCATGCAAAAAGGCCGTTGCTATCTATGCGCAACTCTCAAGAGCAGCAAAAACCAATTGGGGGCTTCACCCAGAGGTCATAAAAATGATATACATGGCAGTGGTCGAGCCGGTAATTCTATACGCAGCCAGCATATGGGCGCCAGCGGTCGAAAAAATAGGGGTGAGAAAGCACCTCGAAGCAGTGCAACGGGGCTTCGCCCAAAAGATAGCGAAAGCGTACCGCACGGTATCGTTGAACGCAGCGCTCCTACTATCTGGCCTGCTACCACTAGACCTGAGAGTCAAGGAAGCGGCAGCGCTATATAAAATTAAGCACGGACACGTAAATATAACTCTCGATAGAGAAATCGAGACAAAAGTCCCTTTCGGCGATAAACCCCACCCAGCGGAGCAGAGAGTTAATGACTACATCTGCCTGGAGGACCAGGAGACTGTCGACCAACACAGTACCCAGGCCATCCGAATATACACGGATGGCAGCAAGATAGAGGGGAAAGTCGGGGCGGCAGTCTCAATCTGGAAAGACCAGGCAGAAATAAGGGCAATCAAGCTCAAGCTCGACGACCACTGCTCTGTCTACCAGGCAGAGTTACTGGCGATAAAAAGGGCAACCACGGAGATAAGTGGGAGAAAGGAAGAAAGCTTTGGTATCTTCAGCGATTCTCGGTCAGCTCTAGAGAGCATTAAAAACCCGGGCTCCCTTCACCCCCTAGCAGAGGAAGTGCGCCAAGACCTCGCAAATTGCATCAAGCAAGGGAAGAACGTGTGCCTCTTTTGGATTAAGGCGCATGCGGGGCTTGAAGGGAATGAGAGGGCTGACGAGCTGGCCAAAGAATCCGCGCTTAAAAAGAAAACCAAACCGGAATACGATCAGTGTCCGGTCTCATTCGCCAAGAGACAGATCCGCCTGGAATCCCTGGACGAATGGGACCGGAGATACACATCCGGCACCACAGCCGCAGTCACCAAAGCTTTCTTCCCTAAAACAACTAGCGCATACAAGATCCTAAAAGAAATGGAACTTAATAACAAAATCACACAAATGCTTACAACTCGGGTGTCCTCTCCCTAATATATAAAGTTGTGGTGGAGCCGACAGTCTTGTACGCGGCCTGCGTCTGGGCGGAAGCTGCAAGAAGGAAAAACATACGCCGAAAGTTAGACGGAATCGCGCGCAGATATGCCATTCTTATAGCTAAAGCCCATAAAACCGTATCAACAACAGCGGCGGTCGCACTTGCTGGCATCCTTCCCCTGGACCTCAGGGCCTTAGAACAGCGGGCTCTTTACGAGACCAAAAGAGGCAGACCGCTGGAGGCCCTGGCGGACAGGGAGCTCGAGAGAAGGGATAGTCCCTTCTCGCTCCCACATCCCGCATTGAGGAGGAGATTGTCGGTGGGGTTTGTGACCGATGAACAGGGCGTTACAGAAATAGACCCGGAGCTGGCGGCTGTATTTACAGACGGCAGCAAGATTGACGGTGGAGTGGGGGCGGCGGTGACAATCTGGAGAAGAGGTGTAGAGGTCAGGGGGGCCAAATTGCGATTGGCACCCTACTGCAGCGTCTTCCAGGCAGAGATGCTGGCGATCCTGGAAGCGCTAAATATAATGAAGCGGAAACCAGACCTCTATAAGTCCGTAATTTTCAGTGACTCTAGGTCCTCACTGGAATGCATTTCGGATCCTGCCTCGCTCCATCCACTGGCCAGTGAAGTGAGGCACGCCATCAAGGAAATCGAGGAGCGCGGTGGACAAGTAGATTTGCGGTGGATCAAAGCCCATGTCGGCATCCAGGGTAACGAGAGGGCCGATGAGTTGGCGAAGGAGGCAGCCACCAAACTTAAGGTCCGACCGCGCTACGACAGATTCCCATTGTCCAAGGCCAGACTTTTGATTAGGGCAGACACCGTTGCCGAATGGGAGCATAGGTATGCTGACTCCGCTCAGGGGGGGACGACCAAGGTCTTCTTCCCCTCAGCGGAGGACGCCTTTAGGATTCTGAAAGTCCACGACCATAGGAACGCCGACACTCAATTCTTGACGGGCCACGGAGGGTTCAAGGCCTATCTATATAAATACAGGCTAGCCGACTCCCCACACTGCATTTGCGACGGTAGCGCGGAGGAAACAGTGGAACACGTGCTGTTCCACTGTCCAAGATTTGACGCACAACGCTACGACTGCGAATGCAGCGTGGGGGACCGGCTGGATCCTGCTGGGGTGGGCGAAATTGTCAGGGACAAGTCCAGGCGCAACCACTTCTTCAAGTACTGCAGACAAGTAATGAAGTTGGTAGGCAGAGCCAACGGCTCGAACATGTTTTAGCAGAACTGTAGACCTGAAACATAAAGTAGACATGTCTTGTGATATAGCACGGTTGTTGTGAGGCAAGTATAGCAAATAAGCATTAAATAGCATTATATAAGAGTAGGATATAGCAATTAGTAAAGAGCATAAGTGTAAACTACAGTTGCAATGTACACATGCAGATAAAAAATTAAGCAAAAAAGGCACTAGAATTATATAGCGATACACAGATATATACATAGATACTAGCATAAGATTCAGCATCAAAATATTGTATCAATAAGTTAAATAAGGAAAAATTGTAGTTAAAAACTACCAAGACATTAGAATTATATAAAAATAAGAATAAGCAAATAATATATAAGAGTAAGATACAGCATTAAAATATTGTAAAAGGCACCAGATATGTTAAAACTTAAGAATTATATAAGAAACCATAGAAATTACATAAGTATATTGTAAAAGGCACCAGAAAATTAAGTTTAAGAAATATATAAATATATAAGCAACAGTAGATATGTATAAGTAGAAATAGACTAGATAAGCTTACTGAGAATAGAAGAATCTGCAGTGTACGCGATATAGCATGTTAGCATAGAATAGTATAAGAATAGCACCTGTAAGGGCGCGGGACACAAAAAAAAAAAAAAAAAAAAAAAAAAAAAAAAAAAAAAAAAAAAAAAAAAAAAAAAAAAAAACCCTGTACACAATCATTTTCCCTAGTTTTATTAAAGAATAGTATTTAGACCCTTGGTAAAAAACATAACCGGGGATATTTAGCAGAGGGGTGTGTCCCACCCCAAAAAAAAAAAAAAAAAAAAAAAAAAAAAAAAAACCTAACCTAACCTAACCTAACCTAACCTAACCTAACCTAACCTAACCTAACCTAACCTTTTTTTTTTTTTTTTGTTGCACCAGGGGAAAATGCAGTTTACGCATACCCGCTGCCCGGGGGAGCAGACGGGTTATGTGGGACTCGCTCCGCGTCGGCAGAGAATACCCACTAAAAAACCCTGGTTTGCACCGTCAATGCGCCTTGGGCGACAGCAACGCGGGTCCTTGGCTATAACGCCGCGAAGCTGTCAGCGCTGGTCTGCTAGGCAGACTCGGGCTGGCCCCCCCACTTGGGGCAGCCTAGAGGTCAGGCCCGTAAGGGCCGTCCCTCTCCTCCAAGGACGGAGTTCGTGCAATACGTGGCCGACACCCCCGTGCCGACCTCGCGGAACTCCGTCGGGCGTGCAGCCGCCGCCGCACGGTGGTTTTTTATTGTGGTTTTCTCCACTTGAGCTCGCGCCCCCTGGTCCCGACCGAAGTCGGGATAACAGGCGGTTTTTTATTGTGGTCTCACTCCACTCGGGCTCGCCAGTCAAGGCAAGCCCCCTGGTCCCTCCAGCGAGGGGAAACAGGTTGCCCGGCGACCAGTCCAAAAGGACCGTATCCGACGACCACGAGAACCGTGGCCATCGGACCCGCCGCGCCGCAGTGATACACTGCCAACCCGCGCCGTCAAACGGCTCCTCTGGTAAGGCGGCAACGGTCGCAGAAGACAGGGAGGACGGCAACGAAACACCGCGAGATCCCCCGAAGGGCACTCCTCTTCCCCCGCGACCATCGCCGACAAACCTCTGGTAAGGCGGCAACGGTCGCAGAAGACAGGGAGGACGGCAACGAAACACCGCGAGATCCCCCGAAGGGCACTCCTCTTCCTCTGCGACCATCGCCGACAAACCGGCGCAAATGCGCCCGACAACACGTCTCTCACCAATCGGACAAATGCCCCGCCATTGGGAGAGACCCACAGGCCAAAAGGCCCCATCCAGTGTGCCGAAGCACTGGCCGTGGAAGGCGTCGAACACCACAACGACGCCAACGCTGGCCCCCGGAGCCACGCACAAGTGCGTGCTCCCACAGGGAATTAGCCGTCGGGTAGCAGCCATCTCTCTACTACCCGCCGTTGCCCGGGGTACGCCGGGCCGTCAAAGACGACCACGCGTGGAGGCTTCCCTTGTTGTACCCCAACCTAACCTAACCTAACCTAACCTAACCTAACCTAACCTAACCTAACCTAACCTAACCGGTTTCGGGGTTACTGCACCTAAAATTTTCCGATTTTGTTTTGCCTATATCTTCGCTATCTCTTGACCGATCTTTAATTTTCTTTTAGTTTATGGATTCTATTTGCACCCTTCATCTTTTTAACCCCCCTCGCACCTCTTAACCCTTTCACCGCCAGAGATATTTCACTTTTAAAATTTCAATCTTAAATAACTTTGTCAATAAATTTTATTTTATATAAGTCTCTTCTAGACATATAGTATATAATTAACCCCTTACCTACCTATATACTCAATTTTGTTGTTAACCCATTAGTTGCCGAGATCCATATAGTCAGATAGCTTTCCACATAGAATTATTAAGTTATTAGTTACCGGTCTTATATTACATACCATTCGTGATATAATCTGCGCACACCCATCCATTAACCTTTTTCGCACCACCTAAAATTTTTTATCATTTCTTTATTTTTCTATAGAGAGTATATCTTTAATTAATAACAATAGATAGGCCATTAAGGCCTCTATACATACGCATAATAATATTTAACCTTTTACTTACCGATCTCATAAAACTTCGATTTTTGTAAAATTTCGACCTAAATTATCGAACATTTTAGACAGTCAAAATTTTTTTATCACACCCACCTCACCGTTGAGTAGTACAGCCCCATCTTGTAACGTCGAGTTGTTTGCACACCCATCCGCTCAACTCGTACTCGCCACCTGAAAAATACAAAAACCGATTAAAATACATATTAAATAATAAATAAAACCTAACTACTTACCTGTACTTACTTGTACCTATATATAAAAACAGCTATACAATGGTTGTCTCTAGATCACCAACTAGAAACAATACAATGTCTCCCCAGAAGACAGTGGCCGTGGAAGAGCCCGCCCCATCAACATCACAAGGGACACAACCCCAAACCACTCAGTCCCCGGAGCGGGCAGTCACTGGCACTGCAACATCATCTCCAAAGAAGGATGCGAGCGCAATCCCACCAACCAAAAAACCGACAGAAGATCCGCCCAAAACAAAGGTTACAAAACCCAAAGCAGCGGTACCCTTTAGGGACCCGCACCCAAATATTAAAACCTCACGCACGGAAGAAGCCAAAGAAATATTCGACTTTGCAAAGGAAGAGATGAGGAACAGCGGCAACCTGAAAAAGTCGATTAAAGAAAACGTCAACGAATCCCTCGACAGGCTTTATATACTGATAAAGGAGGCCGAAAAAGAAAACCTGATGCTAAAAAATAGCAAGAATAGCACGCAAAAAGAAGAGGACAAACTTCAAAATGAGTTTGAACTCGGACTGAAGGAATGCACAGTTGCAAAGAAAGGAGAGGAAATGCTTAAGGCAATGAAAGAGCATGCAACCCTCTTAAAAGAAAGCAAGGAGGAAATGGAAAAGCTTAAAAAAGCACTGAGCAAGCAACAAGAAGCGATAAGCGCAAGCACAAGAAGCTATGCTAGCGTACTTACCAACCCTCCTGGACCCTTACGACCGGCCACCGAAGCGTTGCACTCCGTCGTAATCACCTCTGCCGACGAATCTGAAACAGGGGAACAAGTTTTAGAAAAGATTAGAGGAGTCGTGAACGCCAAGGAAGAAGGAGTAAAGATCGACAAAATTAGAAAAGCAAAGGACAGGAAAGTAATCATCGGATGTAGGACAAAGGAAGAAATTGGCAAAGTCAAGGAAAGACTGCAAAAAGCAGGAAAGGCGTTAAGCGTAGAGGAAGTAAAGAATAAGGACCCCCTGGTAATACTCCGAAACGTGCTTAAATACAACACCGACGACGCGATATTGGACGGGATCAGAAGGCAGAACAAAGAGATGTTCAAAGATGTAGGAAAGGAAGAGGACAGGATGGAAATAAAGTATAGGAAGCCTACTAGAAACCCGCTCATGACGCATGTAGTCATCAAAGTGTCGCCCGTCCTATGGAATAGGTTCACAGAGGCAGAGGTCTTACATGTGGACCTCCAAAAAATCCGTGTTGCAGACCAATCTCCACTGATCCAGTGCTCTCGCTGCCTGGCGTACGGCCACAGCAAACGCTTTTGTGAAAAAGCGTCTGACGCCTGCAGTCACTGCGGAGGAGAGCACCTGCGTTCAGAGTGCCCAAGCATTAAATCCGGGGACGCCCCCAAATGCTGCAACTGCATAAGCGCCAAGCTGGAGTACACCGAGCACAATGCCTTCAGCGAAGACTGCCCAGTGAGGAGGCGGTGGGACTCGTTAGCGAGATCCACCGTCCAATACCGGTGTTAAGGGCGTCCCGGCGAATAACAGAAATGGCAACCAAATGACCAGGAATAGCAACACTGAAAAACGCTACCGAGCCGCCCAGGCTAACCTACAAAGGTGCCAACTAGCGACATCTGAACTATTGCTAGAAGCCTCCCAGAGGAAAATAGCCTTCGCACTGGTTCAGGAACCCTACGTCGGATCTATAGGAGAAATGAAGAACTACCAAGGAGCGAGAATAATACAGTGCAACAGAAAGACCACCAAAGTGAACAAAGCCGCCATTATTCTCCTTGACAATAACATCGACATCACTCCATGCCCGGACTTGATGACGGAAAACATAGCAGTGGCCATATTAAAAACCAGCGCATGGGAAATAGGAGTGGTGTCCGTCTATTTGGAAGGTGACCAACCTATAGACACCGACATAGGATTGCTGAGTAAAATAGTGAGAGAAATAGGCACTCAAAACGTAATCCTGGGCGGAGATGTCAATGCCTGGAACCTCTGGTGGGGCAGTCGCGAGACCAACCACCGGGGGGAAGCAATAGCGGGCATGATAGACGAACTGGAGCTCCAGATCCTAAACAGAGGATCGGAGCCCACTTTCGACACCATACGGGGCGAAAGGAGACTGACCAGCTGTGTGGACATCACAACTTGCACAGAGGACCTATTGCCCAAAGTAGAGGACTGGAGAGTGGACGGAAGAATCACGAGCTCTGACCATGCCACCATTCTGTTCACCCTCAATCTAGAGAAATCGTCAGGAACAGAGATAAAGAGGACCACACGAATTTACAAAACACTCAAAGCAGATTGGGATCTTTTCAAAGAAAAATTAGAATCACACTTAGTAGAACAGGATATAAATATAAACACAATAGAAAACATAAGAAACACAGAAGAATTAGACAAAATAATTGAAAAATACACAAACACAATAACAGAAACATGCAATGAAATACTACCGAAGAAAAAGTTACAAAGTAAAATCAACTTACCCTGGTGGACAGAAGAGCTCGCCGCGATGAAGAAGGAAGTCGCCACCCTGAAGCGTCGTATCCGCTGCGCTGCACCACACCGAAGAGCCGCCGTAGTCGCCGAGTACCTGAAACAGAAGGAAAACTATGAATTAGAAGTAAAGTCAGCACAAACATCAAGCTGGAAAAGCTTCTGTGGAAGGCAAGATAGAGAGGGAGTGTGGGAGGGAATCTACAGGGTCATAGGACGTACACACAAAAGACAAGAGGACATCTTACTAGAAATCTCAGGAAAAACATTAAACGCACAAGAATCCACCAAACTATTGGCCGAAACCTTCTACCCCACCGACGATACAACAATAGACACACAAGAACACCAAATGATAAGAGAAAGAGCAAAGATAATTAACAATAACACCGACGATGACCCTGTAGATCCTCCATTCACACAGGAGGAGCTAATGAGGGCAACTAATAGCTTCAACCCCAAAAAGGCGCCCGGAAACGATGGCCTCACGGCCGACATCTGTCAGCACTCAATAGAACAGGACCCCGCGATCTTCCTGGCATTGGCAAACAAATGTCTACAACTCGGACACTTCCCCAAAAACTGGAAGAAAGCCACTGTAATAATACTGAGGAAACCGGGGAAATCCACATATACAACCCCAAAATCGCATAGACCCATTGGACTACTGCCAGTGCTGGGGAAGATCGTGGAGAAGATGCTAATAGCGCGCATAAAATATCACGTGCTACCCAATCTAAGCCCCCGTCAATTCGGATTCGTGCCCCAAAAGAGCACCGAAGACTCCCTCTATGCCCTAATGAACCATATCAAGAACGAAATAAATCAGAAGAAAATGGTCACGCTAATCTCATTGGACATAGAGGGGGCCTTCGACAGCGCTTGGTGGCCGATAATAAAAATCCGATTGGCGGAAGAGGGCTGTCCAATTAACATACGCAAGGTAATGGACAGCTACCTAGAAAATAGGACAGTATCGGTAAGATACGCGGGGCAGGAGCTGGACAGAGAGACGCAGAAAGGGTGCGTCCAGGGATCTATAGGCGGCCCTATCCTGTGGAACGTGCTCCTTGACCCCCTCTTAAAAGGCCTGGAAGGAAGAGGAGAGTATTGTCAGGCATTTGCCGACGACATTGTTCTTCTAGTCAGTGGAAGATCTGCAGCTGACATCGAAGGCCGCGCCAACGCCGCATTAGCATATATACATGAGTGGGGTGCACGTAATAAATTGAAGTTTGCGCCACATAAGACCAGTGCCATGATTATTACGAAGAAACTCAAATACGACACCCCACTCTTGACCATGGGAGGCGAGACCATTGCCATGACAGATGAAATAAAGCTCTTGGGAGTTCGCATTGATAACAAGCTAACATTCAACAATCACGTAAACGAAGCATGCAAAAAGGCCGTTGCTATCTATGCGCAACTCTCAAGAGCAGCAAAAACCAATTGGGGGCTTCACCCAGAGGTCATAAAAATGATATACATGGCAGTGGTCGAGCCGGTAATTCTATACGCAGCCAGCATATGGGCGCCAGCGGTCGAAAAAATAGGGGTGAGAAAGCACCTCGAAGCAGTGCAACGGGGCTTCGCCCAAAAGATAGCGAAAGCGTACCGCACGGTATCGTTGAACGCAGCGCTCCTACTATCTGGCCTGCTACCACTAGACCTGAGAGTCAAGGAAGCGGCAGCGCTATATAAAATTAAGCACGGACACGTAAATATAACTCTCGATAGAGAAATCGAGACAAAAGTCCCTTTCGGCGATAAACCCCACCCAGCGGAGCAGAGAGTTAATGACTACATCTGCCTGGAGGACCAGGAGACTGTCGACCAACACAGTACCCAGGCCATCCGAATATACACGGATGGCAGCAAGATAGAGGGGAAAGTCGGGGCGGCAGTCTCAATCTGGAAAGACCAGGCAGAAATAAGGGCAATCAAGCTCAAGCTCGACGACCACTGCTCTGTCTACCAGGCAGAGTTACTGGCGATAAAAAGGGCAACCACGGAGATAAGTGGGAGAAAGGAAGAAAGCTTTGGTATCTTCAGCGATTCTCGGTCAGCTCTAGAGAGCATTAAAAACCCGGGCTCCCTTCACCCCCTAGCAGAGGAAGTGCGCCAAGACCTCGCAAATTGCATCAAGCAAGGGAAGAACGTGTGCCTCTTTTGGATTAAGGCGCATGCGGGGCTTGAAGGGAATGAGAGGGCTGACGAGCTGGCCAAAGAATCCGCGCTTAAAAAGAAAACCAAACCGGAATACGATCAGTGTCCGGTCTCATTCGCCAAGAGACAGATCCGCCTGGAATCCCTGGACGAATGGGACCGGAGATACACATCCGGCACCACAGCCGCAGTCACCAAAGCTTTCTTCCCTAAAACAACTAGCGCATACAAGATCCTAAAAGAAATGGAACTTAATAACAAAATCACACAAATGCTTACAGGTCATGGAGGGTTTGCCCAGTACCTGCACCGCTTCAAGTGCAAGTCTTGTCCGGCTTGCATATGCGACCCGGACAAGGAGGAAACGGTGCAGCACCTCCTCGTCGAATGTCCAACTAACGACAGAGCCCGATATGACCTGGAGCAAAAGATAGGCAGAGCAATAAACTACGATAAATTGCACGAGATCATAGCAGACCCCGCCAGTCGGGAGGACTTACTGCAATTCATAACAAACATCGTAGAAAAGGCAAATAAACGAAACAAAACATAAATAATATATAAAATAATATATATAATATATACATATATATGACACAAATAAACAAGCACAAATATAAGTATAAATATAATGTAAAATACACAAGCACAAATATAAAGCATAAATACAAAGCAATCATAAAAGCACAGGAAATAAGCATATAAATAACAAATATAACTTCAGCCAAAATAAAGCAAACAAACAAAAAGCAAATAAAAATGAAAAAAGCAACACCAAAGACTCTGATTATGTTAGAGGAACTAGACATAACCAAAAAAAAAAAAAAAAAAAAAAAAAAAAAAAAAAAAAAAAAAAAAAAAAAAAAACCTAACCTAACCTAACCTAACCTAACCTAACCGGGGGACCCCCCACAGCTTGCGTCCACGTCGCGTCCCCTGTCAACACCGTGTCCTGACCACCGTAACGGAGTGGCAGGACCGGTGGCTAAAGAGCTGTGCTCTTGTTATCAACTGCGATCGATTGTGATTAACTGCGCTCATCATGAGTACCCAACGCGAATCTGTTGTCATCACCATGGACTACAACCTAAGTGATGTCAAAACCTTCGAGGATTACTACAAATCCTCCCGCAACGTCATCCGCACTATCAACGACTGCCTTAATGCAAACAAAAGTTTGACTAAGGAGAATAAGTCCTGCATTTTTAAATGCACAGAGTTCTTGTCCTATGGTCTGGAATTCCTCATGGGGGAGCTGAAGGACCAATTCGTCAATGAGTCGAAAAATACAACGCTTCACGAGTCCATCTTAGAAGCTAAGGACGCAACCGAGTGTATTAAGGATGAGGTGATTTCGGCGGTGAGAAGTGAACTCGCTGCCTTCAAGGAGGAGCTGAGATCCGCCCCAATTGCCTCTCCACAAGTCCCGGTTGCGCTCCCGACATCGTATGCCTCTATGGCTAAATCTACCCCCCCTTCGCCCAAAACCAAGCCTGCCATCATTGTTTGCGCCAATGATGTTTCGAAGAAACCGGCTGAAGTTGTCAGCGAGTGGAAGAAGGTCGTGTCCTTCCGAAAGCACAAATACGCTCCTGTCAAAATTCAGCCGATTTCGAACGGAAAACTTCGCATCGAATTTGAAAAGCCGGAACAGTGCGAGGAGACAATAAAGCGCACCACGGCTTCTCCCGCCTTCACGGCGGAGCCAGCCAAACGCCGCCCCCCGCTTCTCATTTTGAAAGGCATTTCCAAGGAAGTCACTAAAGACGAGCTCCTTGACGTACTTAAGTGCCAAAACGATATCGATGTCAACCGCCTGTGCTTCCTAACATCGAACAAGAACACCACCCTATACAATGCGGTTATTGAGGTGTCCCCCGAGATGCGCCGCACCATCTTGGCCCTCGGGAAACTCAACGTGGACCACAGTCGTGTCCACGTTGAGGACTTTAGCCGCTTTGTGCAGTGCTACACTTGTCTTCAGTACGGGCACACTAAGACAAAGTGTAGTAGCGACAAAAAGCCCTGTGCCCATTGCGCAAGCGAGGGCCATCGTCTCCCTGATTGCCCCCACAAAAATGACCCTGCGAAAAAGAAGTGCTATAATTGCACAAAATACCACGCCAAAATGTGCACCCGAGGCGACGTCGCCCATAACGCCACAAACACCCGGCAGTGTCCTCGTATCAAAGCAATGATGTCACGCTTACAGGACCAAACAGATTATGGAAAGTGAAACTCTTCTTTTCTTCACTTCCATACTGAAACTCAAATCATCTTACTGTCCACTAAATTTCCAGACTAAATTTTTAGCAAATTCTGTACCATCTACAACACTTCTCTCTAATTATCCCTTCTACCTTTCTGTCTTTCTATGACCTTTCCCATCGACACACTCTATTGCCAATAGCTCTTGTCATGCAAGAGAAGTTTCAAATTTTTCGTCTATACCAACAGTTTCTGCGCCTTAAAATAGCCAACAACCATAGAAAATCTGAACAGATATCTTCACAATTTTTGTCCTAAATCAATTCAAAAAAAAAAAAAAAAAAAAAAAAAAAACCTAACCTAACCTAACCTAACCTAACCTAACCTAACCTAACTCGGCTGAACCTAACTCGGCTGAACCTAACTCGGCTGAACCTAACTCGGCTGAACCTAACTCGGCTGAACCTAACTCGGCTGAACCTAACTCGGCTGAACCTAACTCGGCTGAACCTAACTCGGCTGAACCTAACTCGGCTGAACCTAACTCGGCTGAACCTAACTCGGCTGAACCTAACTCGGCTGAACCTAACTCGGCTGAACCTAACTCGGCTGAACCTAACTCGGCTGAACCTAACTCGGCTGAACCTAACTCGGCTGAACCTAACTCGGCTGAACCTAACTCGGCTGAACCTAACTCGGCTGAACCTAACTCGGCTGAACCTAACTCGGCTGAACCTAACTCGGCTGAACCTAACTCGGCTGAACCTAACTCGGCTGAACCTAACTCGGCTGAACCTAACTCGGCTGAACCTAACTCGGCTGAACCTAACTCGGCTGAACCTAACTCGGCTGAACCTAACTCGGCTGAACCTAACTCGGCTGAACCTAACTCGGCGGCGCTCGGCCTTCGGCCTCGCGCCGCTGCTCGGGCTTCGCCCTCGCTTAATAACTGTTAAGTTAAAAAGAGTTAGGTTAAAAACAGTAAGGTTCAAAAAAGGTTAGGTTAAAAAGAGTTAGGTTAAAACAGTTAGGTTCAAAAGGGTTAGGTTTAAAAGGGTTAGGTTAAAAACTGTTAGGTTTAAAAGGGTTAGGTTAAAAAGGGTTATGTTAAAAACTGTTAGTTTTAAAAGGGTTAGGTTAAAAACAGTTAGGTTTAAAAGGGTTAGGTTAAAAACAGTTAGGTTTAAAAGGGTTAGGTTAAAAAAAGTTAGGTTTAAAAGGGTTAGGTTTAAAAGGGTTAGGTTAAAAAGAGTTAGGTTAAAAACAGTTAGGTTTAAAAGGATTAGGTTAAAAACAGTTAGGTTAAAAACAGTTAGGTTTAAAACAGTTAGGTTTAAAAGGGTTAGGTTTGAAAGGGTTAGGTTAAAAAGGGTTATGTTAAAAACTGTTAGGTTTAAAAAGGTTAGGTTAAAAACAGTTAGGTTTAAAAGAGCTAGGTTTGAAAGGGTTAGGTTAAAAACAGTGAGGTTAAAAACAGTTAGGTTTAAAAGGGTAAGGTTAAAAACAGTTAGGTTAAAAACAGTTAGGTTTAAAACAGTTAGGTTTAAAAGGGTTAGGTTTGAAAGGGTTAGGTTTAAAAGGGTCTGGTTAAAAACTGTTAGGTTTAAAAGGGTTAGGTTAAAAACAGTTAGGTTTAAAAGGATAAGGTTAAAAAGGGTTATGTTAAAAACTGTTAGGTTTAAAAGGGTTAGGTTAAAAACTGTTAGGTTTAAAAGGGTTAGGTTAAAAAGGGTTATGTTAAAAACTGTTAGTTTTAAAAGGGTTAGGTTAAAAACAGTTAGGTTTAAAAGGGTTAGGTTAAAAACAGTTAGGTTTAAAAGGGTTAGGTTTAAAAGGGTTAGGTTAAAAACAGTAAGGTTTAAAAGGGTTAGGTTAAAAAGGGTTAGGTTTAAAAGGGTTAGGTTATAAAGGGTTAGGTTAAAAACAGTTAGGTTTAAAAGGGTGAGGTTAAAAAGGGTTATCTTAAAAACTGTTAGGTTTAAAAGGGTTAGGTTAAAAACAGTTAGGTTAAAAAGAGTTAGTCAAAAAACAGTTAGGTTTAAAAGGGTTAGGTTTAAAAGGGTTAGGTTAAAAAGGGTTAGGTTAAAAAGGATAAGGTTAAAAAGGGTTATGTTAAAAACTGTTAGGTATAAAAGGGTTAGGTTAAAAACAGTTAGGTTTAAAAGGGTTAGGTTTAAAAGGGTTAGGTTAAAAACAGTAAGGTTTAAAAAGGATAAGGTTAAAAAGGGTTATGTTAAAAACTGTTAGGTTTAAAAGGGTTAGGTTAAAAACAGTAAGGTTTAAAAGGGTTAGGTTAAAAAGGGTTAGGTTTAAAAGGGTTAGGTTTAAAAGGGTTAGGTTAAAAAGGGTTAGGTTAAAAACAGTTAGGTTTATAAGTGTAAAATTAAAAAGGGTTATGTTAAAAACTGTTAGGTTTAAAAGGGTTAGGTAAAAACAGTTAGGTTTAAAAGGGTTAGGTTTAAAAGGGTTAGGTTAAAAACAGTTAGGTTTAAAAGGGTGAGGTTAAAAAGGGTTATCTTTAAAACTGTTAGGTTTAAAAGGGTTAGGTTAAAAACAGTTAGGTTAAAAAGAGTTAGTCTAAAAACAGTTAGGTTTAAAAGGGTTAGGTTTAAAAGGGTTAGGTTAAAAAGGGTAAGGTTTAAAAGGGTTAGGTTTAAAAGGGTTAGGTTAAAAAGGGTTAGGTTAAAAAGGGTTATGTTAAAAACTGTTAGGTTTAAAAGGGTTAGGTTAAAAACAGTTAGGTTAAAACAGTTAGGTATAAAAGGGTTAGGTTAAAAACAGTTAGGTTTAAAAGGGTTAGGTTTAAAAGGGTTAGGTTAAAAACAGTAAGGTTTAAAAAGGATAAGGTTAAAAAGGGTTATGTTAAAAACTGTTAGGTTTAAAAGGGTTAGGTTAAAAACAGTAAGGTTTAAAAGGGTTAGGTTAAAAAGGGTTAGGTTTAAAAGGGTTAGGTTTAAAAGGGTTAGGTTAAAAAGGGTTAGGTTAAAAACAGTTAGGTTTAAAAGTGTAAAGTTAAAAAGGGTTATGTTAAAAACTGTTAGGTTTAAAAGGGTTAGGTAAAAACAGTTAGGTTTAAAAGGGTTAGGTTTAAAAGGGTTAGGTTAAAAACAGTTAGGTTTAAAAGGGTGAGGTTAAAAAGGGTTATCTTTAAAACTGTTAGGTTTAAAAGGGTTAGGTTAAAAACAGTTAGGTTAAAAAGAGTTAGTCTAAAAACAGTTAGGTTTAAAAGGGTTAGGTTTAAAAGGGTTAGGTTAAAAAGGGTAAGGTTTAAAAGGGTTAGGTTTAAAAGGGTTAGGTTAAAAAGGGTTAGGTTAAAAAGGGTTATGTTAAAAACTGTTAGGTTTAAAAGGGTTAGGTTAAAAACAGTTAGGTTAAAACAGTTAGGTTTATGGCGTGAGCGCCTCGAGGCTGCCCCGTGGGGGCGCCGCACCACTCAGGCCATTGGCCCCATCTTGGAAGAGTGGATGCGGCGCCCCCACGGGGTGGTGACGTACCGGCTGACCCAGGTCCTCACGGGACATGGATGTTTCGGCCGGTACTTATGGAGGATCAGGCGAGAGCCTGATCCTCTATGCCGTCACTGCGACAGTGGCTCGGAGGACACGGCAGAGCATACGCTTCAGCATTGCCCTGCCTGGGCCAATGAGCGCTCCGTCCTCGTCACTGTCGCACAGGACCTCGACCTGCCGCAACTCTTGCGGCAGATGACGGCGTCGAAGGAGGTCTGGCGAGCGATGCTCGCATTCTGCGAGACAGTGATCTCGCAGAAGGAGGCGGCGGAAAGAGAGCGTGAGGCTGCGGTAGACGCGCCCGCTCTACGCCGCCCCCGGCCCGGGCGTCGCCGGAGGGCATACAACGCATCGTATGCCCTCTAAGCCTCTCCTTCGTGCCCCGAGTGGTGAGTGCGGGGGCGCGATCCACTCATAGGGGCGTAACGGTGTGGTGGGTGCAGCCACACCGTTGCACGAGGTCCGCCCGGGGAGCACTCTACTGCTCCCCGGATCCGGGGGCAGGGGTATTTGCCCTCTCCGGACCAGGAGTGCCGGCCGCTTATCATCTGCGGCTGGCCAGGGCAGGCAGGGATATGGCCGTATGCTTCGGCGCTACCCGTGTCCCTGCAACTTGCTGCCCACTGGCGACACAGGGGGGTTTAGTGGGTATGCCCTCCCTTTTGGGAGGTGTGAGTCCCACACACCATGCCGCCTCCCCCCGGAGACGGCATGAAGGTGCCTAATGCATTCCCCTCTTAAAAAAAAAAAAAAAAAAAAAAAAAAAAAAAAAAAAAAAAAAAAAAAAAAAAACAGTTAGGTTTAAAAGGGTTAGGTTAAAAACAGTTAGGTTTAAAAGGGTTAGGTTAAAAAGAGTTGACATAAAGGGGGTGATAAGTACCTCCTATACCTATTACTATATCTACTCTTTGCATCTCACTTGATTAGAGAAAAAAAAATCTGTTTAAAATCTTCACGTTTTAATCGGACCGCATACCTCCTTATCGAAAGTGCCCGGGATTAGATTAGTTACATTTTTTTCACACAGATGGCGGTGTCCCTAGTTACATCGCGGTATCATTACGTTTTCTGGATTCGCATAAGTAGTCCGACGTATTATATAAAAAAGCATCAGCATCAGCATCAACATCAACAATATAAGTGATGGCTATGCTTCACAGTCGTGAGACTGCTGTTTTTGAAATAATATTGGATGCTGGAGCAAGCTTCCATTGCTTTTTCCGGTACAGTAATTTTGAGGTTTCCTTCAAAATTTAATTTAGTTTTCCATTCATAACTTTCTCATTTCTCAACCGATCTTCAAAATTCTTTCAGTTTCTGAATTCCATGGGCACCCTTCATCTTTCCAACATCTTTAACCTCTTTTAACATTTTCACAGCCGCGGATGTTTTTGATTTCAATTTTCTTTCCTTATTACTTCGGCAATAATTTTTATTTTCTAACAGTGTATCTTAGACGTTTATTATATATTTATTTAAACCCTTCATGTATTTACATATTATATAAAATTACCCTACCTAACTGCGAATACTTGATAATCTGCGTTCCAACATGACTACTCAACGAGAGCCAGTGGTATTATTAAATTTGTTATGTACATAATGTACAATAGGCTCGTTTTATCTTTGTGGCCGATTAACGACTGTTGATTTGGGTCTTGCTATCGATGTGCTAGACCACTTAATAAGCACGCGCGATACGATAATGACAGTTTGGCAAAAATAATTAAAGGTCAGTTAGCGACCGCTTTTGTGTAGAACATTTAAGCTCTGTATTTTTGAATCGAACTAAATGTAGAACAATAATGTGAATGTGTCAGACAGGACAGAGAGTTTTCGCAAAAATTGTGTATATTTATGAATTTTCAGGTACATGGTTGCAATTATAGCATTATAGGTACTTAAATACTCGTACTTGCTAAATCATCATCTACACTAATGTTACAAAGAGGAAAGATTTGATTGTTTTTTTGTTCGTTTGCATTGAATAGGCTCCGAAACTTATTTATTTATTGTTAATAATATTAATTGGCGACGGCTTTGCAGAACCTAAATAACCCAATGAAACGTTTATCTGCAATACCCAAAGGGAAGCGAGGGCGGTCGTTAGTACGAAATAAAGTCGTTTGTTCGTTTGCTTAAGGAGAGCACATTTAGTAATAATATGTATTGTTTAATGTTACGTACCTCTATAATATTTTGGTTGAAATTAATAGTCTAACTAAACGTAACACAACCCAATACAAATATATTGTAAACAACACTCCAATGTGCACATTACTATGGGCGAATGATAATATTTCGAGCCTTTAGTCCCGCAAAGCATCACTAGATGGCGCGCGGTGTACGTTACATCGCGGGGTCGTTACGACTCTCCAGTTGCATATGGTCTCGCATACATTCGTCAACAATTCAAGCCATTAGTTCCGCAATTCGTCAATAGATGGCGCGAGGTGTACATTACATCGCGGGGTCGTTACGATTCTCCAGCTATATAAGGTCTCGCATAGCCACCGTGTAAAATTAATTCCTAATAATTATTCCCTCATCCGTCATACTTCGACCATTTAGCATCTGTCCGTCAGAACTCTGTGGAACGTTTGGGACCTATCTTTATTATACCGTTATTTTGCCTTTGTATCTGGCACTCTGCTTCGTGCATCGCCTACGAACACGATTGCGGGGACCGTATTTCATCATTATTTGTAACTACGCTCATCAATAAACTTTGACCGAACTCATCGTGTTTCTTCTGGCGGTGACGTCGGGACCCCCTTCCGTCATCTTTGTGCCTACCTACTACAATCCGGTTCGTGTGGGACAGACCCCGAGAGAAATACCTATCTCTCATCCTACATTAGTAAATAAATACGAGTATAAATAAATAAATAATAAATAAATATCAGACAACATCACATACATTGCTCCGATCCCAAAGTAAGTAGCTTAAGCACTTGTGTTATGGGTATCACAACAACGAAGGTACCACAAATAAATACTTAAATACAAATATAAACACCCAGACACGAAACAAACACAAGTGTTCATCACACGAATGTTTGTCCCGGGCGGGAATCGAACCCACGACCCTTGGTTCAGAAGGCAGGGGTCACTACCAATTGAGCCACCGAGCCAGTCAAGCCAGCCAGTATGTAGGCTATGCCCAATTCCTGTATAATAAAAATTGCTTTCTTTCGAATGTCAATTTGTTACGCTTGTGATTTAGAGTAGTAATGAATCCACGATGCTATGCGGCTCTTAGTTAGTGCTTCGTATCCACCTCATGGTGGCTCGCAATGTGGCTCGTTTTGATGGAATATCTAAAACTCTTCTTATGCTAGTCGATGACGATTTGGTCTCTCAGTGTCAGCAAAAACTATTTATATATTGGGTATGTTATGCACTGCGATGGTCAAATTCCGAGCGCGGGAGCCGCCGCGGCTGTAGGCAGGTCATGACGCCTGGTGATCATGGCTTGCTCTTCCTACTTCACTGTGTAGCTGACTGTTAATTTTTAATACTTAAAAAAGAACAGTCAGATGTGTGAATCGCTTCGCCCTTTGTTGTTGCTTGCAAGTATACAGACAGACCTCTACGCACATACAACATGACGTAAGTTTTGTATAAACATTATTGAAGGATGTCAACTGATTTTGAAACTTAGCGACGCTTGCATTTTTGTTTATTCCGATAAGTGCGGAATTGAATTGTTGTACCTATGTAAGTATTATAATATTGGTATGGTAATGTCCTTTTTAGGGTTCCGTAGCCAAAATGGCAAAAACGGGACCCTTATAGATTCGTCATGTCTGTCTGTCTGTCCGTCCGTATGCCACAGCCAGTTTATTCCGAAACTATAAGAGCCACATTATTGAAATTTGGTACGTAGATGTATTCTGTTAACCGCATTAAAATTTTAAAATAAAATCAGAACAAATCCTAAATTTTTGGGGTTCCCCATACATAGAACTGAAACTCAAAAATGTTTTTTTCATCAAACCTTTACGTGTGGGGTATCTATGGATAGGTATTTGAAAATGATATTGAGGTTTTAACATCATTTTTTTCTCAACTGAATAGTTTGCGCGAGAGACTCTTCCAAAGTGGTAAAATGGGTCTCCCCCCCCCCCCCCCCTTGACTTCTAAAATATGGGCATGATAAAACTGAAAAAAATATATGATGTGTATTAATGCAAACTACTAACGAAAATTGGTTTGAATGAAATCTAGACAGTAGCTTTTTTTTAAACGTCATATATCAAATTACCTAATTTTTTTCATTCAACGGAACCTACGTGCGCGAGTCCGACTCGCACTTGGCCGGTTTTTTATTGCTGATGGTGACAGACGAGCCTGCGGCCTGTCTGAAATGCTGCTGCGTACCGCTTGAAATGAACTGCTCTCTTTGAACCACGTTTAATCAAAGACATGTCGCAGCGATCAGGAAACACCGTGGCTTCAGAGTTTGCAGCTTCGTGGAAGAAATGAACGGTGAAAGCGAATAAATCTGGATGGAATCGTTTCCAGGTGATATTGATGGATCCTACCGCGGCGTCGAGTAGTACGATGGTATAATGGTGACAGCGGTGATATTAAACAGCTCCTCGGAGCACTCTCCACGCAAGAGTCTGTAGAAGACGCAGAGGGATACAGTCTCTCCGCAGGTGTAGCGTGTCTAATGCAGGTGTGTGGCAGGTCGCTGGCGGGCGGCAGCGTGGCGCCGCACCTGCGCGTGCTGCGGCTGGTGGGCTTCTGCCGGCTGCGGGCGCCCGCGGGCCGCGCCGCCCCGGGCCTGGCGCGCCGCCTGCACGGGCTCTACTGCTGGTTTGCGCTCGCCGCCACCTCCTTTTACGTACTTCAGCAGGGAATTTATGCATATCAGGTCTCTCGATTTTGCAATACTCCTATACTGGTTGACACGAGAGTTTCTGCATGGTAACAGCTACCTCAATTAGTGGAGGAATGGAAAGCATCGGTGAACCTGATTTGAAGATTTAGATATATATTGGCTCACCCAATGAGTATCGGTTGAACAAATCACGTCATTTTCTTCCCTCTATCATAAAATGTAGGGACACCAACAAGGTTAAGTTAATATCGACGTGAAATTGAGTAGATACTATGTAATTATTATTGACAATAGCTCAGCTTATTTTGGTCGATAGGAGCGGCACGACATGGTGAAGCTGTCGCGCGTGCTGTTCGTGCTGCTGTGCCACTGCACGTGCATCAGCAAGCAGGTCGTGTTCCACGCGCACACGCCGCAGATCGACGCGCTCATCCGCAGCCTCGACCGTGAGCGCTTTAACTGCCTACTCGAGAGAGCGATCCGTCATCTTTTTCTCCAAGCCACCCTCACCTTCCCGTGGTGCATCCTGCCGAATAACAAACAAGGCTCTGGCTGACAAACCGACTGGAGGCGGCATATCCATCACGATTGAAGGCGTAGTAGCTAAATGGGCAGGCGTTACCGGTGCGAGTACCGGTAAAGCCTCCAGATGTTTCACCGACGTGGCAAACAACTGGAGAGGCCTGTGTTCAGCAATTGACTGCGATAGGCTGACGATGATGAATGACTGCTTTATCGGGGATAGTCCTGCTACATGTTAGTGTCTGGCGTGCCGCAGAGCCGCTGTTCAACCAAGGCGGGGCGGCGCGCGAGGCGCTGCTGCGGCGCGCGGCGGCGCGCGCGGCCCGCGTGCTGCGCGCCTACTACGGCTGCGGCATCGCCACCTGCGTGCTCTGGACCGCCTTCCCCGTCATCTACCGCCTGCAAGGGCACTACGTTGAGATGCCCTTCTGGACCTTCATCGACTACCGTAAGGCGTTCATGTGAGTGTGTGCAATACTCAAATGGCCATGTGAAACGCATCTGTCAGAGGTAGAATAAAAAAAAACTTTATTCATTTATACCTAAAAAGGATAAATAAATAAAAATGTCTCTACGAACGAACTCTCGTATGTCTATCACACATTAATCCCTAGGCCCAATTTTTTCGTCATTCAGCCGATTTCTCCATTAGGCTCACTGAGAGCGCCTGACTGTCAGCTGACTGATTCTGATCAGCTCACTGAAGGCGCGGCAAACTGTGTGTACACCGAATTTAAAATTATGTTTAGAAAGAAGAAGAGATAGACAAACAGTTTAATGAGGAGAGACTTATATCCAAAAGATTTGGGCAATAAGAGAAGAAATGACATATTTAAAAATCGTACTAAATTTTCACCATACGCTAAACACCACCATATATTTCTCGGCCAATTTCTATACAATATGTTTAACCGTATCCTCAATATTTATCCCTTGACACGATATAAATGTAAGCAAATATTAACTTCATATCTATGTTCTAAAACCTACGATGAAGTCGAATTATTATTGGTTAAAACAAATAACTAAATTAAGAAATAAAAAGATTAACACGAACTCACATGTACACGTGCACACACATACACACACCACACACGTACGCACATACACACATAACACACACGTACGCCCATACACACACATCACACACGCACACACTCACTCACACACTGGGGGGAGGGCCGGAACTCTGTAACACAGGGCATCCTAGTACAGGTTCCGCTCTCTCACAATGGCTACATACATATTTATACACTTTCCATTTATTTATTGTGTATTTTAATGCAAAAATAACATAAAATAAAATGAATTAAAATTGATGTGCTAACTTGTATTGATAATTGTAATTGAAATGAATAATAATTGAAATAAATGAATGAATATTGTAATTTGACATTAATATCTAAATTCACATTATCTTTATTTAGTTTAATATTTCATTCTTATTAATAATATTGATATTGACATTGTAATTGTATGTAAACTTTTGTGTGCAAATAAATGAATTATTATTATATTAATTGGTGGTGGTGCAGGTTCGTGGTGGTGGTGAGCCACTCGTTCTACGCGACCAACCTGGTGGCGGTGGGCAACACCACCATGGACGCGTTCATCGCCACCGTGCTGTACCAGTGCCAGACGCAGCTGCGCATCCTGAGGTCGGCCTCCCCAACCTCTCTCTAACATTAATAATACATATTAATATTGTACATATATTTTATTATTTAGTAAGGGGCGGCCGCACACGACCAGTAACGTGAGTTTTTTGAAATAGGCTTGAGTATATTTGCATTATTTTACCACTTTAACCATTTTATACGAACATTGTTTATAAACACTAACTCTTCGTTGTTTCACTATTTCTTTATCATTAGGAGACCAATGTTTAGAGCAGATTACCTACTTGAAACACTCTGTTTCTTTATTAAAAAAAGCCCAGTAAAATGGAATCGCACGTCCAATAGGGAATATGCATCCAAAATCTTTTGGTGTATTTACAAACTTTTTGGATGTAAGGGAGTAACGAGCGGGAGTGGGAAAATATATACATAGTTGATCAATGAACGGTGAAAACAAAATCATAATTGGCTGAAAAATGGACGAGGCAAGAAAATTTTATAAAAAGTAGTGAAAAGAATAGGACTTAAAATTCCATCACCTTGATTGTCTATTACTCGTATAGCCGAAACAGAAATCCATCCAAACTCTCGATACGATACGCTAAGAAGCAACTAGCACAACTAACTACAGCAAGTAAAACAAAATACAGGTGCATATCAAAGCGCCATCGGCGTTTCTTTTTCATCTTTCTGTAGCTCATTCAAGTTTTAAAAATGTTATTTCAGACTGAACTTCGAGTCTCTGCCAGAAAGAGCGAGGATCGCATCAAAGGAGTTATCCAAAGGCGACTATGAGGCAACATTAAATAAATTACTGTTGGAGTGTATACTGCATTTTCAGAAAATTGCCGAGTATGTTTAATTTATGCATTGACTGTATTTTTATCAGAACAATAGGATTTTGGGCACTGTGCGTCCGCGCGTCGCGTGGCCGTTAGACTTCCTTGTGTATGAATTAAAACTTAAGCAAGAGTTATTATTATTAAAATGTTTAACCTCATTAATTGTACAAAGCGGTCACTTTAAACGAAGATGATTCGCATATTGGGTGATGTCGTCGTCCGCAGCACCATGGAGCTGCTGCAGCGCGTGTTCGGGCTGGCGGTGCTGGTGCAGTTCACGGTGGGCGGCTGGATCCTGTGCATGGCGGCCTACAAGATCGTCAGCGTAAGTACCTTCACCGACGGCGCTTTCGCAGTGCACTGCTGGACCTCTATTATCGCCACTTTATTCGATCCTGGGCTTTTCGCATCCAGCACAATCATATCAAACAGTATTACAAATACTCGGGTTGGACGCTACATTAATTCAGATTTTATTTTTTTTGACTTTGTTTAGCATTTGGGCGATAGTAGTAGCTAAAACCGCATCTATTTCCACCATAGATATAGCCGCGTAACTAAATAACGGCCGTATTCTCAAACGTTACTATGCGTCGCGGAACGCACATGTACCCAAAAACGTATAGGATTTTGGGCACTGTGCGTCCGTGCATCGCATAGTAACGTTTGTGGATACGGCTGTAAATGTCTCCACTTTAATCCAAACCCCTAGTTTTTCTCCCTGACGTAGCGCCTACGAGTATTTTTATGATAAATATGAACGTTGTTTCAGGTGGACATACTCAGTTTTGAGTTTGCGTCGACTACGCTTTTCATCGTTTGTATTCTAACAGAGCTATTTCTCTATTGCTACTATGGGAATGAAGTTACGGTTGAGGTAATAATATGTATTACAAACACAGGCGTGACTTTTGCAATGTATCCCGAAATTGTGAACATTGTGGTGAAACTATTGCGAAAGTTACGTCTCATACTTAGCGAACTAGGAAAAACTCTGCATAAGGTGGATTGGATGTGACAGTATAATAGTGATATGAGGAAAAATATGGGACATTATCATAACCTTTATTGTTGAGCAGGCAGGGCGTTGCTCCTGAACCCGATGACCCTGCGTCAACCTGTGGTATTTAGCTACGCGTTCAGTTTTGATGGTTATAGCACCACCAGTCGGTTGCCAGAGCCTGTTATTCGGCAGGATGCACCAGGGATAGGTCGGGATGGTTTGAAGCGAAAAGATGACAGGTCGCTCTGTTACATCCCTCTACTACAAGTAACCATTTTAATTATGCTTTTACTACTATCAGGTAGTTGCAAAATGCGTAAGTGGGTATTATGTTTGGCGTGATATTGTAGAGTGACCGCGTGGTGGAGTCAATCTACAGCATGGAGTGGCTGCACGCGCCGCTGCGCTTCAAGAAGTCGCTGGTGCTGATGATGGAGCGCGCCAAGCGGCCGCTGCGCCCCGCCGCCGGCCGCGTCATCCCGCTCTCGCTGGACACCTTCGTCACGGTACGAAGCGCTCTCACTGCTGGTGACGTCACTGCGCCGCCGGCCTGTCATGGCGGCACGGCTGCACGCGCCGCTGCGCTTTAACAAGTCGCTGGTGCTGATGATGGAGCGCGCTAGTGAGGTAGAGGCCTATGTTTGGTTTTGCATGTTATTGTATGGTTACCAAGAAGACCGAGACCGATGTTCACCGACAAAAGGTAACTAGGTAACTACAACCTACCAAAACTCTTCACCCTACAGTTAAGCGGTGAAGAGAAATACTTAGATAAATTCCTGGACAGCGAGCTAACCTGAGATAAGCAGCTAGAAAACAAACTAGATAAAGCCGAAATAAGTCGAAAAAAGTGCAGAAGAATGCTAAGCTAAAGCTGGGGACTGAAACCGAAATTAACGCTATGTTTATGCAATTCGCGGAGGAAACAGCAACCCACATCCTCCAAGAATGCCTTGGCGTGGCGGCAGCGTATCGGTCGAGATACCTTGGTCAGACCAATACATTCCAGGACATTCTTCGGTAGAGTGATGGTAGAATATAGCTGGGGATGATGGTAGAATTCGGGATGAGCTGGGCTGGCGAGAATGAAACTAACGGATCTATTGCATCCTTTTCGGTTGATAGGTAATAGGTCCGTACTAAGGCCCGTAACTAACTATCAATAAATGACTGGTACAGAATACCTATGCAGCGTCAAGTCCGCAATTTCAATAAGGATGATAAATAAATATTTACGACTGATTATTTGCATAAGTCTTAATGATATTTTTCTTATTTCAGATTCTAAAATCATCGTATAGTTTCTATGCTGTCCTTCGACAAACAAAATAAAGATGATTAATGCTAGAGATATAAGCCACACTACATTTTTAATACGAATACTTTACAGAGGGCACATACATAAACACGCCATAATAAATAGTTCCACAACGTATCGCGATGTTTTCTTGATTGCTTAGCACCACACGCTGTAAACCAATCGATATGATATAAAGCAATAAATGTTTACGAAAATATATGTTTGTTTTATTGTAGAAATTTACTGTTTTAACTATTTTAATTGTTAACCATGATTAACCATAATTTGTTTTCTTTTTCTAATTTACTAAAACTAAATAAAGCAGTGTCAAGAGTAAAATATCATGACTACTAGGTCATAAATCTTGCTTAATACATACAACTGACATAGAAATGCACCGCAAATTTTGGCTTCTGGTTTTGGAAAAGTTTTAACTTTGTTTACCATAAAAGACGAATATCAGGCACATTTTATTGTGAAAATGTGAACGCGATTGAATATTCAATTACACAAAACCGTGGAGTGTTTCCAAGCGAGTGATTTGTGTGAAACCGATTCGATCATTCAATGACTTCAACAAGGCTCAAACATGAGCTGTCAATGTTAAATGAAAATGCATTTAACTAGTGCAATTAAGTGATTATTAAAGCGTTTCATAGATAATTATTATCAAATAAGCTCGTTCATTAGCATCCTATTCGAGCATAATATCATAAAATGTTTAAGTCCATGCATATATGGCATATATAACATAAGCACACGTGAGCCATAGAATGAAAATTAATTTATTAACTTCGAATTCTTTTTCTTATGAAGTACGTATCATACAGTTTCACTCGTATTTAATTACTATAAAATAAATAAATAAAATAATTTATTTCTGCAAGTAGATTTACAAGTAAATTCTTTTGCACGTCAAACTTTTTTTTCCCTACTAGCACTTCGACGTGATAAGGATGAGGCCTGATGAGAAGAAGTGCCGCAAGAAACTCATCAATTTTGGCTTTTTTCAAAAATATACATAATCATTATACTGTTGATGTCATACATTAATACAATATTTGTTAAGTGCAGGCGAGCAGCTCATTATGTCCATGTAATATTATCGTCTAGGAAGTCTTGTATTTTATAATATCCTTTTTTCATGAGACATGACTTAATATGAGACTTAAACCTATGTATTGGTAATTCAACAATATTCTGTGGTACTTTGTTAAAGAATTTTACACTTAGCCCAGCAAACGAATTGCCAGTCTTATGCAGCCTGAGATTTGGAACAGCAAGTTTGTTCTTGTTTCTCGTGTTAAATTTATGGCAATCAGCATTTCTTTTGTAAAGATGAATATTCTTTCGTACGTGCACAATACAGTCAAATATGTATTGTGATACTACAGTCAAAACATTAATTTCTTTAAATAATTCTCTAAGTGAAGCACGCGAGTTAAGTCCATACAAGAAACGAATGGCCCTCTTCTGCAACACAAAAATGGTTTGGATATCAGCAGCTGATCCCCACAGAAGCAGACCATATGCCATGATACTATGGAAATAACTAAAATAAACAAGTCTTGCTGTTTCAATGTCTGTTAGGTTCCTAATTTTTTTAACAGCATATGCAGCCGAACTGAGTCTTCCAGCCAAGGCGGTTATATGAGGAGCCCACTGTAATTTATAATCTAACGTTACACCCAGAAAAGTGGTCGAGTTGACACATTCAATTTGTTCATTATTTATAACTATATTAGTATTACTTTGCCTCACATTTGGCATTGTGAATTTAACGCATTTGGTTTTATTAGAATTTAACAAAAGATTATTCGTATCAAACCAAAGCAGAACTTGGGAAAGAGCACTATTCACTTCGACGGAAACCTCCTTGTGTCTGTCAACTTTAAAAATCAAAGAAGTATCGTCAGCAAACAGCACTGAGCTACTAGAGCGTATATAGTATAAATACATAATTATTTGATACTGTAATATAAATGTTCTAGATAGAGTAATTACACGGTGCAGGTGGAAGACAGTAATTAGCCGCTCACCATGTAATTAGTGAAATGCCGGCCAACATTGTAACACTCCTTAATAATTCACTCTTTCGCCTTTAACCCTTCACTCACCGAAAATTATGTTTTGGGTCTAAGATCTTATTTTATAAGGATTTTGATGAAAAATATTAATGCAATGACAACAGTCATGAGTCGCTGCCTACAGTATTGAAAACTCGGATAGACTATCTAACGTTAGTAGGTGTCCCTGGGATGCTCATTCGCCGATTCCGAACATAGGGTCGTGTGTTCCATCCCCGGACAGTATAAATCCTTGTGGGCATGAACATGTCAGTTTGTATTAGTCTGGGTGTTTGCTATGTATATTAATTTATTTACAGAAAAAAGTATCCAAGGACTTAATCAATAACATAATAAAAGTTTATCGGCTTTCTATTACCCATAATACAAGCTACGGCTTAGTTTGGGGCTCGATGATTCTGTGTGACCCAGCGTGGTATGTCTTTGGTTATTTTTTTGCCATAAGAGCTCCTCTCTTTTCCCTTACTCCAGTTGATCTATTATACTTAGTAGACATCTATTAATTTGTAGGCAATTAGTGCCGGTAGCCTGATGTTGCCTTTTTCATAATTTTGGTGGTATATAAATAAGACTTTAAAACACATCATATTTTACATTTAAAATTGCTAATAATATAGTTATGGAACCTTTGGGTAATAAGGCGGGGCGCACTGTAGCGGTGAAGGGTTGAGACGTCGGACCCTACAATCTGACGAGCTTGCGGCGTCGCGACGCAGATCACAGCCGGCCCGCCGGTCCGCGCCCGCGTCCGCTCGCCGCGTCCCGAAGGATACCAGCCTGAGATAATGACGTTTGTATTCTACACATTGTACACAATTATAAGCAAAGAGTAATAAGTAGATATGAAACACTCCAAGAGAAAACATTCTAGATGGTGCAGGAGTCTTGAATTTCTCTGCCTATGGTTGCTCTAACTAAAGCTTCTCTTCGTCGCTAGACACCTCGCTATTTAACATTAATTTATTATTTATGAATGTTTTATAATTTTTATATGTCAGTAGTAATTACATATTAATAGGTTGTAAACCATAAAGAAAACTTCCCGTCTATCTTCACGTCATCATCATCATTATCAGCCCATCACAGTCCACTGCTGGGCATAGGCCTCTCCAGTTGTTCGCCACATGGCAAACATGTGGAGGATATACCCATGATCGCCAAGCTGGACATGCGGGTCGGTGATCGCATCGTAACGCTGCCGCCCGTCATCGCCCTGTGGTATTAAGCTACGCCGTCAATCGTGATGGTTATAGCGCCACCAGTCGGTTGCCAGCGCCTCGTTTGTTGTTCGGCAGGATGCACCACGGGCAGGTGAGGTTGGCTTGGAGCTGATGATAGGTCCCTTACCTCCCATCAAGGTCAATCTTGCGGTCAAGACCTATTTGTAGTTATATTATACAATGGGCGATAGTAAATTCAAAATCTAGCTTGTAAATTTATAAATATAAACTCTAGTATTAAGTAGGTACGACGGTTATACCTGTAATGAAGAGTTGTGAATACTACTTCTTTGCTCGTACTATGTTATTCATTAAAAGATTATGATCATAAAACTAACAAATTATGATATCGATGTAGCCCGAAGGTTACTCGACTCGACAAGCTGCCTCAGCTCGCAGTGGACGTTCTAAAAGTGAACCTCACGAGTCAAGCAGAAAGGTTACCTGTTACCTCATATAAGTTACTACAATTATAGTCTCATTCACTAGCAACATTCATTTTATTAATAGAGAGTTATTTATATACCGAAATAACTCCACTGCTAAAGATAATATTATTAGTATCATTTATGATTGCTAGTATTCACAATCTAAAGGCAAATTAATTTGCCAAGATGAACTGAAGAAACTGTACAAAATAATGAATGTAATATAAAAATAAAACTCAGTGATATAACTATTAATCAGCTTATTATGAAAATAATTAGGTGTGAAATAGAAAAATGAATGGAAAGTCAACATTCCTTTCGCAGAAGATTATTTTCCAACCATTTGTAAGTATGTTACAAATAAATGAATATTTAAATTTGATTTTGTTACTTCTTAGGTTGTTTAGGTTAAAATTATGTCGAAGTGTTTAATTAAACTTAAAAATAAATATTCTTAGCATGAAAGTTTTTAAACGAAATGAATACATAAATGTAATATTTTGATGATAATGTAATGTTATAATATAATAATAATTTGGATGGATTTATGACATGTAACTATATGACATTAATTGTTGAAATAAATGATTCTATTCTATTCTATTCTATTCTATAAATGGAATCTACCCAAGTTTGTGATCATTAAGCCACCTATAAACTTTGGCCGCGTCGAGTCCTTTGCTCCGGGCATCCTGACCTCCCTCAGACAGAGGGCTCGTAGCGGACCACAGTCTGGTTTAGTGATACGAGTGAGCCCCACGTAACCCATGGGGTATGCGTAAAGCCGTTACCGACGGAAAAATGTGCAGTGCAGTGCGAAGAACTACGCCAATGTGTGGATAGCCCATTTTTTTTTGCTTGTCTCTCGATAGCTCGATGTTGCTCGCTTAGTTGGCCGATTGAAGGCAAGCGTCAACATGTGTAGAACTTATTTGATCAATCAAATGAGCTCTATAACACAAAACGACCCCGAAATGATGGGTCGTTTGGTGGTCGTGTTGTCGCAGGTCGCTGGCGCGGCAGAGCGTGGCGCCGCACCTGGCGTTCCTGCGCCGCTGCGGCTTCTGCCGGCTGGAGCCCGCGCCGGCCGCCTCCGCCTGGGACCGGCTCGCGCGCCGCCTGCACGCGCTCTACTGCACCTTCGCGCTCGCCGTCACCTCCCTCTACCTAGTGCAGGAATGCTTCTATGCGTATCAGGTACTAGCACTAATCTAACATGAATCCACAACAAACTTGGAAAATACTGCAGGATTCTCTTAAATATTAAAATATATTTCTTCCTTGCGTTTCGATAGCAAAATAGCCAGCCATTCAAATGGCAAAGCCGTCAAGGACATTAACTCAGGCAATATAACTAAGAAATGATGGCTAGTGAAATTAACGAGCATTAAAATCGTTAAGTGAAATCAATTGTAGTGTAATAACAATAAATAACTAAAGACATGCCACGCTGGGCCACACATCGCCATCTAACCCCAAACTAAGTCGAAGCTTGTATTATCGATACTAGACAACTGAAAAACATTTATTTGCTTTGTAATAGATAAGAATAAAAGTAGGTTAGTAAGCACTTAGTAAGTGAGCATATAGGAAACTAAACAAAGGGGACAGCAAAGGTCGCAGTAGTATAGTTTGCCTTAGGCAGGTGGAGGTAGTACTCGATGGCTCCCAAACGTCCGCAGGAGCGCGCCGACATGGACAAGCTGGCGCGCGTGATGTTCCTGCTGCTGTGCCACGTCACCTCCATCACGAAGCAGCTCGTGTTCTACGTGGACGCCGCCGACATCGACGTCATGGTCTTCGGCCTCGACGGTAATTTTACATCCTTATGGTCAATACAATCTCTCTCATTACAGTTCCCGCTTCAAGGTTAGCTCATAAGAGAGGGTATCTCAGATAATAATTATCTCTTTTAACTCCTTAGTCGTACCTACGTGCGTTAGTTATGATGCCTTGTAAGCGTAGATTACTCCAGCGACGCCCGGACCTGGACATAGAGCGGGCGTGTTTGCGAGACTACATTCTCGCCGAATGCGAGCATCTCTCGCCAGATCTGCTCCATAGGGGATGCAATAGATCAATGTGCTTACGACAATGGCGAGGACAGAGCGCTCGTCGCCTCCTGCTACGTCCTCCGAGCCACTGTCACAATGACGGCATAGGTTCTCCATAGGTAGCGTCACAAGCGTCCATAGCTAGTGACGTGACAATTCTCGGACCACGGACTACGCAAGTAGGAGCGATCCACGTTTGTCCACAAACGTGAATCGCTCTTATCAAGGCTAGCCTGCAGGATTGCTTTGCCCTCTATCTCACTCTCTCCCTTCAGTTGAAATTCTATGGCAAAAGTAGGAAAAAGCGATTATGGCAACCAGTTCTTGTGAGATGTTTAGATGTCAGGTGTAAGCAGCTTAACGGTGTGTCGTGTGGTGGTGGCAGAGCCGCTGTACAACCAAGGGCCGAGCTGGCAGCGCGCGGCGCTGGCGCGCACGGCGGCGGCGGCGCGGCGGCTGCTGCGCGCCTACTCCGGCACCGCCGTGCTCACCTGCACGCTCTGGATTATCTTCCCCATCCTGGACTTCGCGCGCGGGCTGCCCGTCGAGTTCCCTTTCTGGTCTAACCTCGACCACACCAGGCCGTTTGGGTACTCTCATCATAATACCTACTTATTTTAAGTAACAGGCGCAAAAGTCTATTTAATTTCTGGCTTGTTCGGGAAATAAGCGAGCGGTCATCAAATAAATGGAGCCTTTTTTGAGTGAATGTGTAGCAGAGGAGTACGATGATGATGATATCTGTAATGCCTTTTCGTGATGTTTTTTCTTTTATGAAGCTCATAATTGTGCAACAGAAGGTGTTGTCGCTGCAGGTTCACGGTGCTGCTGCTGTACTCGTACTACGTGACGACGCTGGTGGGCATCGCCAACACCACCATGGACGCCTTCATGGCCACCGTGCTCTACCAGTGCAAGACGCAGCTGACTATATTGAGGTTTAACATACGAGTATTTTTAAAGCGTAGAGCCTCTTTCTACCGTCTGACGAACACAAATAAGCGGGTTTATAGCAAGAGATGGCCCGAATCACCACCACGTAACAAAATTGACACCTTATGCTCTTCTTCTCATCGCGCGAGATAGCGATTAATATTTGCAATTTTTTCAGATTAAATTTAGAAAATTTCACTCAAAGGGCAGTTGAAATTGTAAAACAAAACCCAGGGCAGGTGTACGATGATGTATTGAACAAACTTCTCATAGAGTCTTTGATGCATTACAAACATATTATCAAGTGAGTAGGTATTGTATTTGCATGAATCCGACAATATTTTTCCTTGAAGAATTTTCTCTAATGTTAAGTCTTTCAGAACCACCGAACGCTTACAGGATATATTTGGGACGGCCATTTTGGTGCAATTTGGCATCGGCGGATGGATCCTCTGTATGGCTGCATACAAATTGATAAGTGTAAGTATGAAAAGCATCATAATATTATTGTTTACAGTATTAAACATTGCAAACATATTTTTATTGGCATTTCCAGCTGAATGTACTATCCATAGAGTTTGCATCGATGACACTCTTCATCACCTGCATTCTGACCGAACTGTTGCTCTACTGCTATTACGGGAATGAAGTGTTTGTAGAGGTATGTTTGGCTAATTGCTGAGTAGTATCTCATTGCATTTGTATTTTATCTTTGTAGCACTAACAAATTGCCGAACATTTGCCCTTTCGGAACTCCAATCAACGCGAACTCATGCACCAATAGATGGCGCTGTCCCTCATTAGCCCGCGCACGCATTGTGTTTATTGCGACCGTTACTCTGCGGAAACTTGAACTATCTTAACAATACTGTAAGAGGTCCTCGGATGTATCTCGGGATATTATATCTTCCCTTACATATTTTATGCATCATTTTGTAGAGTAATCGCTTGGTGGAGTCAATCTACGGCATGGAGTGGCTGCACGCGCCGCTGCGCTTCAAGAAGTCGCTGGTGCTGATGATGGAGCGCGCCAAGCGGCCGCTGCGCCCCGCCGCCGGCCGCGTCATCCCGCTCTCGCTGGACACCTTCGTCACGGTACGACACGCTCTCACTACCGGTGACGTCACTGTGCGGCCGGCCTGTCATGGTGGCATGGCGGATGCTAGCCATTACTAATATACTACTATGCTACAAAGATCATCTCTATTTCAGATCTTGAAATCGTCGTATACATTCTACGCCGTGCTCCGTCAAACTAAATAGTATCACAAAAGTTAGCACCACAACGGCCATGGTAGATTTTAGAAAATGCACGATGCTGGATGGAATATCGGGTGACGGTGTGTGTACAAAGGGTACAAAGGAAGCAATGAACAAATAGCGGTATTACGTGAACAGCGCGGCGGCGGCGAGCGGCGAGCGGCGACAGCGCGAGATAACAACAACAAAGGGCGCTGCGGGCGCGGCGCGGCGCAGCTAGTGCGGGCTGCAGACCCACAGCTAAGCTAAGTTACTTTAGCTTAGCTCGCGTAGCTAAGTTACTTTAGCTTAGCTCTGCTCTTGGTCTGCAACCGGGCTAAGGCGTCGCCACACAATTGGCTGGCGGCGGCCGCGCTACATCACGACCTGGACTGCCTTAAGATGAGCTGGTTGCAACCTGCGGCGTGATACATGCAGTCGTGTAAGCGTGATTTACGAGAAGCATTGTGCTTGAAATAGAAAGTACGGATTTGGTTTAATCACCTTTTGGGTGAATCGCAGCTTATCAAAAAATATTCGATTTGACGTACGAATGAATAACTTCCACTGCATTTCACTTTTCCGTATTGTGCGGTAGAGTAGTAGCTACATAACTACGTAGTCATAGTACGCAGACACTCATAGTGAGGTCACGAAGAAGTTGCAGCACAGCTCGCTTTGAAATTGGGGCTTGGCGAAGGAACGATACAATTTACCGGCCTAAAAGGTCCGTAAAAGAGCGATAGCTCGCACAGATTAAGTCAGAGAGCAGACCGTAATGAAATTTACACGACCCTTTTGAACTCGCGGCCCGGCATCGCGACGCCGTCAGACTCCTGAGGCGATGAAATTTAATAAACACAATTAACAGAACCGGGGACAGGTTCGCTCTTGTAAATTAGCTTTTTTTCTGTATCGACGATGAAATGAAAGAGTCAGTGCGAATAACAAGAATTTATGGAGACAGCCCTTTGTAATCAAACGCTTCGCAAACTCAGGGTATTTGCCTAATGAAGCGCCGCGCGGAGGCGAGGGCGCGCTGGACGCGAGCCCAGTTTGGGTTCTATACGTGCACTGGTGAGATAGAATATCGTTCGACCATACTTCCATTAAAGTAAACACTTTAATTTGAAAAGAATAAACAGCTGTCACTTAGGCATTTTTAGATACATTGGTATACATAGGTTCGCGTATCATACGAAGTAGTCTAAACTCGGATCAAAACTACGTGGCTAATAAATTGTAAACTAGAATATGGTGAAATACTTAGCTTCAGGTCAATCAAATCATCCTAATTGTGTCGCTGCGATGGCGCCGTTTGATTGCGCGCGAGGGCCGCGCCGATACCATCTGTGATTGTAACTAAACGAGCTCGCACATCTTTATACATTTGTACTACTGACCAATATACTACTATGTATTGTGCTAACGATATTTATTAGTGACTACATACAATGTTTATGAGAAATACTGAAAAAGTTTATAGAGTGAGTAATTGTTACCTAGCATGATTCTCAGAACTTTGTTTTCAAGAAAAATTCTTGATGAAGTAGCATATAAGGTGACCAATATTAATCAAATCGAATTAATATTTGTTGTACACGGATCGCAATGTAATTGGACAATCCCAAGTAAAGCTAGAAAAGTACCTAGGTACTTTTGTTCGAAAGACATTTAGCTGCAAATTATCTCACATCTCTAAGAAAAGGAATAAAATACAAGCGTAGTGTAGGCAGGTACATAACAAGCTAGTACCAGTCTGTCCCGCGGCCGCGACCCCCGCGGGCAGGCTTTGCTCAGCGATGCTAATAACGAGACTGCTTACAAAAATTGAATTTGATGTGAGCCGCCTTCATTTGAATTTATTACGAATATCATTTTCATTAATTTGCATTTTATTCAATCCCAAGTTCGACGCGTCGAGCCCTCGAGATTGTTTGTTTACATTTATTGCCTCTGTTCGGCGTCACGGCTTATTTCAATCGCAAATCGCATTTAAATGATACGATGTTCGGGCTGCGGGCTGCGTGTCGCCGCGCCGCGGGCGGCACCAGTAGCGGCTCAGCTCGATGCTCTCTATCGCTCATCAGGATTATACTTTACATTATTACTGATATAATGTTACTCTTTATAGTATTATACCTATAGTTTTGAATAATTACTAAGATTAGGCAGGTATAAACAGGTACAAACAATATAAGCAGTACCAAATCATGATGTATAAACTAATCGAACCCTTTTTTAGCCGACTTAAAAAAACGATGAGGTTCTGAATTCGTAGGGATGTTGTTCCAATAAGAGTGGCCGCCGCGCTGCCCGCGGGTGCAGCGCGCCTCGACTCCTTTAGCGCAAACGTAATGTTTCTCCATTTCTGGATGGCGCCTTATTTATGGCGCTCCTTACATTTAATAAAGAGCGCACGTAAAGAATATACATTTCCGCGGGCTACGTTATTTTTGCTTATGTTGTATTGTTGTACTCGTAATAAAGTTACTCCTTCGCCACAATGTCTTTCCATTTTAATGCAATAAAGAAAATTGTATACAGTACCGATGATACTAGAAATAAGAATAATAATTGATGTAACCTAAATGACTGCGCTGATAATCAAGACAGCCATGTGGCGGAGCGGATGGGTCACGCCCCTAGGACATCTGATTAAGAAAAAATCTAAATTTTTAATTGTAATGGAACGCGAAAGCTCAAAACCGGGAATTATGATTCTGCCTCTTGTTGTCCTTACAAATTGTTACAAAAGATTGGTAATAAAATAAGTATTAAATTCACATAATGCATAAATGTTCTAACTGTTGGTACCACAAGTCGGTAATGATTGCTGCGTCGCACTGAGCGTGGGTCCAACGCGTGTGCGCGCAGTGAGACAACACTCTCGATCCTCTCGGTATAAAAACAAGCTAAACTTCCGTGCTTGCTTGTGAATGATGCTAAATGTAAAACCAAACAGGTCTTCCAACCATTCTATTGCCTACATTAAATAAACGCGGAGTTTCTGTACTAAGATAATATAAGGTTATATCATTATAAACTTTTATTGATTAGCAAATTGTTAATGTTATCTGAAATCCGAAAACAGAATTGAGATTTCGTTTGCAATGCTGTTGTTGGAGCGAGCTTACTGTACATTTCTCGATTGCGATGTAATAACTGCGTACCGTAGTCGCATATTTGGCAACACGCGTGCGATTAGTCGCCCGCTCCCCCCTACCTCGCCCCGCACCGCTTCACCTCGCCCGAGTCATGTCGTAAATAAGCTATATAGTGCAGTCAATGAAGCGAAAAATACGGGCTAACCTCCGAATTTTTTTACTGTGATCCGATTTGCATGAAATTTTGGAATTAGGCTCATCTTACCATTAACTTCAAAAGTGAAAATGATTTGAACTCCGCCACCACCATGGGGGTGGTTGCCACCCCTTCTCGGGGGTCAATGGTTGTTTTTTCAAAATAACCTCGGATATCGATTGAAGATCTAATTTTAAGCAAAAAAGTTTCTATAAAGTTTCTCGAAAAATCTAATACTTTTCTAGTTATTGGCAATTGAAAATTCGCAAATTTTTCACGATTTTCATCAGTTTTTTTCAAATATCTCCAAAAATATACCTTTTATCGAAAATTTTATAAGGAACGAAACTGTAGCAGGTAAAAAAATGAACAATTTGTTTTTTTACAAAGTATTCTAAGTGCAATATTAAGCTAGATATTAAAGATCAAAGCCGTTTTTTATTTTATCTGAAATTTCATCGATGTAGTCAATGCCATCTAGCAGCGAGCAAATGCATTTTATGCTTTCTAATCGAAAAGGGTTTTGTAGTGCTTGAAATAAGCTTTAAAATGAGCTTTATCAAAAGTCTTTTGCACGTAAAATAAGTGAGCTATATTGCAAATAAGCGGAGCATCGAATGTTTTTTCTTTTCAATCAATGGGCTTAAATAAGTGCCATTTCCACCAAAACTAAAATTAATCATATTCCGCCTAGAATTAACTTTATTATGAAGAGTTTTATAGATTGTATTAGTTTGGTTGCTTTAGGACACATAGTTTTCAAAAAAGTCACGATTGAAAAAAAATCGATAATTTCAAATTTTTAAAAATCCCACCCCTTTTTCATAATATCTCAAAAATGACGACAGATACGTATAAAAGTGTAGGGATAAAAAATTTAGGTATTTTTCTGACAAACAATTTGGTTTTTTTGTTTTTTCTATCAAATAAAAATTGACGGAGATATGATTGTTTAAAGAGCGCGTGGCAGCGCAATCACAGCCTCCCTTAATCGTGACTTTTTTGAAAACTATGTGTCCTAAAGCAGCCAAACTAATACAATCTATAAAACTCTTTATAATAAAGTTAATTCTAGGCGGAATATGATTAATTTTAGTTTTGGTGGAAATGGCACTTATTTAAACCCATTAATTGAAAAGAAAAAACATTCGATGCTCCGCTTATTTGCAATATAGCTCACTTATTTTACGTGCAAAAGACTTTTGATAAAGCTCATTTTAAAGCTTATTTCAAGCACTACAAAACCCTTTTCGATTAGAAAGCATAAAATGCATTTGCTCGCTGCTAGATGGCATTGACTACATCGATGAAATTTCAGATAAAATAAAAAACGGCTTTGATCTTTAATATCTAGCTTAATATTGCACTTAGAATACTTTGTAAAAAACCAAATTGTTCATTTTTTTACCTGCTACAGTTTCGTTCCTTATAAAATTTTCGATAAAAGGTATATTTTTGGAGATATTTGAAAAAAACTGATGAAAATCGTGAAAAATTTGCGAATTTTCAATTGCCAATAACTAGAAAAGTATTAGATTTTTCGAGAAACTTTATAGAAACTTTTTTGCTTAAAATTAGATCTTCAATCGATATCCGAGGTTATTTTGAAAAAACAACCATTGACCCCCGAGAAGGGGTGGCAACCACCCCCATGGTGGTGGCGGAGTTCAAATCATTTTCACTTTTGAAGTTAATGGTAAGATGAGCCTAATTCCAAAATTTCATGCAAATCGGATCACAGTAAAAAAATTCGGACCTATAATGCTTCATTGACTGCACTAATAGGGAATCCATTACCCGCGCGGGCCGGCGCGCCGCCACCAGTATTAGGCCTCTGTCACACCGATAGCCGTATAATCTCAACTTCTTTTCTAAATTCTAACGACAAGTCAAGGTTGGTGTAGTTAAACTCTTATCCAAGGTGGTGTAGTTAAACTGTTATCCAACTACACCAGCGGACAAGATCCGGTGAGATCTCTCGATGACAAAAGATTTCTTGAAAAATTGGAGCTTGTTTGTATTTTTCAGTAAAACTAATTACAAATCAATCAACTCTGTATAGTTGTGAAAGAAAAAAAAATTGAAATTAATTAATGTCATGAGAGTCCAATAATTCATCAATAAAAGCGTTTGGGGCTAGCGCACTGCAGCGTAGCTAAATAAAATTAGTTTCTTGTAATACTCCAGTTTCACTATAAAAAATCAACACAATAATAATATTAAGTTATATTTCTTGCTACTATTTTCCTACAACAAACCATAGGGTGATTAGAATGTCGGTGTGACAGGACACTCCGTCGCCCGCAGTCCTTAACGGCGCCGTAGCGCGCTACGAGCTACGAGCGCTACGGCGTAGCTCACGAGGTGCCGATCGCTACGGCGCCAGGTGCGAACAAGTGGCTGAGTAATTCATACGCACGGGTACGACCTCTATGGGTAACTGTTATCGTTGAGGAAACTAGAACTTATTTGCTCCTTAATTAGGTCTGGTTGGTTGGATTTTTTTCATGATCTTGTTATTCGTGACCACATGCGATTTAGAGCCGAAATTTTGTAACATACCCAGAATAAACACCTAAGTGAGAACACTGACTGTTTGTCAAAGTAGATGTTTAACGGGTATGACTAATATTCGCAGTACATTCCCATATTTCCCGTTCGATAATGTCGCTTAAATGTTGCATCTCTGTTTGGGTTTCGAGCTCCGGGGTGCCGCGCTAATTTACGCTGTTCAATATGTACCTGTCACTTGAAAATACATTGGTTTTGACTTTTATACAAACTTTACGTATGTGTGTACGTACATGTGACTTCAGTCGCACTGCGGGATCAGTTGGTATGTATGGCCGGCATAGCGGTGGCAAACTGAAAAGTAGTTGAATTGGATCGTTGTCCGTTGCCGCAACTTGAGTTTCTCGTTTGCGTTCCGTCACGCAAAGGGAGGACACTTTTGTACTATGACAGAAAAATACAATCAACTGTGCATACTTTTTATATTAGTAGTACTTTTCTCGTATTCTATATAGCGTTGTTTCTGTATCATCAGTAACTAGTTAAGATTTATGTATTTCCACCAAAGTGAGCCGCTGTACCAGATTGACAGCGGCCGCGGCGTAAGTGGGTCCGACGCAAACACAATTTGCACCCTCTGCCCTCCACCGAGCGCCGGCCGCGCTCGGCGCCGCTGATCACACGCGACGTTACACTCATAAGTCTCGCCCAATTGGTGTTTGCGACGTAGAAGCCGAAGTGACAGTGTTGAAGGTTTTCATTTAATGTGATACGCTAGGGCTTAACCATTAAAGGCGGCCGGATGACGCTATGTCAGATAAATAAAGTTTCATGATGAGTCGGAGAACAAAAGTTTCATGACACAAAGGCAGAGAACAAAGGTTTATTATTATTTATGTGTGGTGATTATTGACCAATTTGGACTTATGGACCTGATTATGAAATTGCTCCAAATTGTTATGTTTATTATTTGGAACCTAATGAACTATGTTGAAATTCTTAAGCCCAGAAGCAGGTGTGAATCTGAGTCTGGCGCCATCTTATTGGATTAAAAGCTAAACACACAACTCATTAACCAAATACTCGTAGAATTATGTGAACAGTCGGAGCTTGCATAAACAACTGAAATTGGGCAATGAACCGTAGCAAGTGTACAGTACACACTGGCTATTTATTACAACGGTGGCATCGTTCTGATCACCAACTTCGTAGTCGACAAAAAAAGGGCAATGGAGTGGAAATATACAGCAGCAACCGTTGACGGTGCACAAAGGACGCCGACGCGCGGCGAAACAACACGGAACTTGGCGAGGCCGCTGAGCTAAGACTAGGGAGCTTAACAACTTTTGTTTTAAGCTTTTTCCCCGCCGCTTTTTGCTGTAGTCGGGTGTCGATAACTAATTATTTATAACACCTTTACAAATACAAACTTTTAGTCTTCTTTTAATATTGTTTCGTGTATAAAAATATACAGCGACTACCATTTTGTAGTATCAGTAAGGAAAGGAACCCTATATTATAATTATGCGTCTTTTAGAATACTATCCTTAGAAATTTAGAAAAGCTTGGAATCTTTGGAATGCTTGAGGAGGAGTTCTCAAATATTTGTATGTATATAGGTATCTGTTCGGGGAGGTTAAACAAACCAATTTATTGTAACGAACTTAGGTAAGCCCAGTGAGTTCAGATCCTATTGATGCGTTAGTCGCATTCATCTGCATCAGCGACAAAGGCAAGAAGGGCGGTGGGCCCGCGGCTGAGGAGCTCCTTATTAGTGGCGGTCGCAAAGCCGCGGGCACTCGATCCGTAATTGGATAGAGTCGGTGCAGATCGGTGCGGATCGCTGCGGCTCGGCGCGGCTCGGTGCGATGCGGCGCGGCGGGTAGTGACGCCACGACGCCGCGGTCGAAACATGCCTATACGTATAGTGACAGTGTATGAATAGGCATGTACATATTCGATGGAACCTAGTGCAAATTGGCTTATTATTTCTTAGTTAGCGATATAACCGTGAACTTTCACGCATATGCACTTGCATAGGAAAATGATTTGCTCTATCTAATAAGAAATGGTTTATCTACCATAGATCTATTTGTCATTCGTACAATCACTAATTGTGTATTTTACATGCATTCAGTCCATCTGTTGGTCTGTCACCTTTGTTCGCAAACTATCGAATGCACAGTAAAATTAAATTTTGGAAACGAATTTTATTATTTCCGACTATTTCAACCAGACAGGTAGCTTTATTATACCATGTATGAAATTGAGTTGGTTTTGCATTCATAGAACACACGGAATGTATAAAATTAATAGGAAAATCTACTCGTGGTAGCACGTATATGAAACTCTAAAAACGATTTTAAATACTTGGCCTAGTTAGTCACTATTTTTTTTTTTTTTTTTTTTTTTTTTTTTTTTTTTTTTTTTTTTTTTTTTTTTTTTAGAGGGGAATGCATTAGGCACCTTCATGCCGCCTCCGGGGGGAGTCGGCATGGTGTGTGGGACTCACACCTCCCAAAATGAGAGGGTATACCCACTAAACCCCCCTGTGTCGCCAGTGGGCAGCAAAAAGCAGGGATACGGGTAGGGCCGAAGCATACGGCCACATCCCTGCCTGCCCTGGCCAGCCGCAGATGATAAGCGGCCGGCACTTCTGGTCCGGGGAGGGCAAATACCCCTACCCCCGGCTTCCGGGGAGCGTTTGAGTGCGCCCCGGGCGGACCTCGTGCAACGGTGTGGCTGCACCCACCACACCGTCACGCCCCATTGAGTGGTTCGCGCCCCCGCGCTTACCACTCGGAGCACGGAGAAGAGGCTCAGAGGGCATACGATGCGTTGTATGCCCTCCGGCGACGCCCAGGCCGGGGGCGGCGTAGAGCGGGCGCGTCTGCTGCGGCCTCACGCTCTCTTTCCGCCGCCTCCTTCTGCGAGATCACTGTCTCGCAGAATGCGAGCATCGCTCGCCAGGTCTCCTCCGACGCCGTCATCTGCCGCAAGAGTTGCGGCAGATCGAGGTCCTGTGCGACAGTGACGAGGACGGAGCGCTCACTGGCCCAAGCAGAGCAATGCTGAAGCGTATGCTCTTCCGTGTCCTCCGAGCCACTGTCACAATGACGGCAAAGAGGATCGGGCTCTCTCCCGATCCTCCATAGGTACCGGCCGAAGCATCCATGCCCTGTAAGGACCTGGGTCAGCCGGTACGTCACCACCCCGTGAGGGCGCCGCATCCACTCTTCCAAGATGGGGCCAATGGCCTGAGTGGTGCGGCGCCCCCAGGGGGCGGCCTCGAGGCGCTCACGCCATACTGTGAGCGCCTCTGCCTCAACGGCCACTCTTTGCGCCTCGACCTCGACGGGCGCTGGCCGGAGGCCCCGCGACCGCTGCTCGGCTCGCCACAGATAAACTGCGGCGAGTACAGCAGCGTCCAAGTCCCATGGAAGGGACCCGGCAATCGCAGTGGCGGCATCCGCGGATATAGTTCTATATCCGCGGATGGCCCTCAACGCGAGAGGGCGCTGAGCCCTCCACAGCGCTCGGGAGGTCTCCATCGTAATGGCGCCAGCCCAGACCGGTGACCCATAAAGGGCCATCGATCTGAGGACGCCTAGATAGAGCCGCCGGCACGCTGCAGAGGGCCCTCCCACATTGGGCAGCAGTCCGCTCAATGCGCCTGCCGTCCCCGCCAGTTTGGGCCACAGCTTTTCAAAGTGGCCCCGAAAAGTCCACCGCCCGTCGAGCCACAATCCCAAATATTTTAGGATTGTGCCGACGGGAATCCGCACGCCTTCAACCACCACTACTGAGTCGGTGGGAGGCGCGCGCCGAGGCCCATGGAAACATAGGGCCTCGGTCTTTTCTAGGGCCACTTTTAGGCCCAAGGCGCGGATTCGACGGACCACTGCCCCCGCCCCCTCCGAGGCGCGCTGTATGGCCTCGGCGTGGGTTCTCCCTTTGGCCGTCACCAGGGTGTCGTCAGCGTAACAAGTTACACCGACGCCAGCCGGGAGACGGCCGCGGAGGACCCAGTCGTACCCGATATTCCACAGGAGTGGTCCAAGAACCGAGCCCTGTGGAACACCGCACGACATGGCGTGGGTCTCCACGCCAGTGCGCGCCTCGTAGGCTACGCTCCTACCCTCCAGGTAAGAGCGTACCGCCGCCTGCAGGTACTCCGGCACACCATGGTGGCGGAGCGCCTGCAGGATACAAGGCCAGGGAAGGGAGTTGAAAGCGTTGGCGATGTCAAGAGACACCGCCATCAGAACTCCCCCCCCGGCCACCGCCCGATCCGCCAGCCCCTTAACTCGAAGGATGGCGTCTACGGTGGAGCGTTCGGACCTGAAACCATACTGGTACGGCGACAGATCCGGCCCCACCCGCGTCAGGTGCTGGTTGAGGCGGGATGCAATCAGACGCTCTAAGAGCTTTCCAGCCTCGTCCAGCAACACAATCGGGCGGTATCCCGACGGGGAATCTGCTGGGCGCCCTTCTTTCCTCAGCAGGATCAGGCGCCCCAACTTCCACACCGCCGGGAAACGGCCCTGGCGCAGCGCCTCAGACGCTAAGCGTCTGAAGCGCTCCTCCAACCATCCTAGAGCCAGGGCCAGCACCTTGCCCGGTACACCGTCCGGACCAGGTGCGACGTTCTTCGAGCGCAGCCGTTTGACGGCTGTGCTCACCTCCTCCTCCGTAACCTCCTCGAACTCATGTCCCGCTGGCGGATGCGGGTACATGCGAGGAGGCTCCCACCCTTCTTGAGCTGGGAAAAGGGCGGGAACTACGCTCTGCAGAACCCTTGGCTCGAGCGTTAGAGTCACCGGGGGGGTCCACGGGCGAAGCTTTTGCCTCGCCCGCTTGTAGGGCCGCCCCCAGGGGTCCCGGCTCAGGGACGATAGCATTTCGTCCCTGGAGCGCGACTTGCCCTCCCGTATCGCTACCTGGAGGGCTGCCTTTGCTGCTCGGTGGGCGTCGAGCAGCGGAACCTCCTGGGCAGCATCGCGTTGCCGTCGTCGCCGGTGCCGCTGGATGGCGCGCCTCGCCCTTATACAGGCCTCGCGAAGGGCAGCAATTTCAGAACTCCACCAGTAGACGCTGCGTCTCGGAGGTCGAGGTCCGGATCGGGGCATTGACACGCTACAAATGCGTTTCATTGCCCCCCGGAACTCCTCGGCCTCTGCATCCACCTCGGTGAGCTCTCTGCCCTCCGAGACCCATGCCTCTACTATCGCCGCCTCCTTCGCTTTCTCCCGATCAAGCCTTGACAAAGTCCAACGTGGGAAATTGTCAAGCCCCCGGGAGGGCGGTGGAGCGGTCGATAGGAGGCTTGGGGCGGAAATGTCGAACCATATGTAGCGATGGTCCGACAGTGTTTCCGCCTCCTCCAGCACCATCCAGCCGTGCACCCTGTGTGCGAGTGCAGGGGTGGCGAACGTTATGTCCACCACGGACTCTCCCTGCGGTCGCACACAGGTGGGCACGGTGCCCCTGTTGAGGACAGATAAACCTTGGACGACGGACCACTCCAGTAGGAGCGATCCTCGTCTGTCCGACACCCTGGAGCCCCACTGGGGGGACTTACAATTAAAGTCCCCCGCTAAGAGTACCGGGAGCTGGTGCCGCCGGAGGGAGCCACCAAGCCTATCAAGGCTGGCCTCCAACTCCGCGACACTGCGGCTGGGTGGGAAATATACGCCAACCAGCAGCAACCCCCGGTATTCGGCAGCGACATATCCACTGCCACAAAACAGGGGCTTCAAGGGATATTCCCCCGAGGACACCAGTGCCACCGAGTCAATTGGGTCCGCCACCCAATTGGCGTTTCTCGGTGGCACGTAGTTAGTCACTATAATTCAAGCATCACAATAGTAAATATTGAAAATATATTCAGGCCCCATATTACATTTACAAATGCGTGTAATAAACTAAAAAGAATAATATAGACACAATGTTGACAGTCGAATAAATGTTTACAGGTATTTAATTAATAGAGATGCTCATAATTTAGTAGTACAAGTACAGCAGTGAATAGTAGAAGTGTCATTCTGTTAAAGTGATTACAGTTGGCGGAGCTATTGGTGGTAATCAGGGGCGGCGGCGCGGCGCGAGGCTCGCAGTGACGAGGGTCCGGGTTCGCGCCCTTCGCCGCTCCGTGTTGTAGGCTCAATGTACCCAGAAGTGATAGAGTGCCTGAAGATCCCTTTAAAATATAATTAAACATTGTTCATTCATTTTTAAATGAATGAATCAGTTAAATTTATTTTCATATGATTTATTTTCTTGAAGTAAGGTATGTATGTCCTCATGGTATTAAAGCGGTAACCCATATATGTATTAGTAAGTGTCAAGCGGGGAAGCATTTAATTAAATTAGTTAGTAGTTGAATATAACAACAAGAGGGCACGTAGGTACATTTCTTAGTTATTGTAACTACGAAGCTCAGATTCAAATAGATCACACATTGTCCTTGAAACGAAGCAGGCTGATGTTGAAAGCCATTCTATCCTGGATACATTTCTGTGTCAATGGTAGGTAAAAATACTGTAGTCAGGTTTCACGTGGCGCGTATCGGCAGTACTCGCGTCAGCGTCCAATATGAATGTATATTTTATGAAGGGCAGCCTCTCCTTGGGGCGACATTTCGTTCCCAATTAAATCCATCCGCCGGCCCTTTTGCGCGGCGCAAATAAACACAAAGCCCGATTGTATTGTAGCGCGGCCTCGCCTCGGCGCGACACCGGACCGCGGCTTGTTTATTTTTATTGTGCACATTTTCTAGGGATAATTCAGACGGGCATGTCGAGCCAAAATTGGACTCGAGAAGGACGACGTACGGATACTTATGTGTACCTACAATACACGCATTTGAATACACGCAAAGAAATACTAGAATTTGCATACATAACAATACATAAATGTATTTGATTTTAATACTGACTAAATTATATTTGAAAAGTAAGCAACGCAACTCTATCTTTTGGTATATAAAAAGAGGGATTGAAAGTTGTATGGAAGTATCATCATTTAATGCGCCTAGCATTTAGCAGTTCGCCTTTTGTGCCATTTTGTAAAATAAAGTTTAAATAAACACATTTCTCTACGTATCAAGTTGCAAAGTTTAAAGGGGAATCTCTCCACTGTAATGATCAGAGGCATAACTATAGCAGCGAATGCAATCGGACATTAACCGCGATGCCACGGAGAAGTACTTTGTACAAACTAATTACAGGGACAATAGTAACACCATTTCATGTTAACAAAACTGAATAAAGGTTTAAACAATAAGCAGCAACGTTTGATAACAAAGCCCTAATTGGTACGGCTGGATTTCTTTTGTTCTACTTCAGATGCAGAGCGAACCAAGGTAGCAGTTACGGCTAATTAGCCGCTGTAATTAACAGACAACGCCTTATCAATAACGGCGGCGGTAATTATACTTCTGCCGACGTGTTTGACAAAGGCCTGTCTGCTGTCGACCTCGATGACGCGTGTTTGAGGCGGTAACGACAAGTATACAATATTATTTCTAGGTTTAAATTCTTGGCAACCTTCCGTCGATAGGTTGATACAACAGGCTGTGTAGTGTAGTTAGTTTGAACAGGCCGTTTTCTGCAACTCGACGTCTGTTAGTCTATTTTGCGTGAAATGGGCTGTCTACACTATCCTACGTTAGGTCTTAATCATGCCAGCCTAATTTCGGGAATACCAGCAAAGCCTTCAGCCTGCCGGAGACGTCCTGGAGTGTGCCAGACTGACCAAGGTATCTCGACCGGTACTTTGCTATACCAGGGCATTCGATCAGAATGTTTGCGGCTGTTATATGTGCATACATTCCGATGGAATGCCCTGATTTGTAATTAAACAGGCTGTGTAATTTACAACTGAATATTGGTGTTTAAGCCCCCATTGTCATTAGACAGTCTCTAGTCACATACACTACACAGAAACCATATGCGCCTGCGCATGGTGGGACAATATCGGGGGACGTGTTAACGGGCGAGATTGTGGGTGCGAGAGAGTACGCGGTTGCAGCGGCCGAAGTGAGTAAGGGCGCAGGAGAGGACGAGGGCGTGGAAGCGTAAGAAAACGAGAGCGCGGGAGAGGACGCGGGCGTGGACGCGGGGGAGGACGCAGGCTCGGGAGTGGGAGAGAGCCAGGGCGCGGGAGCGGATGCGGGCTGCACTATGTAGTGTGTACCTGCAGGTATCGCGACGCGAGTGCATTTCCTCGCGTATTCTGCTTTGCTCTAAACTCCCACAGGCATGATATAGGGTTGCACATTACTACCTTATCATAATAATAATAAATCTGTGATTTTTGACCAATGGTTTTAGGGTTCTTCTTTTTACTTTATTGTAATTGTGTTTTGATTGAGTTAACCATGAGCTTTATCGCGGAATTCTACATAATAGAGGTATAATTTATATGCATGTGTCACAAGGTATTATAATTAAAGAAAATTAAACATGATAAACTCATTGCGATCTACAGAATCATAATAATATTAATATTTCTGAATGCATTATCTAATTTTGATTATGGTACTAGCTTATAAATTTTATGTGAGCTAATGGTTTCTAAAATTCTAGTTTCAAATTGTCGTACGCGTATATCGTTACCGATATGTGTATAAATAGTTAACTTATTGTGTGTTTGAATGTCCATCGCGGCACCCCTAGCTTACTCCTGCGCGCGTTATTTAGCGGCCGGCAGATAAGCGCCCCCCTCCCCCCACGCATTGTCGCCGCAACCTGCAGGATGTCGCCCGCGCCGCGCTGCCGTCGGACAACATTCACCGGACACAAAAACGAGTGCTCATATCGCAAACAGTTTTATCTCGTGGAGATGTTTCCACTTGTTAGGAAACTTTTTCAGTGTCCTAATTTCATTGTGGACTCCTAGATAACAAAAGATGGTAACTGGATCGCTGACAACAAAGTTTACGGGAAACTGCTGTAATATTACGGTTGCACTAACTGAAGTTCATGTTATTCATTCTCCTATTGTGACGTAGTAATAAGTCAACTAATTTTTATTTATTAATAATTAATGACCCACCCTCGCTTCGCTTCGCGGGATACATACCTACATAGGGACAAACACGAAAAGCTTTGTTTTATAGTAAATATGTAATGGTACTCTACTTTCTACTGGGCTTATACTCGTATAGGCGACTTACTACTATGTTACTTATACCATAAGAATTAGAGTAACACTGGTCATAATATTTTCTGAAGGATCGGACATTCCGATGACGCTCCCTGGCCACATTCATAAGCAAGAAGGAATACGAATTCTCAATGACGTCTAACCAGGAAGTGCAGACTTATGTACTGACTAGCTGTGCTCGCGAATTCGTCCGCGTGGAATAGTTATTTTTTCCCCGTTTTTTTAACATTTTCCATTATTTCTTCTCTCCTAATAGTTGCAGCGCGATGTTATATAGCCTAAAGCCTTCCTCGATAATATTTATATTCCGTCTATTCAACACAAAAATAATTTTTCAATTCGGACCAGAAACAAACAAACAAACAAACTCTTCAGCTTTATAATATTAGTTAAGATATAAAGCAAAACTTACGATGTTAGGGTTACAACATTGTCTTGGAAGAGAAAAGATAAACGTTAGCGATTTGCTGTAAAGATTGATTCATCAATCATCAATCAATCAAAATGAGATGGACGATTGATAAATCGACAAAGTATCGTGTCTTTACGAACACAAATGATATAAATCAAACAGTTACATTATCAGCCTTCCGCGGAACACAACTGATTTATTAGTTTATTACTACCGATTGAATCAAAACGTAATCTGAACAAAGCGGCTACAAATCATTAAAACGTGACATTGAATAATTTTCTTCGTTGTCGGCGCGAAATCTCGTGAATTTATCGCGCAATATTCAAAACACAAAGGTATTACATAAATCGCCGGAATTTGCTGGAATTTGTTCTTATCAAGTGGCTGAGTCAACTCTATAATAATACAGATATGAAGTCATAGAAAGGGCAAATTTTTTAAGTTACCCGACAATTTCAGTCTATTGTTCAATGAAAATTGTGTTTCGTCATTTAGCCCTACTGAGAGTGAGAATCATTATTTAATGTGTTTTATTTCTCCTTTTTATGTCTATGTGATTCGTGAGACAGTCACTTTTTTATTACCCGGTTGTTTCAAAAGGAGGGATACCTATGTTTTTCAAGCGTATAATTTCGCTTTGCAGCCCCATGCTTAATGGATTTTAACTTGAGAGGTGTCGTTACGTTTGTATTACTGTAGAGCAAACTAAAAAAAAACGCTGTTTAGTTTAAGTATAATGTAAGTGTGATAGAGAAATCATAAAGCCCTAAAACAAGAATAACGGGACCATTCCACAAATGCCAACAGCTATTGCAGCAGTCGTTGCGTTGATTGATCGTATTATTATTATCCTACGAATATTGGAAATACTACTTGGTGTACTCTTTCAGGCAAAAGCTATTGAACGAATCATAATGAAACTTTGCAGCAGTGTAATATGTATATGCAGCCCGCGAACCCCAGTTAGTGATCTTAATATTCTTAATATAGTTCATGAGGTGGACGCAATAAAGGCAGAACACTTTAAAGCGGAATTCCCCGAGTCAGCGCCGGGCACTTCTGGCCGCGTCACGTTTTAATAAAGATGGCTGCCGACGCACGTGCCGCGGAGCGCAGGCATGCTGTGCTGCGTGCAACAATACCTAACATAGCGACCAGACCAGTTCAGTAGTCATCGCAGCCTCTGACACAGTGGGCACGGTTTCGAGCCACGCACAGTACAAATATTGTGTGCAGGCACGTCTCTGTTTGTATTACTCTGGGTGTTGTTATAAAAATGTATCTAAGTCAATTTATCAGTTGTCAGCTTAGTTCCAGATTAGATGACGCTGTGACGCTGCGTGGCATGTCTTGGGTTACGCCGTAACATTAATTTATCACACACAGTGGTTTCAACGAATTAAATTCTGGAAGAACAACGAAAAGTGACTATTCTATACGCTTGCAATCCATACAAAAAATAGTAGAACGAGTAGGTAAGCATACCTACAGGAACTTTCCTGTAATATGGTAAGCAATTATGGCACAAGAGCGGGAATTCAACTCACATGCGTGGAAATCCTGCTTACTGACATTAACTGTTAAATATAGTCTCAAGTAAGTTTGCTGTGTGATGATTAGTTCACGAGAGGCAGATCGCAGACAATTATCTCTGTACTGAGCCCGGCATTGTGCATTCCTCGGCAGCGCCGTGGTTGCCGGCGCCGCTCCGCTCATCGACTTAGCCCGTTGTGCCGTCTCAAAGCTGTACTCCGAATGCAGCTGAAGCCTGGCCATTAGATTAGGTACTCGCATATGCTTGTGCACTACGAATAATAAGTAGTATTACTACCAAGTAATAGTCAAAATTGGAGGGAAGTAGTAAGGGAGCACCTTGTGTTTTTAGTTCGCAATCATATTTAAGTATAACCAATATTTATAAACATATCGAAAAAATCAAGATAGGTTTTTATTGAACATCACAAAACAACAACTTGATTTGGTCATGTGGTGAATGGATTTAATACGGTGTGGCTTACTAAAGTATACTTTCTCTTTTACTGTATTTTTTTGTAGTACAGTTTTTATCATTCAGTTACTGCAGAGATTAAGGACAGAAAGTAAGTACTCGTAGTATCATCAGGTCTCTGTAAAGTGTTCTAAAAAATTTGTATATTGAAGTTAAACTTCAACCAGCTTTATTCTCGATGGCATCATGGAAAAGTAATATGACTCTAGGTGAAGATTATGAACAGTACGTTTAATTTTGAACAACAATTCTTTCTACCATTTGTAATTTTGTTGTGAAGAGGTTCACAGCCTCGCAGAGGCAATTACGCCGTCCGCGCGAGCCGCGGCGCCTCCCGAGGCGCATCGTGCTGTTTGCTCCGCGCCCTCAGCGCGGGCAGCCTCCTAAATTCCAGTTGTTCATTTTGACATTTCGCTTCTCCCGAGAGGATAATGCGTCGTTTTAGGCGACTACAGCAAACAACGTGAATTGCGTAATTGGTTTGAGACTTTGAATAAAACATTGTTGAGATAAGTTGGAAAACATCAACATCAAAGTAGGTCCTTCTCTGGGCACTTGTTTTCTTCTAATTCAATTTAGAGTGCATTAGATTATGAATCCAGTTTCAACCCAATTGGTTATCAGGATGTACAACTTATAATATTCGTAAATAAAAATACTGTATTTTACTATTATTATACTCGTATTTAAGGTGACTAACCAAGAGAGTAGAAAGTGCACAATAGTGCGCAAACTCTTACATGTCATAGTTTAATACTAGTGACGAGACGTTGAAGACGATTTTCTAATTCCTGTCACCGGATTGCTACCGATTACTTCTTGACACGAAAAGGGAAAATGGCGACCATAAGGCCATCAAAAAAAATAGTGTAAATTTGTTGTGTTTATGTAATGAAATAATTATTATATTGGCAATAGCTTTAATTAGGTATGCTTTAATGTACAATCTCGGGCGCGCTCCGAGGCGCCGACAGACAATGCGCCGCGCGGAGTGAGCGCTTCCTTCGCTGATCTAATTTAAGCCGCTTACAGAATTAGGTTAACGCTTACAAAGGTTCTTGAAATAATTTCATGTGCAAGAGCGACCTAGTTTTATACACGATGAGACACCATAAAAGTTAAGAGCGGATAGTTATAAATATTTTTCGCAGCGTGGTCAAATATTGACAGTTTCTAAGCGATCCAGTTGAATGAAAAACTGTAATGGATTTTGCGATTGGTATTTGGTAAAGGGCAGGTTTTTGTTTACAAACACAACTTATTTATTTTTGTTGGAAACTGTTTTTGAATTGCTAGAAATGTTCTTCGGACAAGCAACTGCGCCGCCGGGCCTCTCATTACAGCTCCAGGTACATAACGACCTTAACTTACTTGTGTAATGTTATGTACTGCTTATATAAAAGTATCTTGATGCTTTACGTTTAAATGGTTTTCCTTTCATTCTGATCAAAAATATCTGCTCAATATTCACTTCGACAGAGTCCTTTTATAACCTTGGCGAATGGAATTGTACGCGTACAATAGGCATGCGTATATCTAGTTTAAATATACCAGAGTATCCTGTAAGCCTGATACTACCAGGATGAGGTCGTAAAAGTCAGAGCGGATAATAAGAGCTGATAATAGAAATAGGCGGGAGTTGTTCCGGCGCGCTCGTAAACGTAATCCTTGTAGCGGCGGGTCGGCCGGCGTCGCTAGCGCGGCGTCGGCCCCGCGCTATTTGCGCCTCGCACCTGTTTAATGTCGAGGGATCTACTATTAAATTAAACGCCCTTTTCTTCGATTACAACACCTTTTTATTCGCTCTTCAACTTATTTTCACAACTTACAAGATACCAGTCACTGCATAAGTATTTGAACCCGTTGACAGTCCGTGTTCGCGTTCGGATAACCAATCACAATCGTCCCGTACGTTCGGAAATCCAAGCGTGAATATGATTGAATGTTAAAGTAAATGATTTTTAAAAAGATAAAGACATGACTTGGAAAATAATCTAACAGTCGGCCATCCTATTTGAGGAATGTCCCCATTCCAATTCAAAGTTCGGCCATTCTAGCTTAGGTATCTCCGCATACCTACCTAGAAATATGCATACAGTTATAATCACTTCACTAAATCATAATGAGCACAATAAACTGGCTTTTACATAATAATACAACAAGATTGATATCTTTCTACTAATATTCTACCAACAATAGTGACATTTTTCCCCATTATGTTCTAATAAAGACATTGACATTTTTCTATTAATTTTCTAATAACCACATAGACATCTTTTCTGTTTTAATAACAATATTGGCATCTTCCTACCAATGATAAAATGACAACATAGACAGTATTCTAATAACAATATTGACATCTTCTTATCAATGATAAAATGACAACATAGACAGTATTCTAATAACAATATTGACATCTTCCTTTCAATGATAGAATAACAACATAGTGTTCTAATAACAATATTGACATCTTCCTTTCAATGATAAAATAACAACATAGACAGTGTTCTAATAACAATGACATCTTCCTTTCAATGATAAAATAACAACATAGACGGTGTTCTAATAACAATGACATCTTCCTTTCAATGATAAAATAACAACATAGACAGTGTTCTAATAACAATGACATCTTCCTTTCAATGATAAAATAACAACATAGACAGTGTTCTAATAACAATGACATCTTCCTTTCAATGATAAAATAACAACATAGACAGTGTTCTAATAACAATGACATCTTCCTTTCAATGATAAAATAACAACATAGACAGTGTTTTAATAACAATGACATCTTCCTTTCAATGATAAAATAACAACATAGACAGTGTTCTAATAACAATGACATCTTCCTTTCAATGATAAAATAACAACATAGACAGTGTTCTAATAACAATGACATCTTCCTTTCAATGATAAAATAACAACATAGACAGTGTTCTAATAACAATGACATCTTCCTTTCAATGATAAAATAACAACATAGACAGTGTTCTAATAACAATGACATCTTCCTTTCAATGATAAAATAACAACATAGACAGTGTTCTAATAACAATAACATCTTCCTTTCAATGATAAAATAACAACATAGACAGTGTTCTAATAACAATGACATCTTCCTTCCAATGATAAAATAACAACATAAACAGTGTTCTAATAACAATATTGACATTTTCCTATAAATGTTCTAATGACAATATTGAGATCTTTTTATTAATATTCTAATACACTTATTCTATAACTATTATATATTCACACTATGATTTTCTATTCAAGCATGTTAGACGAAGTTTTAACAGTTTTTTTTTTTTGGGTATTGTTTGGCGAGCAATAAAGAATTATCTATCATTTCTTTAAACTACAGCTATCTTATACATTGACACATAAATTATGTAAGTATTTATTTTCTTAATTTCTAAGGGTCTTATATTCAAAACAGCTCTTTGGCACATACATAGTTCAAATATAGTATTGAAATAAGATATTATACTATAGCTATCTTTTACATTGGCATACAAATTGGGGCATTAGTAATTAGTTTCTTATTTCCAAAGATCTTAAAATTCTGAAAAGCTCTTTGTCTATCAGTAGATTAATATGGCATTAAAATAAGACACAATATAGCATTACAAAAGGGTCAGCAAAAAGCTCAATCTTTCTTCATTTGCCAATGGTGTGTGCAATCATCTGGACGTGTTCTGCACGATCATGGGGTCCAGTTGGTACCATCTGCCACATCCGGAGTGCTCCCTGTAATATCCCACAGTCAACGTTGCATCGTGAGCCATAACCGTTTGCCACCGTCGGGACACGGCCTGCAACGTTAAGCATCACAGTTTGTACCGTTTGCCACCGTCGGGACACGGCCTGCAACGTTAGGCATCACAGTTTGTACCGTTTGCCACCGTCGGGACACTGCCTGCAACATTAGACAGTAGAGTTTATATCGTTTGCCACCCTCGGGACACGGCCTGCTCCACTAAACAGTAAAGTTTATACTGTTTGCCACCCTCGGGCCACGGCCTGCACCAATAGACATTAAAGTTTATACCGTTTGCCACCCTCGGGACACGGCCTGCACCATTAGACATTTAAGTTTATACCGTTTGCCACCCTCGGGACACGGCCTGCACCATTAGTAAAGTTTATACCGTTTGCCACCCTCGGGACACGGCCTGCACCATTAGACATTTAAGTTTATACCGTTTGCCACCCTCGGGACACGGCCTGCACCATTAGTAAAGTTTATACCGTTTGCCACACTCGGGACACGGCCTGCACCATTAGACATTAAAGTTTATACCGTTTGCCACACTCGGGCCACGGCCTGCACCATTATAAGGACTTATGTGTGGGGGGATACAATTTGTGTACATATAATTTACTTGGCACTAACATGACTAGACAAGCACTTCTCTTTGAACTTTACAATTTACTCCTTCTCCTCCTCACTTACACTAGAACTGCTCTCACTTGGGCTAGTTCCATGTGGAGGATTGGAACATGATCCATGGTTTTTATTTGGTCTGCAATATATATATAACTGAATTTGTCCTGACCAGCTGACATTAGGAACACATTCCTTACTTTTCACAAAAAGGTAAACTCCTTGAATCACACTAAACTTCCCTCCATTTTTCAGACACACATTTCTAGGTGTAAATAAGTTAAAGTCATTACTACCAGAATGTAATGAAATATAGCCAATCCCATGTAAAATACAATCTTGAGCACAATTGTCACAGTATAACTTCAAGTTAGAGTCGGTTATTAGCACTATTATGTACTGATGGTAGTTCTGTAAGCGACTCTCAAAACATCTGTACCAAATAGATCATCATTGATAAATGTAAACACAAATATTAGCTTTTACCTACAGCATATACCTCAATATCCCTCATGAAACCTAAAGGAAACTAGAGCAAATCCTTTAATTACAGGGGGACTGTAATTGTGCATTTAGACCCAACTTATTTCATAAAAGTATACATTGAATACCAAAATCTATATAAGCTGACACCTCAATACCATTAAGTTTAGCAGTTTAGACATATTTACAATTCCGTTGAGCTTTAGTGATGATCAGACAAACCTTTTTTTTAGTCTGTTTTTTTTTTTAATGCCTTTAACACTAGTATTCTGCATAGAAAGATTATTGCCATGCAAACAATCCTGGGCTGTATGGCCTAGTAGTGAACATTTATCACATTTTCTTATAGGTTTTGAACACATGTGGACAGTAAGCCCGAGTTCGGAGCAATTGTAACAACGGACACTCCCGTTATGAAATTTATTCCGTGTATTGCTAACAGTGTCATGATTCATTATTATCCTACTATAACCCTGTATTTGTTTTGTAGGACTAATAGTTTTCTTAGCAATGCGGCGCAAATATCGAAGTAACAGTGTAGGTTTCCTAAAAGTAGAGCCTTGTGCATTTCAACGTACATTATTATCATATATACCACTAACTTTTGCCCGCGACTTCGTCCGCGTGTTTAAATTTATACATACAAAAGTTTTTTCCCGCTAACTCCCGTTCCCGTGGGAATTTCTCAAAATACAGCCATAACTAAACTTTATATTTACTAAGGTACCTGCATGCCAAATTTCAAGCGTCTAACTTAAGCGGTTTAGATTTTTCATACAAAAGGATTTTCCCGCTAATTCCCGTTCCCGTGAGAATTTCGGGAATTCCTTTCTTAGTGCACCCCTACGGTACCTAAGCTACGTCCCTTCCAAATTTCAAGTGCCTACGTTTAGCCGTTTGGGCTGTGCGTTGATATGTCAGTCAGTCAGTCAGTCAGTCAGTTTCTCCTTTTATATATATAGATTTATAATACAATCAACTGCATCCCGTCCTCTAATAGGTATTACACATTTTTACAAGCCCAGCTTTATCATGATAGTATTCTTCCAGTGATTCATCCCTACCACTTTTCCTTTCTAGTATTTCATACAATCTATCGGCGTAATTTGTAGGATTGGGTATCAACATGCTCAACAGGTTACCAGAACACATTGTTGAACCGCCCATTCATAAATTCAAATCATACATGAAGTCCTTACTTATAAAAAAGGGGCCATTATAGAGTAGAAGATTTCCTCAACGACGACATCTCTTGGACTGCTGTTTCGTAGTAAACTTTGTTGCATTGTATAGACTCAACTTTTATTTTGCATTGTTTAACTTTAAAATATTTAAAAATGTTGTAACACCAAAACATGGAACAATTGGCGACTTAAAAAGAGTAACTACAGAGTTTCTTGCCGTTTCTTCTCGATAGAAATTTACTTTCCGAACACGGCGGTAGCTTCTTTTAAATTGCTTTTATTCACATTTTTACATTACTTTTTACATTTGTACATTATTTTTTTTTACTTGACGATTCATAAGTGCTTATTTTAAGTCTATGTAAATAAAGGTATTTTGAATTTGAACTGTGAGATCCATATCTCTTCCGTTTATTGGCAGAACAGTATTTTTGACGTGACTTGCTCTTATCACCTAAAGAACTGTCGGATGACAAACCATCACTAATGCTGGAACCCCCGTCAGCACAATAATCCTCCAAGCCTGATGAGGATGAAGTCTTGCCACACTGTCCACGTGCATTTTGTGATAAATTATGATGTCGCCTTCTTTTTGCATGATATTGGGGATTAGACAAATAGGGCCGTTGACCGACTCCGAAAAACCGCTCCACAACAATCTCAAGCATCCAATTTAGCCAAAATATAGGTACACTATTTCTTCAAAAAAAGAAAGCCTTCGATGAGAAAATGCAATTTCAATTTAATTTTTTAAAGTTGGAGCCAAAACGCCCCAAGCGTCATGGCGTCCACTTTGACGTCAGTTCTATGACGTTTGGTCGTAAACATTGATAAATGGTATGAGGTAAAACAATAAATCAGTTATTACTTCATTTAGAAATGGATCAGAAAGTGTATAAGTGGTGTGCTGTCCCTCAGCGCATCAATACGTCCAAAACAAGTCCCAACAAACTTTTCGTCAATGTGCCACACAACAAAAACACCAGTCATCAGTGGCTGAATCTTGCACGGCGAGATCCCAAAGCATACAATCTGAATTCCCCTATTCACCTTTGTAAAGATCATTTTGATGTAAGCATCAACCTGATTTAACATTAAATAGCGAGCCGCTGCGTGACCTTCTTTATTTTAGAATGACAAGTATATCCTCTCTAGGAGGCCAGACTCAATGAGTATTTCACCTCCAGTTACCCACCCAAGGCTATGGAGAACTATATGGAATATCATTTGATGGGTTCGGTGACGAAAGCTCGCCTGATACCAGGGTGTGTACTCACGAAAATCCGAATGCCAACCTGATAGAAGGAAACGACTAGCTACACTTTAGCACAGCCGGAACTTCAGGCACTTCTCCTTTCTAGATTCAAGATTATTAATTGGAATACATGTTGTTATACTAATAATAGAAATATATTCATTGCAGCATGCTCACAAATGTGTAAGTGTGTCCGTCTGCACCATCTTATGCTTAAGCCGGCAAAGTCAATGTGAATGTGAATGGGTGTGCGGGCCACTACCAACTCATTCATCTAACGACACAAAAATTTAATCTCACGAATAAATTCAAAATGCTTCAATGCACTCAAGTAAAGTGTCCAAAAATATATTTAGCAAAAATACTTCCTAAGTACTCACTCATTAGTCTCAAGTATTTTAGTTGTATACTTAACCTACCTTATATTTATAATGTGATTGCTTTTCAGGTACTCATAAAGAAATACACACTAGTGTGACATCTGGGATTAAACTTTCCTAGACTGAGGCACGGGAAACCAAACAAATTGCTGGTTTAAGAATTCATATAGAGAGTGATTCGTCGCTTAAGGGAATTTAATATGTTAAAGCCACATGCATGTGTAAATCACAATTTAAATAAAGTACCTACTTGATGAAGCTATTACCATTACCAGTGGCTAGATAAATTTTACAAGTCTCCCTAATTAAGCTGGTAAAATTTAAATGTAAATTTTAAATAGATAATACAAATTTAAATTATTATGTTTGTTTCACCTATGAACAACTAAATAACACTTTTGACACAATACAGGGTATACCTACCTTGTCCCTCCTTAAGGAGACTAAACTTTGAATAAAATTTTAAACATATTTATCATCATGTAACACTTATAACATCTACATTTTCAGTTTCACTATAGTTCCAATGAGCAACACAAAAGTAGGTTTTATGAAGACCTGATAAATACATTTGTAGCTGTATTCTGTGCATAACATCTTTTGGTTGGTTTACCATTCAGTATGTAACTATTGTAAGTCTTTGCTCTTATTGGACACTTTATTTCCATTATGCACTCATCAGTCATCCATCACAGATTTCATCTGGGGACCCCATATCCTGCACCTGACCATGCACAGATTTCCATCACGTTTCAACTGCACACAACTAACAGCATCATACCCATATATGATGGTCTGGAGGATATTGCAGTCTTGACATTTCCAAATTCTGCCGAACAGAAGTCCCTGTTGGATGCGAGGAACTCTCCCAACATCACCACATCAACTCTGGGCAAATTTGAGCCGCTAGCTTTGATAAATCCTTGTACCATAACTGAATTTTGTTCTTGATAAAACAAAACTAAACAATAAATTAACAGCTATTACAAAACACTCAATAAAAGGAAGTAAGAGACACAAACAAAATACAAATATTAATCACAGCATTAATAAAATCAAGACTGTACTATTACAGTGCTTAACACTATTGTTAAGCACAATTAGATTAAAGTCAGTACACAATTAATTAATTGTATAAATGTATTAGATGTAATAACTTGGATTATGGATAATATAGGTATATATACCTATTAAACTTCTCTTGATAAAGATACCAGTATGTAGGTATCTTGCAAATGGAGTACCTACCCAAAATTGGCAATGCTTGTTTTGTTGTCATAAGTATTTGATGCAAGAAACTAATGAATCATTCATCACCATGAACACAATTATTTATGAACTAAACACGTAAAGAATATAAAGATTCGTACAATTACCGAATATATTATTTTATTCGTGCTCTTGTTAGGATACCGGTATGTAGGTACCTTGCAAATGGCGTACCCGAAATTGGCAATGCTTGTTTTGTCGTCATAAGTAGTTGATGCAAGAAACTAATGAAACATTCATCACCATGAACACAAGTATTTATTAACTAAACACTTATAAAGTAGAAAGATTCGTCCAATTAACAAATGTACTTACTCGTTCGCCAAATTAAAATTTCAAAGCACAGAATTTCAATCACGCGTCAACACAGTTATTTAAATGAATAAACTTGATACGTACCGGTGAAGGTTCTTACCACTTCTGAACTATTAAATTAAACGCCCTTTTCTTCGATTACAACACCTTTTTATTCGCTCTTCAACTTATTTTCACAACTTACAAGATACCAGTCACTGCATAAGTATTTGAACCCGTTGACAGTCCGTGTTCGCGTTCGGATAACCAATCACAATCGTCCCGTACGTTCGGAAATCCAAGCGTGAATATGATTGAATGTTAAAGTAAATGATTTTTAAAAAGATAAAGACATGACTTGGAAAATAATCTAACACTACGGTGCGGCCGCGGGACGGTCACCGCTGTAATGAGGTCGGAGTTCAGCAGCGAGAAACCATCCGACTCATATGATTTTGACAATTTTTAGGACTCATACAGCGAGTTGACAAAACGACGATTATTTCGGGTTCGATTAGAGACAACAAATTTGGCAGTCCATTACGTAGGTTTGGGGTACGGTCCGGTATTTTGTTCTAAAGTTTGTATTAAAGTGTTTAGGGGAATCAAGTATCATCATCATACCTACATCATAATCAGCCTATCACAGTCCACTGCTGGACATAGGCCTCTCCAGTTGTTCGCCACTTAAGGCAAACATCTCGAGGATATACCCATAATCGCCACGCTGGGCATCGCAGGGCGTACTTTCTCGCTCCGATGACGCTGCTGCCCGTCATCGGTCTATGGTATTTCGCTACGCCGTCAATTGTGACGGTTATACCGCCGCCACCAGTCGGTTGCCAGCGTCTCGTTTGTTATACTCTGGGGAAGCCAGTCCTTTTCATCATCTAAACATAATATCAAGGGCTAGAATCGCAGAAAAAAATATTAGTTCGGCGTAAAATTTAAAAGGGAAACAGCAATTCCTCTTTATGACATGTGCCATGCCCAGTTTGATAACAAATAGCTGAGGTCGCAATGTTAGCCATCGTTTATTGGCCAAACAAATGGTCCCATAAGTGCAGTTAGTGCTGGTTTATGAATGTGCCGAGGCCTGTGCGGCCGCGCTTTGTGCCGCGATGACGGACGGCGCCGCGCGCGTACGTGCGTTGTATTTTAATAACCCTGCTCACACGTCACAAATCAAGCGCGATAAGCGGAGCGAGCACATTATGAGTAGAACGTTGGAGCCGCTGGTGAGCTGCCTGTGCTGCCGTACCGGTTTAGGCTGCCTGTAGACTGCCTGTCCACAGAAAATTTCAAGATGATTGGTTCAGTACTCGTAAATTCACTGTGGTGAATGACTGGTCATTTGCCTGGTTTGGTCACAAAACATGGGATTTGAGATATGATGACACTTAATTTGTGCCTATTAATCTTGAAGAAGATTACTATTCGCCAATCCGATGTCAGAGGCATCGTAACATCATTGATAATCTTGTTGGGCTGACTGTGTGAACGCTTCTAAATGTAATTCGCTTTAAAATTGTGCGAGTTGTAGAGTGTTGTGATCTGTTAATTATTGATCTTGATAGAAACCAAAGGATATTTATACAATACAAATTTATTTACAAAGCCCCAATTAAACAATAATTGTTGATAAATATAACAAAGCGAACTACCCCCCTTATAAAACTAAATTCAATTTATAATATTTAATTTTACTTTGTCTTTTTGTACATTTGCAAATAAATAAGAATTATAGTTTTCCAACTTCCACATAAAAATAACTTTGTGTGAAAGTAGTGACATAGTACAAAACTTGAAAAGTTGACAAAGTGAACATAAGAATTTGTAAACAGTTGTTGTACATAGACCTTCTCTTCAATTTCAGACATGAGTGGCAATAAGACCTACTCCAAGATGATGACTCGCAAGGCCACGGCACAAGAGTTGGAATTCAAGTTGAGACGGGCACTAGAGGAAGTTAAGTCCCTAAAGGAGGACAATGAACAACTACTCAGAGAACGTACTGAAAATGAAGAGGAGTCCTTAAAAATAATAAGCCAAAATAGGCAATTAAAGTGTGAGTTGGTGGAACTGCACACACAGCTCGTGGAAGTCCAGGAACAACGGGACCATCTGCTCGGAACAGTGAAGAACTTTGACCGATGCAGTGAAACTTTTGAGCAGACCCTAGGGCGCATAAACGAGCTTGAGGAGGACCTTCGCGATGCCAACAGAACCATACATCAGTATGAGGAAGACATACGGTGTCAAGAAATCATTCACACTCACAGCCTCTACGAGGAGCTCATTAACTCACCGACTGGGGACTCGGGGACAAGAACCAATGGCACTAATAGTTCACATATTAGAAATAATATTGTTAAATTTAGTAGTAAGAATAAACTTAGGAAATATATTAAAATTAATAATTATATTAAAAAAACTGAAAAGCTAATTAGACGTCAAAAATGTTTTCATAAAAATTCTTTATTAAGAAAGCAACGTCTTGATTTACTTGACAGCTTGGAAATTTATAGTAAAAAACTAGAGAAAAGTAGGTCTGAACATAAAAAAGACACTTCAGAGTTGCAAGCTAATATATCACGTTTGCATGTATCCTTAGAGCGTATGACAGATAATTATAAGTCTGCTCAAGCGCAGATTAGTGAACACATACTGGCTGCCAATAGACTAATAGACAAATGTAGGTGTGGTAACAACAATCTATCTTTAAATCAACCCCAACACATGGATAGGCATTGTCACCAGGATACAAGCATGCAACAGTGTCATTTCCAACAATCACAATCACCAAGTAATGTCTTAGTATTTTCAGATGACATTGGGCTTGATTATGGTCCCCTCTTGAATAAAAAAATTGTCAATTCTAGTGTCTCCAACTTTTGTATGCCAGGGGCTCCACTTAGTTACATAAGCAAGACAGTGGAAAAGTCCAGGTTCAATAAACAGTCTATAATTACAATTATGATAGGAAATGGACTGAATGTATGTAAAAAAGATATATTAAATAGCTTCTCAAAGCTATCAGAACTTGATGTGAATAAAATCATTTTATGTGCATTCCCCTTTTCAAAGGGATACACTGATAAACAAAATGACAGTATTCATAAGTTGAATACTTTACTATACAATCTGACATGTAGTTATAAGGACAAATTTGTGTTTTTTGACACAAATTTATTTATTAATAATAGTTTTTCAATGACTGGCAAAACTTTTTATTTGCCTTATAAGAGAAAGAAGGAATTGGCTTCCTTATTAGGCTATAATATTAATAATATTAATAGGACATCTAGTCCGATTTTGGAAGTTGTTCCAAATAATTTAAATTTAAAATTGGGACAATAGAGGATTACTCTAGCACCTTAGAGACAAAGGAAAAGCCTATCAATTTTAACATTGTACATCAAAATATACAGGGTGTTTCCGGCAAAGACTTAGAATTAGAATTGTTTTTAAACACAAAAAATATCCATGCTTTATGTATCACAGAACATTGGCTGAGACAGCATGAGTTAATTTTAAATATCGATAATTATAAAGTCTGTAGTTCTTTCACAAGAGACTTTGCCATTAGAGGTGGGTCGCTTATCTTATTGCAGGGTGGCATTTCATTCAAGGAGCGAAAAGATATTGTATTGCTCTCACTGGAAAGAACCATTGAGATTGCTTGTGCAGAGCTTGAGCGATACATTATAGTTTGTGTATATAGGCCTCCATCTGGCAATTTTGTTATATTTGAGTCCCGTATGGAAGAAGTTTTGAAAAAAATTTGTACATCTAGCAAAAATATACTTGTTTGCGGCGACTTTAATGTAAACATTCTGGACAAGTCACAGAACTCCATTAGGTTCTTAAATCTATTTAAATCGTTTAACTTGCTACCTTTGTTTAATGAACCTACTAGAATCACCCCTACATCAGCAACTTGCCTGGACAACTTTTTCAGTAATTGCAGTGTAAAAGAAAAATGTATAATTAATTTTGTCAACTCGGACCATGCCGGCCAGTTGGTAGCATTTGAACAGCAAAGTGCTCGCACGACGTCTAGTTTTATTTGTAGACCTGTCACCGCGAACCGCATAAAAAAATTTAAGCTAAATATTAATGAAAAATTGCACATTGTGAGCGCTGATAATAATAATATGCGAAATGGCGATGTTGATCAAATGTATGAAAATTTGTTTGATGTTATTTCTAAAGAATATAATAGTGTATTTACAAAGAAAACTATAAAGGTCAATAGTTCTAAAGGTAGATTTAGTGAATGGGCAACACCAGGTATTTATAAGAGTAGGCGCAGGTTGTTTGAACTATATGATATAAAAGCTAACTCAAATGACCCTTCCATTATAGAACATGTAAGAAACTACTCAAAGGTATTCAAGAGAGTATGTGCTATAGCGAAATCAATGTTTCTTAAAGATAAAATAAAGAAAGCCAGCAATAAGATTAAGGCGACATGGCAAATAATCAATAGGGAAACTTGTAAGAGTAAAATTAAGGATCGCAAGTTCTGTCTGAAAATCGACGATAAAACTGTTGAATCGGATGTTGAAGTGGCAAACGCATTTGAATCTTTCTTTGCCAACATCGCATCTAAAACGACGGACACATTGAGTTCTAGCCCGCGTCTTGCTTATGACCTCCTCAACACATATTCAGTCGAATGTAAGGTAAAGTTTAATTTTCATCAAATCGACGCCCTAGACATTTTGGATGCTTTCAGAAAGTTAAATATTAAAAAGACTGAGGATTACTGGGGACTTTCTGTTGATATATTAAAAAATATAATCAGCATTATTTCACCAATTTTGGCAACAATTTTTAATAAATGTATTGAAACTGGGCATTTCCCAAGTTTGATGAAACTTAGTAAAGTCATACCACTATTTAAATCCGGTGATAAGTGTGACCCATCAAACTTCAGACCAATATCTATACTGCCCGCCTTAAGTAAAATTTTCGAAAAAATTATATTTAATCAATTAATAATCCACTTACAAGATAATAATATATTGCATAAGAACCAGTATGGATTCACCAAAGGTAAATCCACGACTGACGCTGGTGTAGCGCTCGTAAAACATGTATTTGATGCATGGGAGAACAAGCAGGATGCTGTGGGGATTTTCTGTGATTTGTCAAAGGCATTTGATTGCGTTGATCATCAGACACTACTTATGAAGTTACGTCATTATGGTGTATCGAACGACTCGCTTAGTATGATACAGTCTTACCTGATAGGAAGAATCCAAAAAATTAATGTTAACGGTAGTCACTCCTCTGGCGCCCCCTTGCTTATGGGTGTGCCCCAGGGCTCAATATTGGGACCTTTGCTCTTTTTAGTATATATTAATGATCTTCCATGTTTTGCAAAAGACTTATGTGAGATGGTGCTATTTGCCGATGACACATCTTTAATATTTAAGGTTGATAGACAAAGAGAAAATTTTGACGAAGTAAATGATGCTGTCTCTAAAGTACTACATTGGTTTACAAGTAACAATCTGTTACTAAATGCTAAGAAAACTAAATGTATAAAGTTTTCTATGCCCAATGTCAGACAAGTCAAAACTGTCATTAACATAAATCAAGAACCCATTGATATCGTTAACTCAACAGTGTTCTTGGGTATCACCTTAGACTCTAGATTGCAGTGGGCTCTACATGTTGCTGCCCTGGCAGGACGACTTAGTTCAGCTGCATATGCTGTTAGGAAGATTAGACATTTAACTGATGTCGACACTGCGAGATTGGTTTATTTTAGCTACTTCCATAGTGTTATGTCCTATGGCCTTCTACTGTGGGGCTCAGCGGCAGACATCCAGACCATATTTGTTTTACAAAAGAGAGCTATCAGAGCCATATACAAACTTGGCCCACGTGATTCTCTTAGAGACCTTTTTAAAGAAATAAATATCTTAACTGTTGCTTCCCAATATATCATGGACTGTTTAATCCATGTTTATAAGAACAAGCACAAGCTTCCTAAAAATTCAGATAGTCATAAATTCAATACCAGAAACAGGCACAAGCTAGCTATTCCTAATCTGAGGTTGAATAAATGTGGAAAGTCATTTATAGGGCTTAGCATAAAAATGTTCAATAAATTGCCTCAATGTATAATTGATCTACCCATACAAAAGTTTAAATTATATATTAAAGGATGTCTAATAAAGAAAGGTTATTACAGAATTGAAGACTATTTAAGTGATAAGACTGTATGGTCAACTGCCAAATAAGCGGATGCTGCTCGCCTGCACTTTATCATAAAATTATAACCATTTCATTGGTTGTTTATATAGAGTCATATGTAACTTATATTCTATGTAAGCTACGTCCTTCAGTAATTAATTCATTTATTAGTTTTATGATTTTGCCAAATATTTTATATTGGGGTAACTGGACTAGTCATGCTCACTAAAATGTTTCTGGGGTGGTGGCGCTGTGTGGCGGGTCGTTACACTCCCTCAAATATGGTTGAATGAAGCGATGGCTGGTACACACGTCATACTTGTGAACAGGTGCTGCCTTGGAGACTGGTCTACTCCTGATTGCCCTATATAGAGTATGTTAAGGTTAATTTTTTATTTTTAATCTAATTTATAATTAATTTTATAAGGCCCCAGACTGTATGACGTGGTCGTAGTCAAAAGTATAAATGTGATAATAATATTGTAAACACCATTTTGAAAAGAGCAACTACACGAGTTTCTTGCCGGTATCTTCTCGGTAGAATGCTGCTTTCCGAACCGGTGGTAGCTTCGACGATTTGTAAGTGTTTTTCATAAAAACCTATACAAATAAAGATTATTTTGACTTTGACTTTGACTTTGAGTGATTCAGCTGGATTGCGTGGGCCGTAACGAAGTCCCGAGGCCGCCTGTCGGTCCGTCGCGGCCCTCCCGCGCCAGATTGGGCCTCACTAACTGCCCGGCCCGAACACTTCGCGCGCGATTACTTTCCGACAATGCGCTGTTTTCAGTTCGTCTTATTTGTTTGTTTATAGATAGAATTCGTAATGAAAACACAGGATGGATCGTAAATGAAAACTTTGATTTCGTTTAATCAAGTGAGAAACAAATCAGTGGGTTATGCTAGATAGCTAGTTATTCTTTATTGCACACCAAACAGTTGATTTGAAATTAGACAGAAAGATATTATAAGGACTTTATTTAATTGTCTTATTGCTTTAAGCCATCTTTGTCAGACAACATTTGGGCTGGGACAACTAAAAGAAGGGCAAGGTGCCAATTGATGAATTTTAATCTATTATATGATTATTTTATTTTAACTAATAACTAATTAATCCAATGAGTCCTCGTACATATTTGAAATAGTTGTTGCTATTAAAACCTAATCGTTTAAAAGCATGGTAACCGCCGCACATTTGTCGACCGCTGAATTATTTGTAATTCTGTGAGATCAAAACAAATGACTTAACAGAAACTAAGTTAGAGTGCGCAGATTAAAGTGGTTCCTAACGACGTTGTAAGAGACGTCCTCGGCGCTACAAAAAGCAGCTCGCGACAGGAGCCGCTCAGACGATGTAAATAATCTCGTCAGCCGCAACTACCGGATAGCGCTTTGTCCGTATAAATTTCAAATGAATTAACTTCAGAAAGATGAAGCAGGGTATAGATTACTCTTTGAGGGACACTCGCCCATTATAATTAGCTTTGTGCGCCGGCGGCGAGACGGTAATTTTATGAATGGAAGCGAGCACAATGGGACTTTTTTCAAATTACCTCACCGCAATTAATGTAACTGTGTCTCGCGGAGAAAAGGTAAAAGCCTCTAAATTATCCGCTGTACTGCCGCAGGGCAGCTATCTACATATTTTAAGACACGACTTTGCGCAGGAAAATGTTTCGACGAAGTCTAATATGAATATAATAATCCTTTTATTGTTACGTCATCTTTCTATTTGACAGTTTTATGTGCGTTTCACATACGTAAATGCTTTTTTACTCAGTTAAGGCAAACGTGCTAGGTGTATTCTTAATTTTAAAATGTTAGCGATGTGACAACGAGACTTAATTTTTTACTTTTTAAGCCAATTAATTGCCGCTCTCGCATTTTCCACTTTTCGCTACCCTCCGCTTGGAGATAATTCTCATGACATAAATAAGTCTACTTTTACTCAATCAAATGCGAAACGTATTACTTACAAATTGGGTTTTCCAAATGAGTGCAGAATACCGGCGGGCGCCTGAGCCCAGAGCGCGCGCACGCTTACTGCTAACGAGATGGGCGGGCGGCCCTTAATCAAATAGGTAATGAAATAGGTTAGGAGTCCTCACAGTTTGAGCGCTGTTAAATGTTCCGGAACCTCCCGCGCGCACTCACGGGCCTCTGGTCCTCACGACGCGCTCGGTTGCGGCCAAATGTGACGGCTGTTACCTTTTATGTATAGCTCCTACAATTGAATTTTGGATTAGTTTGCAACGTAATCAAAACAAAGGTGGTATTAAACAAATAGGTGTTATTACGTATATGCCATGCTGCTAGTGATTATGTGGCGTCCCGCCTTTTTCATATTTCGACCTCATTCTCATCACACATTCAAATTGTAAAAAGCATATTGTACATAATGTCATTGTCTTCATCGCTGTCATCGATTTTCATTACCTTTGCTTGGGATTTTAACTATTAATATTTTCTACTGTTTATATCTTCCTTTATCCGTGTACATAATTCCTTACCAGCCATCCTGTCGCGCAATCTCCTTCTTCTATTCTTTAAATACGTGAGACGTGAGTTTGTAAATAATATATCGCACCCCCCGGCGAATAAAGCGGTTATCGACGATTACCACTTTTTTAATGTTTTTTGATTTTTGGCCTCTATGTGACCTAACCCATCGCCTGAATTTTTTTCATATTTTTAAATGCAATATTATTAGAATTATACTACACAACCACTTTTTTCTACGAAACATAATGTGAAGATATTAGACGAGAATAAAGTAGAAATCAAATATTACCGTACAAAACTTCACTAGTCTAGTCCGCATTGATTCAATGCGACATTATTCGGGATAGTCCTCCCAAGCGCAAAATCAGTATTCGATTTTACCACTTTATTCGGGTGAAAAATTTACGACGCGTACGCTGTAATAGGTTGTTACTACTTAGGTTTGTAAACGGGTGAATCGTAAATTGAAGTTATGCCATTCTTCTTGTTATAAAATAATGATTATAGAGTCGTAATAATATATTACTGCATTAAATTCAATTTCATAATACTGTATTAAAATATTGCGTTCGAAAATTAATACGTTATTTGTACGTATACGTTTTTTATTGCAAAAAAAAACATTACGTTTTTACTTTCATACACATAGCCATACACTCATCATCATCATCAGCCTATCGCAGTCCACTGCTGGACATAGGCATCTCCAGTGGTTCGCCACTCAGGGCCAACATCTGGAGGATATACCCATAATCGCCACGCTGGGCAGGCGGGTTGACGATCGCAGGGCGTAGCTTCTCGCTCCGGTGACGCTGCCACCCGTCATCGGGCCGTAGCATTTAGCTACGCCATCAATTGTTATGGTTATACCGCCACCAGTCGGTTGCCAGCGCCTCGTTCGTCATTCGGCAGGATGCACCACGGGCAGGTGAGCTTGGCTTGGAGCGAAAAGATGATGGGTCGCTCCCATACATTCCCATACACTTCTTTAACACTATCTAGCAAAAATTTTATTTCAATGTCCGAAGGAGTTTGGGTCATTTTGTATGGACATTGACGTCGTTTTTTTAGCCGCCATCATTCATTTTTATATTGTGTAGCACTATCCTTAACTAACATATTAATGAAATAAGATTTTCTGTAAGTAATATTGGAGCGAAGATAATGGCATTTCAATTTTAGGACAACGCATGAAGGAAAAGTACTCTTAATATTTGAGATAGAGCATTTGTGACAAAAAAAAATTATTTCCTTTTTTAAAAAAAATTATAGGCATTATGTAAATTATTTTCGAAAATTCGTTTGCCACACTCAGGAATCGAATGTGCTCAATTCTGGAAAAACATAGGGTTTTATTTTCATTTGAAAGAATCATTATAAGGATCAAAAGTCACCTTAACAGACGTTCCGAAATGTGGACACTTACGCGAAGACTATTCCACAAGTTTTTTTAGTCCCTCAACACGCTGTGGAAAGACCAATGCTTAACCTGTTGAAAGATTGGCACTATGAGGTCGATTTATTTGCTGACACCTTACAACATCTCCTTTATAAATTTTGGATTATTTTGAATGAGAATGCAACGGATTGACATTTATTTGATTTGATATGACATTATTTGACATTTTATTTTATTTAATAGAGTAACATGTTCTGTATTAATTATTGTTAATTATGATGGATTATTATTATTTATTTTATGTACTAACTTTTGACTTGACCATGATTTAAACAAAATAGATTTTTTCGTATGATGTACCTACCTACCTATTTGAAATTTTATTGTTCCAATAATTTATTGCATTACCTAATTGTATACTAACTAATTGATATGTAATTGCCTTTGAAACTTATTGCGCTTTGGAGAATTTCTGTTAGCTTAAAAAATGTTTGCAAATAAATAAATAAGAAACGAAACGAACATAATACGTGGCAGTGGGCTGGCCATATCTGTCGTAAAACCAACAATAGGTGGAGCAGACGATTTAGGACACCCCGCAATCCATTGGCTGATAACCTTAAAATAACTGCTGGCATTGGCTGAACAGAAACACGCCCGGTATAAAGAATTGTGGCGCGAATTATAGGAGGCCTACGTTCAATAATGGACGAAGCAAGGCTGTTGATTGACTATATTACTTATTACTTTTTTTCCAAGCCGGTAGTTCTTTTGGAGGTCGAAGACTTCTACGGCTGGTTATACGCTTCGCATAAATCTGACCCGAAAATGAGGATACTATGGCCACATTAACACGCCATTTTACCAAAGACTTGCCAGAATTCAGCATCGACAAAATCGAGATCGCTCTTGGGCAGCTTAAAGATGGAAAAGCCCCTGGAGAGGATGGCGTCACAACAAAGCTTGTAAAAGCAGAAGATAAACCCGTACTGAGGGAGCTCCAAAACTTTTTAACGCTTGAATGGAGAACTCCGGACGCGTGGCTAAGGAGTGTGCTTGTCCTGTTCTTCAAAAAGGGAGTCGAAACAGACCTATTTCCCTTCTAAGCCTTGTCTATAAGCTGTTTTCAAATGTGATCACAAACCGTTTTGTGCGAATACTTGATGAATTCCAACCGCCGAAACATGCTGGGTTTCGGAGTGGATAGGACACCATAGACCACATCCACACAGTGCTGTACAGAAGACAGAAGAGTATAATCAGTACTGTAGGTATCTTGCATTCGTGGATTATGAGAAAGCCTTTGACTTCGGTTGAAATCTGGTCTATTCTGGAGTCCCTGCAGCGATGCCACATAGATTGGCATCCATACAAGCAGTGATGAGACAGTAACAGTGATCTATGAAGCCGCCACTATGTGCATCCAATTACAGAATTAGTATACAAGGCCTATACCGTTGCATCTAGGAATGGGATAAGGGGATGTGATTTCTCCAAAGTTGTTCACTAATGTAATGGAGGATGTGTTCAAAACGCTGAACTAGAAAGGACCTGTCATCAACATAAACAGCATAGTCATAATGGCAGAATCGCTGCAGGATCTACAAGAAATACTGAATGAACTGACTGACTCCTTTGCGCGCATCGGCGTAGGGATAAACTTGGACAAAACCAAGGTCATGTTCAATGAACATGCTCTACCGGAACTCAAAGTTGTTCAAAAATATGTAGGTATACCTCGGGCAGACATTGCAGTTAGGTGGAACCAGCTTTGAGGACGAGGTAATTAGGAATAGTCAGGCTTCAGGTGGTCAGTGCGTTCTACCGGTTATGACATACGGAGCTAAAATGTGGAAACTTACGGTACGGCTAGTCTACAAGCTAAAGATCGTTCAGCAATCATATGGAAAGGGCTTTGCTCGGGTCTCTCTGTCTTATTCGAAATGTGGTGAACTGGCAGAGAACCGAAGTTATCCACAGCTCACCGATTTAAAAAATTGAAGGGGCATCGGGCTAGCAACATCAGCCGCAGAATCAATAACCGTTGAGGTAAACAAGTTCTGGAGTGAGACCGCGTCTCAGCAAACGTAGTGTAGGACGCCCTCAGGCCAGGTGGAGTGACGATTTGCGCAGGCCGGCTGGCAAGTGCGCTGGCTGGGTGCGAGACGCCGAGAATCGATCAAAGTGGCCAACATTTGGAGAGCCCTATGTCCAGCTGTGGACTCATGATGATGATTACTTTTTCAGGGTTTTGAAGCATTGGTAAGACAAGACTGGGTGGTTATATTTATCTTATTTAACCAGAAACAACTTAATTGTAGTTTTTATTAATGACTAGCTATGCCAGCGGCGTCGCACGCGTGGATATCGCGTTTTAAAAATAATAGACTTAATAAAATGGTACTTAAATTTTAAGCTAGACCTCTAGCAATACATTGGTAAAAACCGCATTTATTTCTATGCAGTAGTTTTAGCGTGATGTGCATTCAAACATACAGTTAAAAATTTCCCCCTTTTTCCCAACACTTCCCTTTACTGCTCTGCTCCTATTGATTGTAGCGTGATGAAAAGTATACTATAACCTGCCCAGGAGTATGAAGAATATTTGTACCAAGTATCGTTAAAATCCGATAGAATTCCTCTTTCGAACATTATAACTTCCGTCAGTGGCCACCAAAATTTAAAACGACTCCAAAATGACCCAAACCCCGTAAAGTATTTCGATGTGCTGTGGTCTAAGCATAGCGTAAAAACCTGATTTTGATAGGAATTAGACTTAATGAGAGTTAATTTAGTTGTAATTCATATTTTTTTATGTTAATTTAATAATAAAATTTAAAAAAAACACAAATGTAGCAATAACAACTATATTTTTAATGTTGTTACAGTTACACTTCAATTACATATCAATTCACTTGTTACAGTAATGGTTTACGTAGAATGATCCGCGAATTCAACGCTTACAATATAAACCTATTTTTAATTTCACACGAATAAAGTGGTAAGAAGTTATTACTCACAATAGAATAGACACGAAAAACTAACGAATACTGTCGCTATGCCTCGCTGCGCGGGCAGTTTTGATAGAAGGCTGCCGCGAATAAAGTGGTAATGTCACCCTACGACAAAAACAATAATATTGTTATGCGGTATTACATATTTTTGAGGTTTTATCTATGAATTTCCCATTAAATTAATTTAGTTTTTAAATATTATGTACAATCAAAAATCTACTTTCAATTAAAGTTATAAGCATTTATTTGAAAGTTATAGTTTCAGAGATATTAACCGATTTCGGTTTTTTGCTTCTCCTGAAAAATAGCAATTCTGCAATAACCGCTTTATTCGCCGGGGGGTGCGATATATTGTGTAAATAGAACTATCTTTCTCTTCGCACCACGTCCCACAATTACTTTCTATAATGATGGATTAAAATATGATCACTTGTATAGATGCAGCGTTATCAATGACTAATCAGTCAGTTGATTGACCTAAAGGTTCCAGAATGTCACATACGTCATTTCCACAATAACAGCCATTCATAGCTGGCTCAAGAAGCAAGGTCATTTAATAAGCTAATTACCAGTTTGAAAAAAGAAGGTAGTAAAAATTGTCGGACAAACATTTTTCATGCCAGTTTTCGTGCTACTTGCTCTGTATTGACCGGCCTTTTTATATCAATCGTAGCTTAATGCAGCCATGTGGTGCAATATTTTACCGTGTCGTTTTCCAACTTCATACAAATACCAATAATAGGTACCTAAATTACTGACATTTATGGGCGGTGCTTAGCCGAATCCTAAAGGTAAATTAGATTTGGTTTTGGATAACTTACTTATAAGCGATAGCAGGTCACCTCGTAATTAGATTTGGATAACAAAGTTTCGCTTCAAGCACCCGCAGCCTTGTTCGGTAATTAGATTCATCAAATGCCTGACTATTCCGGCGAGGTCGAACGTATTAAGCTTTCGTGACTTAGGAGAGAGGCCGGACCAAGTCAAGTTAGAGTAAGTATTGATACTAATAAAGGACTCCTATCAGGGTTCTAATGTTACACAGACTTGATAACACTTGAGCCACACTGTTAAACGATGCGAATATTTTTCACAGCCAGTCACAGTGTGACACGTTTGAGTGTGACTCGTCGAGAATAAACATGAAATTCAAGCGCCTTTTATTATTAACACGTTTTTATTGTTGTAAAATAATAATAAGCTTGTTGGCGTAAAAATGTAATTAGTCCGTCTTTTAGATTATTCAAAAATAAAAGACACATATTTTTTAATTTGTAAATTAGACCAAAAATGACAAGGATATAGCCCGTTAAAATTACGCATGACGTCAAAGAGTGGGAGCTTTTGGCACTGAGTGACGTCAAAGACCACCACTCCTAAATATCAATGTTATTTTTTGTTTAAATGATATATTTTTATAATAATCTATATACGGACTTACTGTTAAGTTCCTATTGTTAGGTCAATATCGTTGTCAGAATGTTGAAAAGCAAGCCATACTTAGTCCAACATACCTATATGAATTCCATATAGAATGCAATGCCTCACCATACAGCCGACATCGATATTCTCGTTAGCAGCGAGTTTGTATCTAAAACAACTTGTCCAATACATTAAAGCCGCCGGGCCGTGGCTGCCCGGATGTCATGATTAGCTATTTGAAATTCCCGTCGAGATTATTGGCTTGCATAACATTCTAATATACAATCGCGAGCGGGTGCGGGCGCGCGATGGGGGAGGGAGGGGGGATTTGAGAGCTCCGTACAATGATTGTGTACAAGTACCTCAATATGAGAGGGGAATATCACGGAAGCAGTTCACAGAACGGACGGAAGATCCGGACGTGTCAAGTTAAATTTCCGGTCAGCTCAATTTATAAGATTAGGTTTGAACAAAAGTAAGATGCTAAGTGCACAAGAGATAGTAAGGATAAGGATACCAACAATTGAGGTAACAGGCCAGTCCCATCATTAAGTCTCCAATTGGATTTGGATAAATCCAAATGTAAACACTTAAATCTATTAAAGCAAACGTCTGGGTCAGCTTATTCAAGTTTCCTAAGTGGTTCGTCCCCACAAATCAAGAAGTACAGAACGACTTCCCTGATGTAGGTAATAGGTATAACGTCTAGCAAATACTTCTGAAGCCCGCATGACACAGCCTCGCCGGGACGGGCCGGGGCGCGCCCACGCGCGACTGCCCCGCGAGGCTCGCATCTCACGCACGATCCGCTATTAATCGCGACGCGAGGCGATGTGGATATACCCGCGTTGGTTACTTGTCTTCTGATTTGCTTCTACTAATGTCTCATACTAAATCTTTTGCCAGATCCTTAAATCTTAAGGCCTATACGTACCTACGCTTATACATCCATGCAATAGGATATTTAACTGCCTCTATCACTTAAGATACTTATTACGGCCATTCAAACTGAAAAACAAAATTAATCACTTAGGTATGTTGTCAAACATAACATCCGAAGAAGTAATAAATTTCCTAGCATTTGAGCAATTACCTCAAATAAAACGTATCAGCCGACTAAAACTATACAAGTATCTCCAACAAAAGTCAAAGTTGAGCGCAACAAGTTCCCATAAGTCGGTTATGGGCGAAGTTGGCGAGTCGCGAGTTGCCGCGCTGATCCAGTTTGGAACTCGCGCCGAGCGCCGAGATCATGGCGGGCGCAGCTAACGCGGGTAGTAACTAGGACGGCGCCGAGTGAGGTTACTGGGGACAATTATTACTGACTGATAACTTTTGGTCCATGCAGTGATTGGATATTGAGAGGCAAATAGCTCGCTGCAGTTAGCTTGGAAGATCCGAAAGCGAACTCTTGGCGATTTATCTCCATGTATTACTGTTAGGTACAGCCAAAGTTCTATGGAGTTAAGGCTTTTTTATTACTGGGGGTATCAAATATTAGACTATGACTAGGTTACTATTAATAGGTCTAATTCTAATCATCCAGTTTGTTTTATAAATGACTAGCTGACCCGGCAGACTTCGTACTGCCTCAATCGTTGCCTCGGCCGTTCTTGACTTTAAGCGAGTCTAACAACAAGGAATTCATTTTTAAATGTATGTTGATGGGTTCTACGCGAACAACATAGAACTAATATGATTGCCATTTAATCTAATAAATATCTGTGTGACGGAAAGCATGCCTTACAATCTCGCTGTCCGGCCACAGCCGTGCAGGTCGCCGAGTCCTTCCTGCGAACACTATTACGGTGCCTACAGCATCATAGGATCCTGTCCTGGCTGTAGCCCGCCGCAACTCGCTCGCTAGCCCCGTGCCGCGACCTCTTCGCGCCGCCCGGCCATCACCGCGGGCACGCGTCCCGCTCGGGGCAATGACGGCAATAATGTGAGATAGACGTGATTAGTTATGTATTATCATTCCGATTATTTGTTTGTCCAACAAATACAGACTAGAGACGTTTGACTTTACACATGTATGTTTACTTGGTAAGCATTAATCTTCTTAGTCTCTACATGAATACGTAGTGAGAGAATTGGCACATTGAATTATGTAAATATTGGGCCATATAGCCCATCCTTTTTAGGGTTCCGTAGCCAAAATGGCAAAAACGGGACCCTTATAGATTCGTCATGTCTGTCTGTCTGTCTGTCTGTCTGTCTGTCTGTCTGTCTGTCTGTCTGTCTGTCTGTCTGTCTGTCTGTCTGTCTGTCTGTCCGTCCGTATGTCACAGCCAGTTTATTCCGAAACTATAAGAGTTACGTTATTAAAATTTGGTACGTAGATGTATTCTGTTAACCGCTATAAGATTTTAAAGTAAAATCAGAAAAAAATTCAAAATTTTTGGGGTTCCCCATACATGAAACTGAAACTCAAAAATTTTTTTTTCATCAAACCCATACGTGTGGGGTATCTATGGGACCTTTTTTTCATCAAACCCATACGTGTGGGGTATTTGAAAATGATGTTGAGGTTTCTTATAACATTTTTTTCTAAACTGAATAGTTTGCGCGAGAGACTCTTCCAAAGTGGTAAAATGTGTGTCCCCCCCCCCCGTAACTTCTAAAATATGGGCATAATAAAACTGAAAAAAATATATGATGTGTATTACTATAAAAACTACTAACGAAATTTGGTTTGAATGAAATCTAGACAGTAGTTTTTTTTTAAACGTCAAAAATCAAATTACCTAATTTTTTCATTCAATCAGTGGTACGGAACCCTACGTGCGCGAGTCCGACTCGCACTTGGCCGGTTTTTTTTGTCTAGTCCCAAACTAAAAAAAAAGTAATTAAATATGTAAGTATGTACCATAGTAAAAACTTACTTTTATTCAAAATACATACTCAACCTCTCTCACTGCATGCTAAACATATATACGAGTATAAACTTGCCAATTGTTTATTAAAACGTAGACGCTAAGTTAAGACTAGAAAGTCCTATGAGACTGATATTTTCAATGCGAAAAAAGTCTCCTTAATAAATAAAAAAAAAAAAATCAAAATACATACATTATACCTCTAGGTACATGTCAAACATCCAGAACTGTACCTAAATGTTTGTACTGTACGTGGATCGAATCACGCGAACACTGTGTCATGCAGCGTTCACTGCCACTGAACCAAACTGGTTCATCATCAATCATTCCAGTTTAAATATACAGTTTGAATGAGAAACTAACACAAATAACGTAGTAAATTACGTGCACTAACCGAGAGGTTGACAAACCACTAGGTGGTCTGGTCAATGCGGGAACAAGGTCGGACGTCGGACGTGATTTAATTAGCGCAAGCCAGGACCCTCGTCGCACACCGGCGACAGCGGACGACAGCGGACGACAGCGGACGACGGCGGGCGACAGCGGACGATAGCGGGCGGCGACTGATGGCGACAGTCGCGTCGCGTCGCATCGGGCAGTCGCGGCACGCGTCGAGGACGCTCCTCAATTAGCGGCCGAGAGGTAACAACAAATTAAGTTAACTCAGATTTTTTGTTTTGCTACCTGCGAGTACTTGACCTGCTCCAGTTTTGCACAAAAACAAAGCATAATAACCCTGTATAGTTAAGGTCTGTAAGCGAAACTGGGCCCTAAAGCGCAATTTGTATGCAACGTTTTGTGTTCGAGAGTGAATCAGTATTTTCTGGGTGAGCGCGCACCGTCGTAGGCTTCAATATACCTGACTAGCTGTGCTCGCGACTTCGTCCGCGTGGAATAGTTATATTTTTCCCGTTTTTAGGGTTCCGTAGCCAAAATGGCAAAAACGGGACCCTTATAGATTCGTCATGTCTGTCTGTCTGTCTGTCTGTCTGTCTGTCCGTCCGTATGTCACAGCCAGTTTATTCCGAAACTATAAGAGCTACATTATTGAAATTTGGTACGTAGATGTATTCTGTGAACCGCATTGAGATTTTAAAATAAAATCAGAAAAAAATCCAAAATTTTTGGGGTTCCCCATACATAGAACTGAAACTGAAATTTTTTTTTTCATCGAACCTATACGTGTGGGGTATCTATGGATAGGTATTTGAAAATAATGTTGAGGTTACTAACATCATTTTTTTCTAAACTGAATAGTTTGCGCGAGAGACTCTTCCAAAGTGGTAAAATGAGTGTCCCCCCCCCCGTAACTTCTAAAATATGGGCATGATAAAACTCAAAAAAATATATCATGTGTATCACTATGAAAACTACTAACGAAATTTGGTTTGAATGAAATCTAGCCAGTAGTTTTTTTTTAAACGTCATAAATCAAATTACCTAATTTTTTCATTTAATTAACTCCAATATAATAAAACGTAAAGAAAAACATTTATTTAGCTGTATAGTGGTACGGAACCCTACGTGCGAGAGTCCGACTCGCACTTGGCCGGTTTTTTTTTTACATTTTCCATTATTTCTTCGCTCCTAATAGTCGCAGCGTGATGTTATATAGCCTAAAGCCTTCCTCGATAAATGGTCTATTCAACACAAAAAGAATTTTTTAATTCGGACCAGTAGTTCCTGAGATTAGCGCGTTCAAACAAACAAACAAACAAACTCTTCAGCTTTATAATATTAGTTAAGATGTTAATCAGGTGAATTGTAGCCAAGCGCTAACTCATAATGAATAAAAAACGCGATTTAAACACTGATCGTAATGTTTGCTTCCCTACTCTTATTACAATTATCAGCTTACACAACATCTGATTAATAAATGTAAATATTCAATTAAAATGTCTGCGTTTAATTTTAACTTAGCAGTTGAACCGTTTTCGTCGAGTGCCTCGCGTATACGACGCAAGTAGGTCCTTTATAAAGGCACATAAATACCAAATTACCTTATTTTGAGCGACATGTATCTCTAAATGATACCCATTTCAAACCTGACGTTTCTAGACCACGCCAGTAAAAATGCCTTAACCAATTTAAAAATGTATAGGACCCAAACCCTTCGCTTATTCAATTATGTGGGAAAAATTAGAAAATGTTCAAGCTTAAAAAAAGAAAAAAGGGTTACGTGAATCGAACTCTTATTATAACTTGAAGTATAGGAAGAGTCGACGATTGTGAGAGAAAAAATCCTGAGAAAAAATCCATCAGTACTGGCTAAGTTTAAATAAAGTATACACAATAGACCCTTAAATATATATATAAGTATCTTATTAAGTAATTCCGTCGCCGTTGAATAGATTTAATACGTTTAAGGAGTTCATCAGACTGAACAAATACGCACAAAGCTTGTATTTACAGTTCCACTGTGTAACAAATTCCAGGGATGTTATAATGAGAGAGTAATTAAAATGTAATGAGAAGTTTATTGTTTGCATTCAAACCGAAGTGTAATTAAATGGAGGCTCTGCGGTGTGAGGCGTAGCAGAGCCTCGTACTACGCGCCGTAGGCCGGGAGCTGTCGACTATCACCAGAGAAATAGGATTCAGTCTTTGGAGAATCAGGGAATGTTGAAAGTTATTACACAAAAATTGTTGTTATGCATTGTGTTCTAAGGGCTGAGGAACGTGTGGCGGGGATGCACCAGATAGAAAAGTTTTCTCTGTTAAACTTATTTCCCGTGTTGAGATTCGGTATTTATGTTATTGATGTACCTACGAGTAGTGACGCACCTCTTACCTTAAGTGCCACGATGTTTCCCAGTAGTCCCGTCTAGCACCTTCCCCTGGGATAATGAGAAATTTCTTCCCGGTTATCTCCCGGGTGACCCGGTCCCAGTATTGTTTGCCAGTATTGTGTAGTAGGTGCACATAATGCGGCGGGCTCCCGGCCTACCGAGTGCGGGCGGCGGCGAGTCAATGTTTGCTCGCGCCGATATTGCGCTGCACTACATTGTGCGCTCCTAATGCCGCTATTGGCCGGGTCGATACGGCCCACACCCGGACAGGCCTCTCTTGAGCGATCACTCGCACAGCTCGCACTGCGCTCAGCAGATCACATCTGATGGAGTTGCATTCCGCTCATTATTGTCATTACTGATTTATTGTGTGACATTACTGACAATTTACATTGTGGCTCCAAGTGGCGAACGATTGGAGTGGCCTAGTCCAGCAGTGGAGTGCGATGGGGCTATGATGATACCTTGTATGACTCAATGACCCATGTGGTAGTGACCCTGTCTTCTGAATTAAATGCAGTGGGTACAATCCTTAACCGGGAAATACTACATTCGGCTTTAGGACTAAATGGCACTGTGTGGCTCAGAGAGACATATCGTGGGGTATGGGTTTACTCGTAATAATTAAACGTTTATCTTATGAGCTATTTCTGCAGACACAGATTGTCACAACAATAGGCAAGTCTGTGGACGACATGAGAAACCGCTGTCAGTAATAAAAACAATAATGTTAAGTTTGAGTGTGCGATCTACAGAGTAAAGATGTACGGAACTACATTAGTATAGTTTCGTAAGCTACAACAGCAATTTTACTCCAACAGCATAGAGCGCATAGCATGGAGATCTAAACATATTTTACTCTGGAAGAAGAGGTCTTTCCTCTTAACATAACTTAACAACCTTCCATCTTCATTTTCATTCTACTTTGCTGCGGCTGCGGAAGCCAACCGGAAACGAGACGTGTAAATATGTAATGTAGGTAATTCAATGGTTACTTACAACGGCTCCTCCCGCACTCGGCAGCGCGGCCGCTGAGGCTCCTCCGCCGATCATTAGCCGCCGAACGCCAATTAGCCCGAGAGAGCCCTTCGCCGCCTTTGTTCTGCCTCCTTATTGCCTTAATTATTCTAAAATACTTCCGTAGATCAAGCCACTTCGTCATTTCAATTATCTATCTACATGTAGATCCCATTATTATAGATAACGCCATAACTAAGCTAAGTTTATCAGTAGTACAAGCTTCGGCTCTATAGAATCTTATTTTGAAAACATGTAATTGGCACATTTTTACTGGACTCGTCTACTCTACGATCTAAATATTGTGCATAGCGCCTTAGAGGAACATCATTTTATCATCTGGTTAATATTACTGCAATATTTGGGCGATCTTAAACATTAATATTCAAAAAATCAAATGAAGTGTAATCGCGATAAGCCCTCGGCGTAATCACGCGAGGGCTCGTTTATATTAATCAGGGCGGCGACAGCCGACGGCCGCCCGCGCTCTCGCCTTCATTAGCGCCGCGCGAAGAATCACAATTAGGTGAATGCTTCTCAAACTTAACAGGTGCAACTGCTTGCACATGGATAAATAGATATTCTTTGTTGTACACCATACAGTTTACTTGTATCTGAGTCTTTTTCTATAATAAACAAGGTAATAATGCTGCTCACATTTGCATATTTCACAAATTATTGTAGTTATTTTCAGGCTCTAATTTGATCTAATTTTGAAGTAAAAGCAAAAGCACTGGTGCTATGGACATATGCGGAGTTTTTCACAAAACAAATTTTGAAATGGATTCAGAAACTTTCTCGCTTCTTTATCAAATTTGATAGTTCGCATCGAAAACGTTTTTTAGGTTAACGTATTTCCAGACAAATATTTGAATGAACGAAATCTTCTCGATTTACAGAGAAATCTTTCTGAAATGAGTCACCGGGCCCGCCTGTTAAGTGTCCGTCTAGCCGCCATTTCATTGTGAACACGTCTCAGAAATGTCAATAAATAACTGCTATAATTTGCAAAGTTGTCACTAAAAATGGCTCCCTATAATAGCTTCCCGTATAGGCTTGAGAGCCGCTGGACGCAGTCCCTCCGCCCGCGCCGCCATTGTGCCTTCCTCGTTGCCCAAATTGGCCAACTTTTTCAAATTATTTCCTTGGATCGCCTTTATTGGCCCTTTCGCGCTCTCGAGCCTTCGCCGGCAGATTGCGACTGCCGCCGTATAATTTACTCCTCCATACATTTAAATGGCTATCATCACCGACTACATTACTAAATCATTGGACGCAAAGTTTCAAAATAAAAACGTTTTTAAACGTTTGCCTACTCATGGCTCGTTTGACGTCAAATGTTATTGTTTTAAATCCTTTGTGGTCCGTATTTATAAACGCTGCTGTATTTGGTTGTGACAGCGAGTCAAAAGCGACAAGTAATGTCGTTTGTTTATTTTCATTTATTTATTCGATTTAAAAATGTAATTCTATTTTTTATTTTAACTGTTACTTTGTTTACAGCTTCCGTTTCCGTATGTTTCATTCACGTTCCATCATTTTCCTGCATTCGTTTAAATTTCTTTGCTACAACAATCTCTTGTGCGGCCTGTACCCTCCGCAGAGGATACGTAAACGGGTACGTTTTATGTATATAATTTTGTTTTCATTTTGTTAATTTAATAAGCACATTTTTTAAAATATTGGTACAGTATAGTGGTGGGAAAGTCAGTTATTAGTAAGTCACCTAGGGAAAATAACTCATTAGAACACTACATAATGGTAAAGGCGATAGGGGACGTTCAGCGATGCTACGTCCTTACGCATATGTAAGGGCTCTAAGCATTTTACACTAAGTTAACTAGTTGGAGATAAAATCTGTGGATGTACTAGCTCGCTGGCATGAAAAGTACTAAAACTGTTAAAAATGGGACAGGCTGTTGAGTATGCTGGAACATCTTTTGTCAGCAAGATGTGAAAGTGTTGGCTGGAAAAGTTTGATGCGCAAAATTGATACATGCAAATCCGTTTCCATTTCAACCAGTGTTATTTAGTTGACTTTCTATAGTTTATAAATCGCAACCATGCATACGGCCGACTATCCGATTAAGCAGCATCGCAAACGATGCATGAAGCGAAATTAGCGAAGAGGTAATTAAATCAATGAAGTCAGCGAACCGATGGCGAGTTGACCTAATTTAGAACAAATTTAGTTTGTAACGGGACGCGTCCGGGAGGGACCTCCCTCCCTATACCTGACGCGACGCCGATGTACTACTAATTTACAATTTGTTGTTCTAAGTTCATTATTGCTATGGGGTACAGGGTCTTTGCTTTTTTTTAGCAAACGGGCAAACGGAGCAAACGGGCCTGAATGTTACCGGATGGTAAGTTATCACTTCATCCCATAAGTAGATATCTTAACACCAGACGAGTCAGAGTTGCGTTACCGGTTCTAATTCCCCTGTAGACAAGGCTTACCTACTTAAGACGATATTAGTCTCTAAGCGACTACCGCAATACAAATTCACAGAGGTATGTACACAGCACAAGTCATCGACATTAGGATTTTGTATGAAGGTCGTCGCTTTGAGACTAAATTTGATAGAAGAATCGAGTGGACTTATGTGCGAAGGGGCTAAGTCGTATCGGATGATGTCATCTCTGTTTAGGTACACTTTTATTCAAACACAAAACAACTTCGAGTAAAACATTCCCTCCAAAAGCAGCGTGTGCGTTAGGTGTCACGTATCGCGCTCTCCGCAATAAGTTAATTCACTCGACGCGTCGCGAATTTTAAGAATTTGCTTTTAGCAATTTACGTTCAGTGTATGTTTACATTTCAAAATTGAATTGTATGAAATGAGACACAATTTTTGTAACAATATTTCCAAGATTTATATGGAAATTTCTTTATTATTTAAAATGTATTTTAGTAAATAATATTCTGAACAGTTTTTTATTAAAATATACATAAATAAATGCGCCAAAGATAGTGATGACATAGAAGATGTTGTAGTAATGCTTAATAATTATCTCACAAAATTAACGTCTATAGATGGGACAGCAAATAAAACAAGTGATGAAAACGGATGTCGTTTAATAAATAGGAGTGGTTCAGTCAGACGGGACAACACGCTTACAAAGCTACACCGTATGTACACAGCTCACAGCGCCTCCCGCGCATCCCGCGGCCCCCGCGCCTCCCGCGCCGCGCCCGCGAAGTATCTGCAACGCGACAACACATCGTTAGGACTCACCTAGTGCCACCAGCTCTCCCGTACCAACCACCACTAGCTACACACGAGGATGCCCGTCACCTTATTACTAACTTCATAACATTCCATTGAAATCTTATAAAAACGTAAAGAATACTTACAATCTCGAAAGTTTAGAGAACTTGTATTAAATCCTTTTATTTTTCATACAGGAAAATATGCAAGTTTTTGGTTTACTATTTGGAACTTTCGGAGTAATTCTGTATACATTTTATGCCATACAAAGTTTGGTTTTTCAAAGCTTTAATTTTTCAGACCTCAGTCCAGCAAACTTACAAACTTTTGAAGGAATTAAGCGCGAAAGTTTTCAACAAAGGGCAAAGTTTCAAAAACTCTATATTACTTTTCCTTCCTAAAGATAGTCACTACCCGTATTATAAAATAAACGTGTGGTTGGTACGTTGCCGGAGTTCTATACCTACGGTGGAGCGAAGTTACCATAACACAGAAGAAATAACCTAGAAGCGAATCAATTCGATCGGTCGTCCACTTGTGCATTAAAATTATGTTGGTAAATTGTCAACTCATATCCATTCGAAAAAAAGAAACGACAACAATCATACATATTGATAAATATTATTGGACTTATTATTATGGCTATATTATGATAACTTCGTCGGCAGGCAAGACCGCGAGCTGCATGCAGCGTTGGATGCGATTTCATAAATGCTTGAGCGTTATTGTAAATGCGTTGAAACTATTTTGGTATGGAGCTCGTCAGATGAACTGTGTCAGGCGACACGCCGGTCTGCGCAGAGGCTCCGAGGCGACCGGGTTGGGTGCGCTCGTCATGCAACTAAGGGCCGTTGTCCACTGAACGGGAGTTGCCGGAGAGGAGAAAAGTATGAATACGAGGGTTCAATAGAGCGGTTTAATTTATTGATATCGTATCAAAAACATGAAATGAAAGTACGTTCTTACTCAATAATAGTTGTGTGGTATGACATTTCTTTAGTGACTAAAGTATACTTTTCTCTTCCCCAGTTTTGTGCGCGGACCCCAAGCGTCGAAGCCATGCTGGGAGCCGGGTCGGGGAGCTAGTTTAGTTCCGGGCAACTAGTATATTACCGAAACTAGTGATCCTTCTGTATCTATCGTCCTTAGAAACGGTGGCTTTGGCGAAAACAGAAAAATGTTCTTTACATTTTTGTACATGTTTGGAATAAACATACAAAATAGTTTGTGTAATTTGTGTGGTTTATACCAATAAGCGCGGTGTGATGCTGAAATTAATTTTTGATTGTTATTGTGTAAAAAAAAAAAATTGGCTTGTCAATAACTTTTTGACAGATTTATTTTTTTATGTCACTTGCTCAGTCCAAATTAGAAAATTAGAGCTATTCAGATGGGCAGTCGTTGCTTCCGAAACGTATTCATAACTGTAAATAAAAAGATTAACATAAAAATAAACAAGAACCTATTGTGGTAACTGAGAATAAATAAAAACAAAACAAAGTCACTCATGTTAAAGAAGGGGGAATATTGACGGTACGGAATTACACTATCCATTTTATTAGTGTAGTTCAGAAGAGGCTCATCGAATGGGTTGTGTTGTGTCTCGCTCGCCGGTCACGCGCGGCCACTAAGTGCGCCAAACTTGCCCGCAAGTTTCGGCCCGATTGCCCGCCCCCGACGCTCACTTTTATCCGTTATTTTACTTAGGACTTTGTCCATATCCAAGATCGAGAGCTTATGAAGAACCGATTGTGCCAATAAGAATACGTTTTGTTGACATACAACGTCTCGAAGATTTAGTTTACTTTAGATGATTAAGTTCAAGTACGGCAAAAGAATCATTTGAAAATACTGAGACATAAATATATTAAAATGTTTTTGCACCACAATATATTTAGCAAAAGAGCCTCAAGTAGTTTGAGTTTTAACGCAAGAACTTAATTCAAAGTTTCAGCGTATTGTATAAAATGGAACACTACAATAAATGTACAAGACTATGTACTTCATAGTTAACAATTAACTATAAATGTATTTAAGTATATATCAGAAAGAAATGTCTACGTATTCAAAACAGACAGCTACAGACGGATCCATACACGAATTCTACAGACAAAACCGAATCTTAGCTCGATCGATACCTCCTACATACTTACTCTTAACTGTAAGTTGAGATACGAGTATAAGTTGTATAAGCTTCACTTTTGTACAGGAGGAAACAGAAATAAAGTAAAAACAAATGTGAAATAGAAACATTGTAGAGCATAGCACCATACTGTCATTGTCGTATCCAAGTTCACTTTGTGGTGTAAAACACGTTAAGGCGAAACGAGGGATGGTTTCAGTACACCTCGTTTCACCCTGACTTCAGAAAGTCAACGGTGCCTGATGTTGAGCAGGTGACGCAGTCCAAAACATGTAAACGCAAGTCGATCATACTATCACGGCGCATGTAAGTGCCACTTTACGCCCCGTGTAAAAAAGATTTTCAGAAGAAAAGAACACGTGTGTTGGAAGAGTCGCGTGCGCCCGCGACGGATACGCGCTCAGTGTGTATTGCGTGTAGGCTAGGTAGTCACCTGACGGTGGGCCCCGCGGCGTGGCGCGCGTGGTCGCGGCGCCGCCGGCCGCGCGGCTGCCGCGCGCCTCGCTCCCGCGCCGCCGCCGCGCCCGCGCCGCGCCCGCACGCGCTGTACGACGTGTCCTCTGCGCTCGACTCTACTGCCGGTAACGTGTCTGCACACATGTACAAATTTGTGCATTACTTTATTTATACATATTATTAGCAGCAATCAAGAGGTAGCTAAGACCTTAGAACCTCTTCAGCTATGTAGAGACATTGCCAGTGTTATCTACTGTCGCTATGGCGGCATCTCAGTGGATATTCAAGGTGAGGGCGATAGGCGCGGTAAATACATACTTCATTGGTTCTATTATCACGATGTCACGACCACTTACCATCAGGTGGAGTGAGGTTATCCTTGAGTGAAGCAGGCGCTTAAATAAAAAAAATCAATAATCATCGTCATCAGCCTATCGCAGTCCACTGCTGGACATAGGGAACTCCAGTTTTTCAGCTTTTTAGTTAAACATCTCCAGACTGCTCATAGTCACCACCACCGGATCACCGGAGCGAGGAGCGCCCTGTGGTCGCCAACCCGCTTGCCCACAGCGTGACGATTATGGGTAAATTCTCCAGGGATTTGGTTAGGGGCGAACCACTGGAGATGCCTATGTCCACTGGATTGCAATGGGCTGATGATGATGACGAGGTGTACCTGAGAGGTGCGCGGCGGGCAGCCGGTACAGCTCGGCGGCGCACGCGGCGCACGGCGAGCCGCTCGACTCCGAGTCGCTGTCGCGCGCGCGCCCGTACTCTGCACACAAACGACAAGCATCAAGCAAACATGCATGAAACAATGTAAGGGCCATGACAAGCCAAGGCCCGTTTGACAAACATCTCCACAACCTGGGCATCACCCAATGTGCAAAGTTAGGCACGGAGACGAGAGGTGGTCCGGACGCGATTCCTTGGCCATCCCAGTACACCTCAGAACATCTTCGACAAGCTAATTGGGCTACTGGAGTTTTTGGATGAGCTGGGATGCCGAGTGTTTAATCTCCGTAAGGACTGTGTACAGTGTGACTATGACCTCTTTTCCTCTTTGTGATCGTGTTTTGACAATACTAACTATCCTCTGTGACATTGCACGTACGGCGTTGACAATAAAGCATACTATGTAAGAGTGTTCATGTAAAGTCTACCTAGGATTCTTTAAAATAAATTGTTTATGTTTTCATCCATAAAATAATATCATAATTCTGCTGGATTTCGCAGAAGATCCAACAAAGAATGTCAAACAAATATACTGGAATTTTTGCTCAACATTTCCCCGCCTCAGAAAACCTATTTATTTTTACCATTTTATAACCAACGATAAAAACACATCTGCTTCTCCGGCCGAGTCTATTCGGACAGAAGAAATGTGTAGTAATAAAGTCAAATATAAAACACAAAGGACATCTTTATGAATAAAATTACGTAGTTACTAGCCATTGTAGTCGTATTTTACGCGGCGGAGCGGCTTACGAGCGCCGCGCGGGCCGCGAGTAGAGGCGCCCGACAAGCATTCATTCGAATAGTTTCACGATTCGAATTATTCAAACACTTTGAACTCGTCTATTATTCGAGTGAGTTCCTTAAGACACCGATTAGTACGACTAAATTGTGCGATATTTTGATGTTCAAGGCGAAAGTGAACCGGCTTTTGCCGTATGAACAGTCAGTAATATGTCAGTCTCTATATTTGAGTGCCACCTCGACACTTCAGAACAAATACTACACTTCATTAGTAAGATTGTAATAGCTATCTATTTACTTCGTACAATAAGTGTAACGGGTATAAGACTTCGATTACCGTTTCCTGATGACCTGAATCTTGGTGTGTGAAGTTCTTCAGAGTTCGAGATGGGCAGGACGTAAATAATCGATTAATATGTTTTATACAACACGATTGATTCGATTCTAAAGTTCGGATGTTTGTCCGCTCGGCCGCTAGCATCCGAACCTGACTCGCTCGGCGCAATTAACGCCGCTCGTAAATCCAAGAGCGCGTAAAACAACGCCGTGGTGTATCATACCCTCGCGCTGCAGGCATCCGTTCAAATTAGACTGTTTTAAAAATGGCTCTTGTTTAAAACATCAACCATTTCTGGCAAGGAGTTTTTCATTTTAACTTTGGCGATTCTGTGCGCATGTTTAATATATCTTGTTTGTTGTGTCGAGAAAATTTCACGACAATACGTCTTTTTGTACTTGCTTAATTAAGCATAAAATTTAAGTTTGAACGTTTTTGGAGATAACTAAACAAAGTTAACGAAAACGTTTTAATGAAAGCGGGAGAGATCACTGAATTTGTACAGAATTCTAGGTAGTTACTTCAGCTCACAACGAAGCGAAGCGAAGTACAGTATAATATACAATGGTTGTCACAGTGGCAAAGTATCCAAAGTCGACCAGACCCACCAGGAACCAAATCCGGGATCTTCAGGCGTTCAGTTTGCATAATCTGCCACTGAGGTTGTCTTTCGTTGTGACCGCGAACTCAACACGTTAGCTAACTTTCAAAGTATGATCGTATCACAAAAAGCCATGTTGCACAGTTGGTTGCAGAGATGAGAGCTCGTTCCGCATTTATGAACGATTTCTCTTTTTAATTTGATCAGCGCGTCGTGAATATTAATATCTGTTGCCGCCGCGGCTCATTACTCCGCCCTACTTTTGGTTTCGCTCAAAAATTCCCAACCGGAGCCGGCCAGTGTTTAACAGCCTTCATAATGTCTTGAACTGGAGCCGCGCAAACGTCGGGTTAACAAATTTCATTAGTTGCAGCCGCTGCCCGCCGCGCATACCCACTGCCGTACAACTAGAATTAGATTCCAGTCCCCTTGTACTGGGTTTCGGCTACTTCAATTTCTTGGTACGAACATTCGAGAAATTTGCAATAAGCCGTAGCAGACGCGGAGCAGCGGCTAAGTACCTAAGTCCTCGGATGCGTTTTGTTGCAATTGCAACATTACAATCACTGCGATATCTGTTAGAAGAACAAAAGAAATGCGCTCTGAGACTATTAATCAAGTTGCTACGAAACTTTGGCTTTGGAGAGGAATGATATAATATTTCATCGTTAAAGAACTTTACTTCATTTATCAATAGATAACTTCACATACCAGGTAAAGCCTGAATCATGTGATTGTAGTAATAGTCATTAAAATGAGCGAATTGGGATGATGACTAAAAAATAATTTAATGTCCATCAGATAAATTAATGAAAAATATTGGATACGTATTTTTTATTTTGCCTCTTGTTCAAAAACTTACGAAGATACATTGATTTTAAATGTCACATGACGTCACGTTAGAGTACAAAATATACTCTAACGTGACGTAGTTAGCCCCCACTCCGTAACTTTAATGCGCTATATCTAAGTATTTTCTTGTTATTTCGACAAAACAAAAAATACGGGTCTTATATTTTTTTATTATCTAAGAGACGGACTAATTATTTTCTTCATTTTCATACCTTGTCATCATCCGTATTGTGCTCTATAACATAAAATATAATATCGTAGAAGAAAAATATCATTTACTTAGCACTTCACCCAAATGTGCTCTACATACTAAAAGAGAGTGCTTAATTTATGGATCCATCCCGGTGTTTGTCGCCGGTAATAAAACTTCTGCAGCGAGGCGCGGGGACACGCCGCGAATAGTGTCTCGAGTTATGCCGCTAATGGCTACTAGTTTATCTAGCGTGCGGCGTGAATTTCGCCGCTTACTGTACTCGTACATGTGTATCATACAAGCGTATTGTAAATTTACTTTTCATTGCACTACCTACCTCGTCGTCATCAGTCCACTGCTGGAAATAGGCCTCTACCAAATACAACTGATATTTAGGGGTATTGAACACGCTTAGAAGTGTGGTGGCCGAAGTAAGTTGAATTTGTACCTAGATAAAGGCATTTTCGTAATATATCCGTCTTCTTCACTCACTACTTACAATGGAAAATTACTTCACTGATTGTGTCGATTGATATAAACAAAATTCTCTGTTCCTATCGGCCGGTCGCGCGTACCCCAGGCTATTACCGTACGTACAAGTGGCGCTCGTTTGGCGCGGGCTATGCATAAGAATGGAGCGCCGTCTGCGGCCTAAATATTGCACCGGAGACTTAGTGCGCAAATAGAGTACCGGATAGGCCTACATTGTACACGCAAAGGTTGGGTTTCAGTCGCAGCGGAAGCGGTGTATATTATTTACTAATAATATATTGGCAAAACCCCGAGTCCATTATACTGAACGAGTTATCGGTACGAATTGGCAGACAACAAATCGTAGGGGATTATTATTGCAGTTTCGTTTCCTGATATAGGAGACCAAACACATGGGCAAAGACGCAAGCGTCGTGGTCCGCACGGCACAGGCGACCTCGCCAAATCTGCAGGTGAAGCGTTATATAATACGAGACTATTTGGCAAAACAGACAGTCGATCCGCCGCGCATTCTGACAAGAAACACGACAGACGTGCATGACATTTTAACTTAAATCTATCTAGAGTCACGGTCCCACCACGTAGAGAACACACAGCTCAACTTCTTTAGATAATTAAAATTAAGGCCAAAACCATCATTCGGTATAATGAATACCGTGCTCAAAAATGGTGGGAATTCTTGACTAAATATGAGGGACATACCGCTCAGCTCTTACTCTGAGCGTGGCCTACGGACGCAAGCTGCCTGCGGCCTAAATGGCCCAGCAGCCTCCGTGCGCTCGTTTGTGCCGAGCACAATGTCGCATGTAGAGGCCGGCCGGTGCCTCGGGTTATTACATAAACTCGCTTATCTGCCTCGCCGCGAGGTATTATAGTTTTCAATTAAAATCATGTATCTACCTATATAGATCTTCTTCATCATTAAGTACCTACTTAAGGTCTCGGGTTATGGAAATCCGAATTCATACTGAGGTAGTTTTGACGTTATAACAATAAAGAAGTTACAATAAGTTGGAAACAATCAATAGCAATCACAATTTCATTCATAAAAACTCTCTCAGACGTGATTGAGAGTAATAAAAAAAGTGAAATGGTCTTAGAGACAGCCTCGGAGTGATCTAAGGGCAGTAAAGGAGCCCCTCGTAAACTGGTCCCGGACCGGCCTCGGCGGGAGATGGGAATTACGCTGATACTACTTGTGCATTAAAGCTTTTAATATTCGGTTTTGGCCTCGTCTAATAAACAAGGATATGGGTGCCGTTATTGTGTAATGGAATAACTAAAGACAGTACATAACTATTTTGACGCAAGACACCTGCAGTACCAAACAACCCTTACTAGTTAACAATTAGAACTCACATGTTTTTTTTTATGCGAGATGCGGCAGACGTGCAAGTGTGATGCCTGATGGTAAGCAGTCGACACCGCCCATGGACACTCGCAGCTCTAACCGAGTTTAGGGTCGCTGCCGGCCTTTTAAATATGAATACGCTCGTTTCTTGAAGGTTCCCAAGTCGTAGCTGTTCGGAAAGACTGTCCAGTAGTATTGGCATCCCGGCCAATAGTAAGTACCTAATGGCTGGCTGTCTGGTCTCCTGATTTAGGATAGGACCAACCCATCTTATCCCATGAGCGTTGTACGCGACCACATACGCGACTAAGGAAATATCAGCCAACGGGCTGCACCATGATGAATGAATCTAGAGTAATAGATAATTTCACTCATCCAGCAAGAGTAATAAAAAAAGTAAAATAATTAAATAGCAAGATAGGCTTGGAAGTCGCAGCGCGGCGTCGGCAGTAAACCGGGGCCGTAAGCTCGCAGCAGAGCGGGGCCGGCGCGACGGCTTTGTGCTAATAAGATAGCTTTAATCTCTGGCTTTATTCTCACAAATCACGGAAGCTACGACACGATGCGAAGGTACCGGAATGGATTTCCTGAAAAGTCAATTTGTAAAACGAAATCCTAAATTGGAACTGGTCAGACTGTTCGAGGAAACGCCTCCGCTATAGAATTACATAAATCCTTAGTTTGCCACAAGGTTTGGTTTGGTTGACCTGCATTGCCTTGTCGCCGGTGCTGGCGATGCGACGGTGCCGGCAATAGTGATTATAGCACACCTTGGGATCGTTCGCTACTATCCTTTATTATGGTATTAAAATAGGTAGTATTATGTGTAGTTGTATAGTTAACTTGATAGAGCCTATGTGTACTAACGATTAGTTAGACAGACTGGAACACTATGTCGTTAAAAAAACAATAAAGTGTCTAACTATAAACGTTAGCTACAGTAATTTGAACTGCAAAGAAATATTATTTTCTATAAATATATCTAGAAAGCTTTTAATGTAAGTAAAAGTCACGTAACAAATTGTGTCGGCATTGAGCCAAAGAGGGTGGAAAGATTTCAACTTAATTTGTAAAATTAAAAATATTGAACTACTGGAGAAAAAAATATATTGGAGGAGCCTATATCCAGCAGTGGACTACGAAAAGTTGGTGATAATGATGATGTGAATGTTTGGTTATTATTTCCGTCAAAATAACGAGGCGACATAATTCTACAAAGAGGTAATTTAGAGGGTCCCCAAGGACTTAAAGTAGCTGAATGTATGAGGGTCGCGGACCAATGCTAAGCTCTTATCCCTGTAAACAAGACGTTAACTCGTTATAAGTTATTTCTGCTACGTTAGCCTACACGAGCCTTAACCTTTCAGCACTATGATCCAATAAAGGCATTATGTTATTTACGTATAATGTTTGCTTTTAAGAAGTTTCGTGAAGCCCTTATTAAAGAAAAACCCATAATGCATATCAAGAAATGTTGATATATTTTTTCTTTGTTTAACAACTAAATATTGATTAGTTTTCCAAAGTTTAATTAAATAAAATTAATGAGTAATTTTAAGAAAAAATTCAGTGCGAGTTAATTAATTACGTACATAAACACAATTGCGGTAAACTTTTGATACATTAAGGTTATTCAACTTAATTTAGTTTTCAGTGGTTTTTTAATAGTTGTGGACTAAAATGTATTAATTCCAAGACTCTTATAAATAAAATATATCAGCTGTTTAATTTTTCTTACTCTTTTTGCTGGAATAGTGGGTTCATAAAAGTTTCACAGATACCTACAGACAAATATACACTACTACGAAGTTAATGCATATAATAACGAGTGATAATTCTCAAGTACTCGTTCTCGGTGTAGATGAAAGCTAAATAATGCATCGCGGTACAATTTACACGTGCCCGGCCGCGCCCGGAGCGCGCCGCGGCCCACAGCGCGGTCATATAAAAATGGGAAATTTGTTATATGTAGGTACCTACTTCAGCAAGTTTCATAGCTTACGCACATGATAATATAGATGTACATTAAATGGACATGCATCTGGATGTGTTGTGAATATATTTTATGTCACAATACAGAACTTTGTTCATTTAGTCATTGGTTTCTTTAGTTAGAAAAAGTCAAGCTCTTAATATCCATGTTATAGTATTGTTCGATATACCTACGTCTAAAGAAAATTAACCGTTAACAACTTTTACCGCTTGCCGTCAAAGATACAGTCTTTTAATAGAAACTTGTGGTTTATCTCCCGTATAGCGTTTGAATATTTAGGAAAGTATAGCCAAGTAATAAGGGCCTAACAAAGTATTTATAGCTCATCTTTCCAGACTGTATGTATACTGAATTTCAAATATTTGATAACACCTACGCAAAGTAAGCGTAAGTAGCAATATCAATATAGAGATGTAATTAGTAAGTTCGATGAATCAAATATTTAATAACATCAAAAACTGACATCGACAAAAAAATATTTGTGTTTGAATATAATGATACCAAGTTGATGGCTTTGAGACCTTTTCCTGTATTTGTCATAAAACGACAGTTAATTAACTTCCGAGCCTGGTAACAGTCGCTATTACTCGTTTAATTTAAATTCTGGTTGTTTACAGAGATACTATACAATTAAAGCTTGTATGTTTTTATTATAATGATGTCTATTATTTATGTGTGTGACTTTGTATTTAATTTTCTATAACGTGCTGCCTAGGGCCTGTCGACTGCCAATTTTTGTGTGAACACAGTTCAAATTAAGAATAGTTTTATAAATGAAAATTAATTTAAAATTTTTATGTATAGTAATATTAAATAGCTGCTTCTTGAGTCATGAATGTATTGCATATTGTAAATAAGCATAATATTTTTATAAATATATCATAACTTTAATTTTATTTTGACTTTAGGAACACTAACATCTAAGTATAATAAATTTTATATTTACGAATAACTATAAACAATGGCAAATATAATTTCGATAATATAATAATTATAATAATAATTATATATACTTACTAAGTATTGTATGAATAATATTCATAGTGAATATACCCAAACGTTGTTTGATAGAGATTGTTTCTAACAATAAAACACAATTAAACAAAGGTTGTCATCCACTTAAATGCTTTGTGCAATAAATGAAACATCAATTGGGTTCTATAATCACATTGATCAACGTATGCCATCACTCCACGTCCCGCCCGGCCCACAGTGCGGCGGCGCTGCGCCCTCAACATTGAATAGAATAGAAACCGTTTATTTGGTACATTAACACACACCACATTGAGTACATTTCTCTTACTCACATCGCTAAGATTTGGATTTGAGTCGAGTTTGAAACGCATTTTTACGATTATGGACTACAATAAATATTTGAAAATAGGGATGAGTAATATTAGACTTAATGTAACAAATCTTATTCCAGAATCAAATACCAATTTCGACTCTCGGTAGAATAAATCACGTGACGTGAAATCGTAAATTTGAGGTTTGTGAACTGCGAGTAATTATCCAAAAACTATCTCATTTACACTACAATATTAATCGGGGCATTTAATTGGAACCACTAATTACACAACAGGAGCGCATACAATGACGCACATCAAATTGTGAACTGCTGCCTATCTCAGTCCACTGCTGGACAGAGGCCTCTCCAGTTGTTCGCCATTTTGGGCAAACACATGGAGGCTTTACCCATAACCGCCCTGTGATTAGCTACGTCTTAAATCGTGATAACCATCATACAGCCATTAGTCGGAGCCACGCCTGTTATTTAGCATGATGCACCACGGACGGGTTTGTAGCGAGAAGATAATGGTCGGTCCCTTAAATCCCTTACAACTTACAAAAATCTTTGATTTAATTTGTATTGTTCCCCACTAATCTGTTTAATCTTGTGTTTACATTTTTAAGCTCCTCGCTTTCTGTTGGGGATTACCATAATGCATCTTACGAAAGCTGAGATCAGCGGATCAGCCCCTCAGGTACCTACTATCCTTAGGACAGGTATTCTTTAAAAACATTTCGATTTTAATCGTTACAAAAGTTTTAAGCCCACCAAAATTACCATGACCTGCTCGATTTTAAGCAAAAATGACGAAGCCCAACACAAGTGGATAATCCACATCGCAACTGAAATGTTTGAATACAATAACTTATTTTTTTTTTAAATATATCAAGTGTGCACGAAGGTTTTTGTGTAATGAAATAAGAGTAGATTAGTGCCTCAAGCAAGTGTTTATTTTTGTTATAAGAGCTCCGTCTTGTTGTTGACTTGTAATATAACCGCGCGAGATTGATGATGAGTCCTCTCTACACCGCCAGCAGTAAGCCGGGCAGAGCCGTGCAGGGATCCTCGGCGCGACAGATCACGAGGCGCCGTCATTTGTCTCGCAAACCGCACTCCGGCAGAGATAGGGCTGCCGACTCAAAAGGGAATGTAGCTGCTCAGGATATACGTTTGGTTGGCCATACTTTATGTCTGTCGACAGTCTAGCTAGGGTATTGTAATAAAGTATACCTACTGTAGTGTATGTTTAAGTACATTGTGGCAATAATTGTACGGAATGAGTGCTATAAAACTTTGCTACTTGCAATTACGTTAGATTCCTTGATTCTCACGATACATAAAGCTAAACCAATTTCAAAACATGTAAAAGATTAGAAGCATGCAACAGGCTCTATTGTTAGTAGCGGTCACAAAAAGCCGGACACGCCGCCCGCCGGACGCGAGCGCCTTCGCCACCCGCGCCCCCGCCGGCCGCGGCCTCGCCCGGCCAGGCCCGGCCTGACCCCGGGGGCGCCACCCAATTCTACAATGGCGAACTGCACACAGCGGAAATTGCAAACTCGCTCAATGGAAACGGAGATAATGCCCCCGGAATGAACTATTATTATTTTATGGCGTTTTTAATATCCTGAACTTTATTCCAGCGGCATTTTGGCGTTAATGCGTTTTGCGTTTATTATGACCTAATTGTATGTTCATTTGGTATTAGATTTTGGAGTACGAATATGCACTCCACTGAATAACTAGTGTTGCAATGAAGTGAAAGGTATACATCTAAATAAATATAATTATATTTTAAGTTTACGTAGGTATGTAAGATTTTACATGCTCCTATTTGCATTATATCACCTAGTAATTGATAAGCAATCTCTTATTAAAAACCCTGCTGTTAATTCTTGACTTTTTCCTCAAATGACATAAATTGGAACTCTAAGTTGGAATCGTTGTACGATCAAGTATTCGGCTGAACTAATACTTTACACATGCCTTCACAAGAAGTCATTGAGGAATTTAGCGAAAATTCGAATAATGTTTAAACGTCTTTTCTTACCTCATGGCATCAACTATGGTGATATTTTCATAGTCACATGTAGCTAATTAAGTGATCACAAACTCTGCATTGTACCTAACAATACCTCAAATAAGCCTTCGCTACACGCTCCCGGCTCCGTCTCATCGCCACCCGCCGCATGCACAGATGATTAGCAGCCGTAACCAATTCCCATTCCAGTCTGATCGGCGCGAATTCGTCTCTCAATAGAACTGTGGAATTATGAATTCACGGGCGCGGAAATTGCAATCTCGGCGACGATGGAACAGTCTGATGAGTGGCGTCTGAGCGCCGCGCTTTGTTACCGCCCAGATATTATCGGCTTGTAACAACAGTATTCGCTTTGTCTTTAAATCATTTTAATGTTCTTCTCATGTCTTTGAGGGTTTCTATCCATTTGTTCGATGAATACTATTGTTTACGGACAAATGAATGGACTTTTCAAATATTATAACGAGTAGTCAGCACATTTGGTGGCGATCGAGCCCTCAGCGCCACGGATTTCGGTTGTATAAAATAATGAAAACTTTTACTATGTCTATTAATGAATAATGTTGAAATACAGGAGAATCCGTAACAATTTCACTCTCCTTTTACCACCCTCAGTCGTGAATTGTCAGTTATTTTCATAGAGCGTCAATTTACGAGGTAGTATGTCTTAGTACTCCTGATTCATCTGATCCTATGTTTTTAAGTCTTCTACTATCTACATTTACTGGAGAAGCGTCAGGTTATGTGTGCTCCCTTGTGCTTTGATCAGTGAGCCCAAGGGAGACAACACGACGTATCTCACCCGGACACACGTCATCAGTGACGTCGTACCAGGAAGGCATCACAACGGCCTTCTACTCTCTTGGCAGCACAGCGCTACTGAGCTGCGGTGGGGTAGAGTCGAGTCCTGCGGGGATCCCGACCCTTCTCAGATGTCGCTCATGTCGGAGCACCTGAGTGAAGAAGTGAGTTCCTCACAACTCAGGTGTCCCGTAGTCCCGTACCCGTACGCAAAATCGCTCGAGATGCACACACTACGGTTAAAAACCGCGAATATAAGTTCTACGCACTACAAATTTGTGCGCAGTTTTTCCCGCTATGCATTCAGCAAAGCACGGTTTTAAAATCAGTCGCGAAAAACAACCGTCCGTGCGGCCGCCTGCATTAGTTTTCCTTTAGTTCAAAAAGTCTGTTTAGCCGTAGTGCGGCCTAAGCCTAATACTAGAGTGACATGTGACTAACCGCTGGCGTGGTGATCGGCGGGGCGCGGCGGCGGCGCAGCGAGGTCCATAGGCTCGGCGCGGCCGAAGGTGCGCAGGTGCAGCGCGCAGCCGCCCGCCGCGCCGCACGCGCCGCCGCCCGCCATGCTGAACGTCGCGTATGGGCTGATCTCATGCAGCTCACCTACCATGAAACGCACCTTTACTTATAAACTGCACAAAAAGTCTAACAGCTTTCAAGAGTCCAATGCCACACAAACTTCCAGCAATTACTTCAGTGCTCACTAGCAAAGTAAGTAGATGGTGAGGATTGCCAAAGTACCTGGCACGAAGGACCATAAAAAGTTCTGGTCTGCAGGTTGCATTAATAAAGTTATGAATATTCTGTTGGCTTATTTATAGATAGATCGTTTGAGAGACTTATCGATTGTTTTTAGGAAAATTTCTTCCAAAAGGTCGCCAGGTTTTAGACTGGTTCTCTTTTATGATTAAAACCATGATGGACTCTAGAAAAATGACATCTGTTGTTAGTCGGTCAATGACCTTGAATTGCTGAATGGTAAACATAATCATGGCACCTGCTCAGTACTAAACTATAGTTGGTAATTAGTTAGCAAAGCGACTGACTGTTGGGCGGCGTGAGCGCCTTCCCGTTGCGCTTGCCGGGCTCCGTGGTGTAGAGCTGCGGGTGCGCGCGCGCCTCGTGCAGCGAGCAGGCGCGCCGCGCGCACAGCGAGCGCCGCCGCGCCAGCGCCAGCCCCACTGCCGGACAAACGGTGCTTTTACTTCTGTGTTCGCTGGCAAAGTGTAAGTAGATGGCGATCCGGCTCGAAGAACGCTGAAAAAGTTCTGGTCTACGGGTGGGAGCATTTACCGAGTCATGGATATTTATATTTGGATGGTATATTTATGAGACTTATAGATTTATGAAAGAAATTTTATAATGGCAGTTTGTCATTTCAAGAAAAAGTTTCGACAGCACAAATTTACTGAAGATTTTCATATAAGCTACTTATTTGATAATAGCTTTTCAAAAAATTATAAACGGGATATTTGTGGCGTGTTCTTTGATCAGAGCTCTTATTAAGAGGCTTCCATGGATGCCAAGACCTTCAACGTCTCTAACTTGCCCAGGTAACGCCGATATTGCTGAACCTTCATTACCTGCTAGCGAGGCGAGTAGCGCCGCCAGCCCGCCACCGAGCAGCAATGGCGCGAGTCCGGCCCGCCAGTCGGTGACGACCTCCGCGGCGCCGTCCGCGAGCTGACTCCGGGCTTCCACCGGCAGCTCCATTGGTTCACCAAGTCTTTCTACACCACGGAAAAAAAACAATAAAATGTTACGAGGGTCAAAAGTAAAAGCAATACTATTCCATGAAAATACACAACTGAACTTACCTCCATTGAGTGTGTGCGTGGCAGCCCTGTACAGTGCGGGCGTGTCGCCGGCGGCCGAGCGCGCCACCACCCGGATCTCGTACCAGGTGCCCGGTCGGAGGTTGGTGGCCTGCCCAATGATGAACATTGTATTGATCATGGAAATGTAGTCAGTTAACTATGCCAGGTAATTAATGACGACGTGGCCTATTGAAAAAAGAAAGAGCCATAAAAGAGGACAAAAGTATCAGAGCCTTTTACAGCTGGAATAGCGGTCATCGCATCGTTAAGAAAAGCGTGTCTCGCCAACCCGCCCGCCTGTCTTGGCGATTATGGATAAAGCCTCCAGGTGCTTGCCCAAAGTGGTGAATAACTGGGAGGCCTATGTCCAGCACTGGACTGCGGTAGGCTGATGATGATATAGACAATCCGATTAAGGTTTTGCATTGGTCTCGGGACCAGACTCGTTTAGAGGAAGAATGAGAACTATGAACAGGTGAGGTACGTCTGTCCGTGTACACACTATTGCGGGTCACCCACCAGCGCGCTCTCGCCGTCGGCGCGCAGCTCGGCCCAGGCGGCGGGCGCGGGCGCGGCGGGGCGCAGCGCCAGCGCCCACGCGCCCACGGGGCAGCGCCCGCCCCACGCCAGCAGGTTCAGCCGCAGCGCCGTGCTGTTCGCCCACACGAACTCCTTGCCCGGCGGCGCCTTCGCCTCTACGCACAACGCAGACTCTTTTGCTCATTCATTTACAACATGGAAAATTAAACATAACACTCTTTCATTTACATCTGACATTGTTGGGGTAGGTTTTCGCCTAATATTGTAAACCAAGATTGCCCTTCTACCATGATTGAGAGACTGCCAGCTTGCCTGAGGCCTATCAGCCTATGCACATACAAGTCAATTTAGAAAAAAATATTTTCCTAAAGTGACTTAACCGAGACACTTACCCGGAACCATGGCAAGCACGGTGCATAGTATATATCAGGCGTTAGGCGAGATGGCTCTAAATAAGCTCCATAAAATTCATTTTCACAATAGAAAAATTGCAACGACAAGGATGGTTTGGTTGCCCTACGAGGCCGAATTCGGAACTGACTCCTTCATACTAAATGTCACTTTGACATTTTTGTTTCACGCTATGTTAATGTCATGTACATGTCAATGTCACCCAATTGTGCTCAAACATCCTTTTCAGTTTATACGAGTAGGTATATCAAGGTATGCGTGTGCGTACTCACTGTCGCCGCGCGTGCGCGCGAGCAGCGGGCGCGAGTGCGGCGACGCGCCGACGGCGGAGTGCGCCTGCAGCGTGACGCGGTACGGCGCGCCGCACGCCAGCCCGCGCAGCCACAGCGACGTCTCGCCGCCCGCCACGCGCGCCGCCCGCGGCCCCGCCCCGCCCGCCGCCTCCACGCCGCCGCGCGACCACCACACGGTGTAACCTGGTGCCAGAACACCATCATCATCATCATTTATTTATTTATTTATTTAAACCCTTTTATACAATATCCTTACAGGCTAATACCTAATGCGATATTGTATCTTAAAATTATGTGCATTTAAACGTTATGCTCAAAACACAGCATTTTAATTGTTGCCCTTTCGAATTCACTCAATGTGCAATGAAATAGGTCTACCAGAGTGTGTACCTTATTAAGTAATATAATGACGCGCGTCATAGGCGCGGTCTGCAGTAACTTAGTCCTAGCCGCCGGCACCTCCAGCAGGCCGGGGCGCCGCCGCCGCCACACGTACCGGTCTGGGACCTGCAGCCCCACGCACCGCAGCACGGCCGGGTTGTGCGTGACCCCCCTCAGTAACTTGACAACGTAGAGCGCCAGTGCCAGTTCTCTCCGCACCTCTAGACGGTACAAACCAACCATCCCCAGGACAAATAGTGTAGGATACTCGAGGGGATAGAACGGGTACACCCCATAAAGCTTCATATATAAGAACCTTGCGAATTTATTCTGTACTCGTTCAATCATTGTCCTATATTTAGCTTCATGAGGAGCCCAAATAATTGCATTGAAATGCAAATGACTCCGAACCAGTGCATCATATAAGACCCTGATGGTGACCATGTTTGTAAACCCGTGCGACTGTCTCAGTAATAGCCCCAAGTTCCTATATGCTTTCTTACAAACGTTAACCACATGCTCACGAAAATCAGTCATGATATCTATCTTAACTTCACTACAACAAAGTTCTATCGACATTAAAGCTTCTTTTTCTAGAGTCAATCATAGTCTTCGAATAGAAGCAGTTCAAAACCTGGCGACCTAGAAGTAATTTTAATACAACGCAACAAGTGAGGTAAAAGCTCCAAAAAAAAATCGAAGCGTGATACCGGTGAGGATGTTTCAAAATGAAATATCCAATAGATGCCGTTATGTAGAACTGGGTTCTAGCTATCATGTGATTGGTCAGTTTCTATGTAAATGTCAGTGCCATGTCAATATGAACCAATCACGTAACTGTTGAACCTGCCTTTTATGTGGTGCAAAACTACACTTTCTACATTTAGTTCTTATTGACAATAAGCGATGGCGCTGTCCTCTAATCCATTAACCCCCTCAAGCATTGCCATCTCACCAAAGCTTATATAGTCTGTTTTAAGACAAATCGAGTGATTATTTTTATTTACTCTTTTTGTAATAAGCCCTATCTTGTTGTAAAGTTCAGCGGTTTTATTTGTTGGATTGTAGGCCTTATTTTTACAGCATTTGTGGCAAAATGTTTTCAGGCTTGGTCTTATTACTATTAAACAAAATTGAGCACAAATATTTACATTTTCATTTCTAAGTATAGCAGTTTATAAATATTAATCAATGCCTTATTTGAAATTTTGTTAGGTTTATACAAACTAGGTATTGAAGTTGTTACACAAATTAGTATACACAGAGAATTTTCCGTGTAATTTCGGTTTAATGCTGTGTATACCTAATTGGCAAATTTACATAAAATCACAATGTTATTCAGTACATTTTAATGGTCTACTTATTTACCTTGTATAACGTTATGTATTAAGGTAATTATTTGCCATGTACGTACGTAGGTACTCTAAAATAAATATATTAAACGAACGTATTTTCATCTCTCATTTTTATTTTCTGTTCACGTTTTCCTTGCAAGAATAATCGGCTTGCAATTAGCTCACTAAATCTCATTTGACCGACGACAAAAATAGGTACACTTTGATCTTATTATCCATACCTGGGTCGACTGACGCGGGGGGTTCGCAGTAGTAAGGGACTTATTAAGAGAACTGCTTCTCAACAATTGGCGACAGGTGGCGCTAGATATACACTAAAGTGAAGATTTTTATTGTTTGAGGCCAAGAAGTGGGTTCGATTCCCGCACAGTACAAACATTTGTGATCATGAACATGTCTGTTTGTATTGGTCTTGTCTAGTACCCATAGTACAAGCTTCGGCTTAGTTTGGGGCTAGATGGCGATGTGTGGCCCAGTGTGGCATGTGTTGGGTTATAGACTATAGTTACCTAAGAGCACGGCGCCGGTGTCGGGCGGCGCGTCCCAGGCCAGCTGCAGCGCGTGCGCGTCGGCGCGCAGCAGGCGCGGCGCGGGCGCGGCGGGCGGCGCGCGCACCACTAGCGCATACTGTGCAGAGTCGCCGCCGCCGTGCGCATGCGCGCTGCGCACTGAACACGTGAAGTTTGCGCTGGTCTCGGCTTCTGGCGTTCGGACAAAGAAAAGCCAATTTGATACTGTTCAAAATCGTGTATATAATTTTTTTTCAATTTATACTTTAGTATAAAACGTATAATAATGAACCTAGTATAACAGGAATTCTAATTTCGTACTTCAAAAACTTATGAAATTACTGCTTATTGTTTCAGAAAATTTCTGAAACAGGCTAGGTAGCCATCCCATCCCATCATTCGGGGCCGGCCCTTCTAGTCATTCTTCGCCAGGACATTTAGTCCTGGGTTATTACGGATGTGACTATTCACCTTCCATGTCCTTATTAATAACAGCCTGCTCAAATCAAATCAAATTATTTATTCGTGATTCACAGGTATGTCATAGATCTAATTATCTAATTATGCTATCCATGAGAGTCGGGGTCTGCCGCGTTTTTTTGGGACTAGAAACGTTTCGAGTACTTAGATTGCGTTATATGTTCAGGAGGGCGACGCATATATGATCATATCATCTGACACGACCTTCCCTGAGCTTTCCTTGAGCTTCAGAAATTTCATACTTACACATGTCTAACATTTAATGATTGCCATTCTATTGATGCTCTAATCGAAAGCTCTTATATTAAAGAAAAATATACACGTACTATGTATAATGAGGTCCCCGGCGTCGGTGAGCGTGTGGTCGGGCGGCAGCGGCGCGGGCGCCCAGCGCCAGCGCAGCGGCGGCGCGCCCACCGCGGCGCAGCGCAGGCGCACCCGCGCGCCGCGCGCCGCGTACACCACGCGCCCGAACGACGAGATGCGCACCGCCACTAAACCACCACACGACTCATACAAATAACAAATCAAAATAATAAATTTCCTGAACTTGGCTATAAGTTTTTTTGTTGTTTGTTTCGAGGTTTGAATCTCCTTGATTGTACTTGTTTACTATAACAAGTATACACATTATGAGAAGAGAGGGCTACTAACCCTCCCGAAAAGTTCACGCTGGTGAGGCGAGTATTGTAGGACGATAGAGCCGATAATAGTGGTATAGGCGGCAGCAAATAGATAGCGACATTCAAGGCTTTCAGATAGTTAGATACAGCCAAGTGGATAATAATATCGATACAGCCAAAGTGGCATGACAATACATGTCCCTATGAAAAGTGGAAGTATTTTCTCCGAGCTAGGTGATCGTCCGAAGAAATATCTTGGTTTTGCATGCGCGTTGTAGGATACTAGCGATGTGGAGATTATTATGTTGCTACATAGGTCCCTCACCGTGGTGCGTGGGCGCAGCAGTGACGGGCCTGGTGGGCGGGCCGGCGCCGGCGGCGGTGGCGGCGCGCGCCCAGAACTCGTACACCGTGCGCTCGCGCAGCCCCACCACCTCGCGCCACACCTCGCCCTCCTCCGCCTCCGCCGCGCCCGCCGCCGCCGACTCGGCGCCCGCCTCCACGCGCTGCGACCACTCGCCGCCCACCCTGCAACCACGAGCTAGCTTAACTACAGCCTGTGATACCGATTAATATGGTCTTAAGCTAGCCCCAGCTACTGCTAGATTAGACCAGGAGAACAAGGATCGTAGTCACCTTCAACGGCCGGACTGACAGGTGGCTGATGATAGAGGAGAGTCGCGAAATCTCGTGTCGGAGATCAAGATCCACTTAGGGTCGCTGAGTCAGTGCAGTAAGGCCTAGGGATTAAAAGGCCTAGGGAGTAGCGCTCAATAACAGAAAGTAAGAGAAAATTTTAGTGCTCGGCGCGCTTCGTGGGCGGGACGACTGCATACGTAATGACATGTGTCCAGTCTCACTTGCCGAGTTCCCTCGTGTACAGCGTGTAGTGCGTGAGGCGGCCGGCGCGCTGCGCGGGCGGCAGCCACGACACGCGCACGGCGTCCGCGCTCGCCGCCAGCGCGCGGATCGCTTCTGCCACACCCGGTACTACGTACAAACGAGACATCGCGTTTATTTCTAACTATTATTAATAATAACGCTTTTATGTGCCTACTTTTGGTATTTCTTACCATCCTCTCTGGTGGCGCAGTAGACGGGCGGTGAGGGCGGGCCGAGGCCGGCGTCGGCGCGCGCGCGTACGGTCACGCTGTAGTTGGTGGCGGCGCGCAGCCCCTGCAGCGTGGCCTCGCCCCCGCCCGTGCCCCCGCCGGCGCTCGCACGCGCCACCATCCCGCCGCCCACGCCGCTCCATGCTGCACGGAACGGAACCTTGTTAGTACTTAAGTAAAGCAAGGCGATGGAAAGACACGTTACTTGAAAGCTGAATCGTCACACGTAGGCCATTGGCTACATTGCCTATATTTTCTGCTTTAATATATTCATTCATATAAGAATTACTTACAAAGAATTAAAGCCTCTCCTGTTCGTCACTTTATCGATCATGGAAGAAGTTGCATCTACCAGTTATCAGCCATCTTGCCCAAAACGACGGTTCACCTCGCCGAGGACGTCCTATAGTAGATGCGGTTTACTCGTTTACCCCAACGGTTATCGGTTCTGCGGCTGACGCGTCACTAACGACACAGGTCACCGGTACTCACAGGGCGACAGGTGCAGCGGCGCGTAGTGCAGCTCGTAGCCCTGCAGCGAGGGCGCGCGCGCGGCGGCCGGCGGCGCCCAGCGCACGCGCAGCGTCCGCGCCGACGCGTCACTACCGACACAGGTCACCGGTACTCACAGGGCGACAGGTGCAGCGGCGCGTAGTGCAGCTCGTAGCCCTGCAGCGAGGGCGCGCGCGCGGCGGCCGGCGGCGCCCAGCGCACGCGCAGCGTCCGCGCCGACGCGTCACTACCGACACAGGTCACCGGTACTCACAGGGCGACAGGTGCAGCGGCGCGTAGTGCAGCTCGTAGCCCTGCAGCGAGGGCGCGCGCGCGGCGGCCGGCGGCGCCCAGCGCACGCGCAGCGTCCGCGCCGACGCGTCACTACCGACACAGGTCACCGGTACTCACAGGGCGACAGGTGCAGCGGCGCGTAGTGCAGCTCGTAGCCCTGCAGCGAGGGCGCGCGCGCGGCGGCCGGCGGCGCCCAGCGCACGCGCAGCGTCCGCGCCGACGCGTCACTACCGACACAGGTCACCGGTACTCACAGGGCGACAGGTGCAGCGGCGCGTAGTGCAGCTCGTAGCCCTGCAGCGAGGGCGCGCGCGCGGCGGCCGGCGGCGCCCAGCGCACGCGCAGCGTCCGCGCCGACGCGTCACTACCGACACAGGTCACCGGTACTCACAGGGCGACAGGTGCAGCGGCGCGTAGTGCAGCTCGTAGCCCTGCAGCGAGGGCGCGCGCGCGGCGGCCGGCGGCGCCCAGCGCACGCGCAGCGTCCGCGCCGACGCGTCACTACCGACACAGGTCACCGGTACTCACAGGGCGACAGGTGCAGCGGCGCGTAGTGCAGCTCGTAGCCCTGCAGCGAGGGCGCGCGCGCGGCGGCCGGCGGCGCCCAGCGCACGCGCAGCGTCCGCGCCGACGCGTCACTACCGACACAGGTCACCGGTACTCACAGGGCGACAGGTGCAGCGGCGCGTAGTGCAGCTCGTAGCCCTGCAGCGAGGGCGCGCGCGCGGCGGCCGGCGGCGCCCAGCGCACGCGCAGCGTCCGCGCCGACGCGCTGTCGCACGACACCGACGTGGGCGGCGACTCGGGCACTATCAACATCGACAACAGCCATTATTCTTGCTATAGGACCATCATCTCATCAGCATAATCACACAATTAAGAAAAACACCTAATTCAATTTTCGCATGCGCATAGACGCGGAGGTACGACGAGAAACGAAGTACAAGTGAGGTGCGGGCGGATGATACTTTATGACCTCGAATCTCGCAACTCACCCGGTCCGCGTCCATCCTACTTCGGAATTGAGGACTAAATAGCCTAAATGAACTTTCTTAAAAAGCTCCTTATTTGACGTATAAAAAATCGTAGCTATCACAAATGTTACGTACGTACAACGTAGTTATATGCGATTGTACGAGTATACGCGTCGGGAAAATAATATATAAGGAAAATGATGCAAGTGATATTATTAGAAAACTATGTAATTGGTTTTCTATGGCTCTTCCTGTGGTTGGACAACATAAGTAAGCCTCTTATTTATTATATTGGTGGAATATGAAACGATACATGAAATACACATAAAAGATGGAGGATTATTTTGTAAGCTTTCCTGGAAACGGAACAGAAATAAGTTTTGCTATTTATAAGTAGATAATTATTACAGTTTGCAATATAATTTATTTATCGTTTTATCATTATAGCGGCACGTACCAACATCGGACTAGTTTGAAAACGCAGATTGAACGATCACTATTTATCCTATGGAGCTCCATCGCTACTACCATCGCTTGAGGTAGAGTCCCATAACGTCCTCTTGATTTTCAACTTAGCAATAAAAACAAATCACAATCTTTTGCGGATCTGTCAAATTCGGTCTTCATAAATTTAGTTCGTGTATGTAGTATACGAACACAAGGGGTACAAATGAGAAGGATTTATAGTATAAAATACGCGATCTGTCCATCGAACTGCTGCCACATTGGCATTGAAAAGCGTAACTATCGAATTTCTTGCCGGTTCTTCTCGATAGAAGCTGCATTTCGAATCCGGTGGTAGCTTAATTCCTTTTGATTTCTCTCAAGTCTCTCTATGAATTGATTTGATTTGAACGATTGTTATAGCAGCGCACTAAACTTGTATCGTTGCCCTTTGTCGTCTCTGCTGACTCGACAGCTAGTGATAAAGCGCGTACCTCCGTCGGCGGTGGTGGCGTAGACGGTGGGCGAGGGCGGGCCGGCGCCGGCGCGGTTGTAGGCGCGCACGAACACGGCGTAGCGCGCGAACGAGCGCAGCCCGCCCAGCGCCAGCTCGGCGCTGCTCCAGCCCGGCGCCGTGGCCGCGCCGCTGCGCTCCGACGCCTCGTGCGGCTCCTCCTCGGCCCGGCTCAGCTCGCGCCAAGAGGCGACGTAACCAAGCAGCTCGCCGTTCCAGCTGTCTTGGGGAGGCGCCTGTCAGTGAGCAAACAATACGATACCGATTATACACCATTATCATCATTGGCCTATCGCAGTCCAGTGTTAGATATAGGCCTCTCTAGGTAAACATCTCGAGGTTAAACCCATGATCGCCTTAACTCTAACACCACTTGCCAAGAAATTTCACAAAACATGGAATGCTTTCTTTTAAAAGTAATAATAATACTACGTCATTCGAGTCACACCACGATGTCTATTTCCGGTGGGATAACTTTCTGGAACGATCATTCAAAGTTCCTAAATCCGAGTCAAAATTAGCATTATGAATGGATATTCAAAATGCAGATTAACGGAGAAAATGAACAACGAACGAGTATATAAAATCCTGCAGGCTAGCAGTGAATATTTGGTCTTTATATATCAACAATCGTTTCTGTTATTGATAGACAAATCCTCCAAATAAAGAAAGTAATGGACTCACCGCCCACGACACGTGGAGCTCGCCCACGCTGCCGGGCCTCACGCGGACGTTTTGTGGAGACGCCGATGGAGCTGTACGGAAATAAGAAACGTAATTGAAGCATTGATATTCGACTTTCACAAACGGATCACTCCATTTTAGTCATTCTTTCGTCGGCATAAATATTACACAAAGTAATCTTATGAAGACTAAGAAAGGAGAGACCTGCTCACTATCTGAGCTAATGTCTGTGACCGGGGATGTGGTTGGGGTGGCGGATGGCGGAGGAATGAGTATAGCATTTACCATTGAAACGTAAAGAAGAAGAAAACTAAAAGAAAGGGGACACTTCTGCATTGTGTACAATATAAATAAAGTATTGAAAATACACCAACAACAGTATATCAAAAAGGTAAAGAACACCTCAACAATAAATTATTATGGCGGCTGCTCCACACGAGTGCATCATTACAACTATTTACCGTGAATCGTTAGCTGTTCATTGTAATATTGTGGAATTGTTGCCGTTTGGGTGTTCACCATGTACCAACGCTTATTACGTACTAACCCGCGATGGCGAAACTAAAGAGTGGCATGTCAGCAAAATACCATCAGGCCTCAGTCGTAAAACAGGCTCGGTGGCTCATTTGGTAGTGACCTCTGCCCTCTAAGCCAAGGGTCGTGGGTTCGATTCCCGCACAGTAAAAAAAATTGTGTTCATGAACATGTCTGTTTGTATTGGTCTGGGTGTTTTCTATGTATGATATGTATTTATTTACAAAAAAAAATGTATCTAAGTAAGTTTATCAGTTGTCTAGTACCCATAGTACAAGCTTCGGCTTAGTTTGGGGCTAGGGGGCGCTGTGTGGCCCAGCGTGGCATGTCTTGGGTTATTATTATTTATTTATTTATTAAAAGGCCTCCGGTCAGAAGAGAATCCAAACTACCAACATTTGGGATCTTTTAAACGGGGCGTGAAGAAGCATCTAATTTAAGCATCGAAGTTATTTGCCCGATGCCACAGTGACTTGGGCGAGTAACTGGTCAGCTACCTGTCAGTTTTCACCGCCATGCCGGCTCATAAGATGCTTCTTATGCTCTACTCACCGTCCTTGCTCCGGTGGAGGTCCTTGTCCGGACGGGCGGCTCAATTCGAGGGAACATTTGCTATGCCCTACCTCTCTTATATTATTATTGTTATCAATGTACCCTCGTCCACGGTGGTGAAGAGCAGCGGGTCGGAGAGCGGCGACTGGCCGACGTGGTTGGCGGCCGCCAGTCTTAACGAATATGCCGCAGCCGGCCTTAGATTCTCTATCCGTGCACTGAAAGTCTTATATCCATCGGCGTCGACCCTGCCAACAATTTGTTTATTTAATCTTTATTGCAATTGTGCAAACATTTGAGTTTACATTGTTGCATGGGCATTACCAGTCAACCATTGGGCTAGAAACATGCTAGAAAGAAGTATGAAGGTTGATTTTTATTGTTCAATGACTTTCATGCATGGTAATAATAATTGTTTAATGAATTTTTGGACAATCGGCAGATATTTTTCCAGAAAGAACAAAATTTTTTCTTTTATTATACTAACATTTAAATAATTTGACAGGTTTTGACACTACAAAATATAGGTATTTATACACAAACGTGTAGAGCGCACCGTACCTGTCGTCCCTGGCGGACTCGAGCGTGAGGTTAACGGTGAAGTGCTTGTCGTGCACGCCGGGCAGCGCGTGCAGCGGCGCCACCAGCGCGCTGTAGCGAGCGCCGGGCGACGCCGCGCGCCACGCCAGCCGCACCCAGCGCGCGCCCACGCCGCCCAGCTGCAGCGCGCGCGGCGCCGCGGGCGGCTCTGTACACAACAATGCTGTAGCGTGCGCCACGCCAGCCGCACCCAGCGCGCGCCCACGCCGCCCAGCTGCAGCGCGCGCGGCGCCGCGGGCGGCTCTGTACACAACAATGCTGTAGCGCGCGCCACGCCAGCCGCACCCAGCGCGCGCCCACGCCGCCCAGCTGCAGCGCGCGCGGCGTGGAGTGCAGGATTAATTGCTAGATAAGGTGAAAGTGTTCAATCTGCTTAATAATAGGGGACAGCTGGCCCATTCACGCTATCCAGAAACCGGTGCACACCTCTCTTCACCCAAAGAAGAATCTTATGGGCCGACATGGGTAAGCCGGCATCTAAGATTCTTTTTCAAGCCTTGGCTTGAAATCCATGCCAATGTGTTTATCAGGCCATTATGATTGTGTGAATCGCGCGCGGCACATCTCGTCTCAGCTTTGCTCTGCTCCGCCTCTAGAATGAATAGTCAGGATATCATACCCTCGACGTGCAGGTACATGAGCAGCTCGCTGCGGCCGAACTGGTTGTCGGCGTGGCAGCGGTACTCGCCCGCGTCGCCGCGCTCCGCCGCGCGCAGCCGCAGCGCCGAGCGCAGCCCGTCCGCCGTGCGCACCTCCGACACCGTCCACCTGCCGGCAATGACGCTGTCAGCACGCTGACAACTCTTATAGATATGTTTCTTTCAATAACTAAATAACTCAAGCTGTCTGGTATTGATTGCCCGACTGCTCACGCTAAGTTGGTGGATACAACTTACACGCTGCTGGTGCACCAAAGAATCCTATCCTTTGCCTTTCAGCATCCAAGTCATTCCAACCGATCATGATTAACTCGTCGGTCTAGTCAAGTGGTAACATGTGCCACCTGCGGACGTCCTAGTCTTGGTAATGAGCTCCTGGTGGTCAAGCCAAAAACTGTTGAGGAGATTTTTTCTCAAGAATTTACTCAGCAACAACCAGCAAATTAGTGGTAATACACCAATATAGTGGTAATAAACAATAATAATTTTCGTTTATTAGATGTTGATAATCGAATTATTTTACCTATAAATAATCAAATCCGAATTATAGTTACTGCCACCCCCGTGAATTTGAAAGTACCGACACGTACTTTCAGATTCTTGCGGTCTTCGGTCAAGTGTATGTTGTTCTATTGGATCATGAAAGTAAAAGAACAGAAAGTGCACGTGGGTTTTCACATGTACATTGGCTATTTGAAAAACGATTTCATATGCACGACACGTCGTAGCTACCTGTACGAGTTGAGGTCGAGCCTGGTGCCGAGGTGCGTCCAGTGCACGGCGAGCGGCGCGTCGCCGAGCGCGTGGCACGACAGCGACGCGCTCTGCCCGCGGATGCACGACACGTTGCCGCCCGCGCCCTCGAAGTGGGCTGGCTCTGGACAAATATGTTTCAATCAACAATTGACTTTGAAGCTTTCCATGCCGGTTCAGTCAGCAACGTGGGATCGAATCATATGGATTCTGTGGGCATAGGAATAGGAATTTGGGTAAAAATATTTATGCACAACACTTCTTCTTTGGTTTAGCGTTTTCCCGCCTGGTGCTAGGGTTTGCACAACACTTAAACATTTTTTTTGGTGATCTATTCAGTGCGAGATCAAAAAGATTAATACTGCTGCACATATGGCATACGAGTTTATGTGAAACGCGGCCAGCTACAATAGTGTATAACAAGGATGCCGCGAAAAGACTTCTTCTTTTAAGCAAAAAAATGTCTGTGTTGGAAAAAACGTTAGCATCAGCATCCCACCAAGCTGTGTTTCTTTTGCCACAGCTCCTAAACCTCACTCACCGTGCACGGTAAGGTTGACGTGCTTGACGAGCGGCGGGCCGACGCCGTTGTCGGCGGCGCAGCGGTACAGGCCCTGGTGCGCGCGCGCCGCCGCCGCCGCCGCCAGCGCGCCGGCCCGCGCGCGCACCGCCGCGCCCTCCGCGCCCCACCCGGCGCTCTCCACCGGCTGCCACTGCTCCCCGTCCGCCGATAGAGGTGCGGCGTCGCCTGGACAGTACAAGTACACTGGGGCTCCGAGCTATAGCCATAGTTTCCTTATCTACTAAACTACGGTCTTAAGTGGTAGAAAAGTAAAATGGTATAGAAAAGATCCACCGCGCCAAAAACGAGTAAGTAGGATTTGTCGAAGGTTTTAAGTACGCCAACATTTTTCTTGTAGTACTTTTAGTCTCCTGTATCCATCCATTTCCATATCACCGTAGGTGTGGGATAGCCTTTCCGTCACTGTTGTTGCCTCAGCCACATACCTCCTATCCTCCTGTACCACGTGACCGTGGGGGTGGGGTAGCCCTTGGCGGCGCACTCCAGCTGCAGAGGAGCGCCCAGCAGCACCGCCGCGTCCAGCGGCTCCGTCACCCAAGATGGGGCCACTGTCATCAAACATTAGTTATTATAGTGCTCAACTGAACTTTCCAAGAAACCCAGGAGCAAGCAAAGTCACGAACATTGTAAATGCCTATAGGCCATAGCAGTGTATTGCGAGAGGGTGATAATAGTGATGATGACGAATTTTTTTTATAACACGCTCAATAATCAAGACTTCTTTAGCTAGCACATTTGATATCAGGAAACAGGCAGCAGCGTACCTGGACACAAATAAAATCTAAAGTCACCAACCTCGCTGCAAAGCATGGTGACTGAGGCAAATAACCTCAAAATCCCGTGCCCGTGGTGCTACCTTCCGAATAACAAACGAGGCTATGGCAACCGACTGATGACAGAATAACCATCACGATTAAAATGAGTAGCTAAATACTACGGGCAGCAGCGTCGCTGGAGCAAGAAGCTATGCCCTGCGATCGCCAACACGCCGAATTATTAGAAAGTGGCAAATAACTGGCGACGCCAATGTACAAAAGTGGACTGCGAAAGGCTGAATGATGATGATAAGTATCAGTAATGTCCCCTCACCTTTGACGCTGAGCGTGGCGGTGTAGTTGACGGCGGCGGCGTGGTTGGACACGCGGCACGTATAGTCGCCGCTGTGCCGCGCCGTCAGATCCGAGAACATCAGCAGCGAGAACTCGTTTAGACTTTTCTCTTCGATCTGTAAACATTCCTCTTTAAGTCCGGTGTCTGAAAATACTAGCAACAAAACGACATCTTTTTACAAAATTCACTTCAATTCAGGTTCACAATTCTCAGAGATATTGGCAACATTAAGTAAATAATCAATCTGGATATCATCTAAAATAACTTTTGAAGAACCGACAAATATCATAAACTCGACATTAGGGATGGAGATGGAAAACAAAATAAGTCTTAGATGTAAAGACCTATAATTAATTAATTATGTTGTTCAAAAATGCGACATCAAGTTAGGTATTGCAGGTTTTGTTCGTTGTCGAAATTTCATTTGTCTTATCAAGATAAACATAAAAATTTGTCAATGTAAACTAACAAACTAATTTGAAATTTATTCTTAGATTACATTAACCCCCTGTTCATGTAAGCTAAGAATAACTTTTTGTAGTATTTAGTTAAAACCAAGCTTATAAACATAAGCACACAAGAAACACAAACTATAATCACATGAATATTTGTCCCGGGTCTAATTCAACCCAGTCGTTAGAAAGTGATCCTGTCCCTATTAAATAGCCACTGAAGGAAATAATACGAAAACATGACTAGCGACGCACGAGTTTGACCGATCGGATTACCTGTAAGTTAGATGGCAAAGGGGCCCCGTCCTTCAACCATGAAAAATACATAGGCTTGTCGCCCGACGACACTCCGCACAGGACCTGCACTGAGCTGCCCTCAGTCAGTTCCGAGGAGAATATAAACGGGGAAATTTTCGGCGGATCTGTGAAAAAAAATGTTATTGAACATTCGATTGACAACGACAATCATGAAAATAATTATGTTCTCTCAAATAAATCTCAAATTTCGGACACACTGTTGGACACTTTCGGCCCCGGAACTTCAAATCACAATCAAGCCAATCCAAAAAAGGCCGTCACTCACACATACTCGTAGATTTCTTTTTAGATATGTTACTTTAAAAAAACGTATGAACGGGACTCAAGCGTGACATTTATGGACTTACAGCTGTAACATCTGTGGCCACGATTATTGAAAAATAAAACTTCTTGTAAAGCACACTAAGGCAATGAAATGAACTCCCTGTTGAGACTACAGTATGAGGTCCTTCAAGACGGCTGTGTGGAGCTGTTTAAGGGGGTCGGTAACGCGCATGTGATATTATTGGTTTTGCAGGCGTCCACAGGCTGCGATAGCCGTTCAACATTAGGCAGGCCGTAGGCTGGTCACTTAAATGGCATTAACCTAAGAAAACCAGCATAATGACTTTTGAAAACGAACTGTTGGACTTACTTCTAACTTGTATCTCAATATCTCTTCTGGCGGCGGCTCCCCCCGGGGCGGCGACTGCGCAGGCATAGTGGCCGGCGTCGGGCGGCGCGGCCGGCCACAGGCGCAGCTCCGCGCCGCGCGCCGACACGCGGCCCGCCGCGCCCACCGCGCGCCCCGCCCCGCCCGCGCCGCCCCCGCGCGACCACCACGACACGGAACTACGCACCAAACGGAACTTTAATGCAAGAACAAACTGACAACGATGTTTTGACACGTGGCCAAAATTGTAACCAACGCCCGTCAATGAAACATCAACGTCAAAGGTGTACCTAATAAAATTCTGATGTAGATTTTGGGTCTTTTTTTTCGGTAACGCCCTCATTCCAATGTTAGTTACGTGTCAAAACATCTATCTCGGTCTGTCAAAGACATTTGCTATTGACATAGATGGGCAGGTGGTGCCAAGTTATCAGACCAACAACCCAGAAAGAAAAGAAACCTAGAAGTGTCCCATAACAGTAACAATATATAATCATACATATTGTAATATTATAAGCATCAACAGCACACACATATTATACACACGCTCGAATAAATCAAATTAACAAGATTGGGCCTAGGTGAATACCCTGAAGCAGTCCGTACATTTTGTTCATATTTTATTAATGCAAATAGTCAGCAAGAGCTTTTAATCGTTATTTTCTTATTATCATAATTACAAAAGCTCTTACTAAATGAAAGACATAATCCATAATCGGTGTTGCATAAATATTTAGCAAAGATTATACAATCGCAAGCCTTACTAAAGTCAATGAGCAATATGGCATTTGTACTGTATATCTAAATATAATTATGCTCAAACTATTAGCTCATATAATTGGCTGATTTTGGGCATGGTTAATTGAAAAGCGTGCTACATATGAGTACGTGCGTAGAGGAATCATCCTAGCGAATGCACCTCTATGGACCTGATCGGATATCCAGCGTAGGGGCAGAAGACGGTGGCGTTGGCGCCGGCTACCACGCGCACGGGGCCCAGCGCGCGGATCGACGGCGGGCCTGCCGGGGATGGGCGATGGTGAGAACAGCACAAGGAGGATGAAATGTAAAAACTGCACTCACAACTAACTCTATCCCTATGAAGAACCAGAAAGTAATACGAGTCAGTTATCTAATTTATGAATTTTTTTTAACAACATTTACAATTGTTTTTTATAGTAGCTCGATATAATGGCTTCCCTATGCCTGATGGAAAGCGAAAGGGAAGCCCAAGTCTCTGTGACAAAGGGCAAGTAACTAGTCAGTTACCTGTCATTTGCCACCGTAGTTCTAATATCATTAAGAGAGACGACAGACTTATTAGCCATTGCCATTGTACAATGTCCTATTAGCTATTCCTACAAGGATTCTTCATGAAAATTTCTTGTGATATTATTTAATGTAAGTACGACCTATGTTGCTGTAATCTAGATAGAATAAGTTTGAGTGGCTCATGATCCAATGGCCTCATGACCTTGGACAATTTTGAAAGCCCTTTACCGCCCTGCATACAAGGCACATGGTGTACTGACCGTAGATGTTGAGCCTGGCGGAGTGCTCGGCGCGGCCCAGCTCGTTGTGCGCGCGGCACGTGTAGCGGCCGCCGTCCGCCGCCGCCGCCGCGCTCATGTTCAGCACCGACACCACGTCGCCGTTCAGCGACGTCTCCTCGTTTATGAAGTACCTGCGCAACAGTACACAATTAGAATGCCTTGTAATGCCGAAAGGGTAAATAATAACGCCCGCCTTGGCCGTCAGGTGGAGAAGCAAATTAGCCGGGGCTTTCAAAGTCAAAGTCAAAGTCAAAATACCTTTATTCACATAGACTTAAAATAAGCACTTATGAATCGTCAAGTAAAAAATAATGTAGAAATACAAAAAGTAAAGTAAGAATGTGAATAAAAGCAATTTAAAAGAAGCTACCGCCGTGTTCGGAAAGTAGATTTCTACCGAGAAGAAACGGCAAGAAACTCGGTAGTTACTCTTTTTAAATCGCCAATTGTTACATGTTTAGGTATTACAACATTTTTTAATATTTTAAAGTTAAACAATGCAAAATAAAAGTTGAGTCTATACAATGCAAAGTTTACTACGAAGCAGCAGTCCAAGAGATGTCGTCGTTGAGGAAATCTTCTACTCTATAATAGCCCCCTTTTATAAGTAAGGACTTCATGTATGATTTGAATTTGTGAATGGGCAGTTCAACAATATGTTCCGGTAACCTGTTGAACATTTTGATACCCAATCCTACAAACGACCCACTCACCTTACTCAGCCTCAGACGTGGAACGGCAAGCTTCAAAAATTGTTTTTGAAGGAAGTTTGTATTCAATCTTCTTCTTCTCTTACCGAGTTAATGTTATTTATATAAATACAACCCAAAACCCGGTCACCGGAATGCCACTATCAGTCGCTTTTCAAACGCACGTCCTCCTCGTAGTGGGACAGGCAGGTGGACTGGCAGGTGCGCGAATGTGTCATGGTCTGCCGGTGTCCACTGCCTCACGCCCCTTATTTAATTGAGCTGTTTACGTTCCCGCACCCACAGGATCATGAAGGAGAGCATAGGTACGATGCGTCGTCGACCCTCCGGCGACGCCCGGGCGTTGCAGAAGACCTCGCAGCGCCATGGCGCCACCAGCGTGCAGCGCTTGCTAATGAGCGTGTAGTGCTGTAGAGCTGTCGGTGGCCCGTACAGCGTGGCGTTAGTACCTGTGCTGCGCGCGGTACTGGTCCAGCGGCTGCGCGTCCAGCAGCCAGCTGAAGCGCGGCGGCGGCGAGCCCGACGCGGCGCAGCGCAGCGACACGGCGCCGCCCGCGCGCAGCGCCTGCTCGATGAACGTGTAGTGCAGCTCCGGAGCAGAGTCTGTTGAGAAAAATTTGAGGTCATTACCTAGCTCACGGCTTCTTAGATTGGGCCTTCTGGGGTCGAGGGTCCGTGGCCTATATTTAAGCCAGTGACACTGATAATAACCTAACCTCATTATTGAGTGCATCGCCTCTAGCTTCTTAACGCTGCTACTGAATGCCTTTATTAAGGGCAAGAGCAATCAATTTGTGGACGCAACCTCGCGATTCATATGCGGGACAGCCAAAGAAAGATTTGAACAAAAGAGATAGAAATTGAAACTCTGGTGGTTATAAAATGTACTTAGGAATGTACCAACGAGCAGGTTAGTAATGGGGTCATTAAAGTTGATCTGCGATCGGAAAGCATCGCCGTAGCGGGCGACAGTGACGGGTGGCCGGCGCCGCCCGCTAACCCGCCGTGATGCATTGCGGGCTCGGGACGCGAGACCCGAGCCACCGCCGCGGGCAGATTTACACGAGATAAGACATGGGAGCGGTTTACCTTTTGTGAGGCCTGTTCGAATTGTTCGTACGTTTGGTCGAGGTCGGGAAGACTACTTTAGTGACCATGATGTTACATTTTGCACTCCTCTATCTTGACTTGGCCCGGGGTTATGTTCCTTGATAAAACAATGTCACTTACCTAGGTGTTTTTTAAAATAAAGCAGTCCCGAGGATATTGGTGGTTTATTTATGTACACTGCGAACGGTAGATTGTTTTTGCACGTAGGTAATCCGTATTCATATTGATTTGTCATCTAAAGCTAAGTTTGGGCAACACTAACTAAACATGACACGTAATTTGCGTAACCTTATTCCAAATATCACTGTAAAGGCGTTGTGTGGTCATCCTACAAGACCCTTTATATTAGGTAGCTTGCATAAAAAGACGCATATTTAATGTAGTTGTACAAATGCGTGTCTTACCAATTCAAAATTGATTTAGAGCGAACATTGCAATCGTGTTTAATCTGTGTATCACCAACGAAGCCCGTCAATCTGGAGCTGCGAGTACACGGCTCGTCCCCGCGGGCCCGCTCCGTCAAAACAGACGTCATTGTGTCTGTGATTGGACAAGCAGCGCCGGCGGCCATCGCCAATATTGCGCCCGATATTACCTTAGCCACAATAGCCCAAATAGCTTGGCCTGATTTAGTTATCTACCTTATTTATTGGCCCAGAATTTGGAAGGCAGATCTGATAAAAGCAGACTACTGCTACCTACATTATTTTCATTAGTTTGAAATACGAGTATTATGTAGGTGATTCTGAGATATTATTTTCGTAATTCGTTTTTCTGACCAAATTTCGAATAGGACCACCCCATCTCATCCCGTCGGTGTCATGCAAGACGACTAAGGGAATGTCAGAACAGGCAACATTGTATACCTGGGTACAATTAAACCTACTGCGAAGGCCTTTTTTCTAGCAGTGGACGTTTGCAGGCGATTGACAATGATGAGTTTAAAAAAATCGAGTGCAGCGATTAAGGTATTGGTTATTGCATTTGTTATGTTTGTTGATGGCATCTCAATACATTGGTTATTTTCCGTGTAATAAAACTTTTTTCTACAGTACGGAAAACACTGCGATGACGGGTTCGAATACCTGTTGAGTCAAGTTTATGAATGATCTTTTCTAGAGTGATTCCGTTGATCAGCTATATGCTCTTAAGCTGTTATATTGATATGACTGACTGGACCGATGGCTTATTTGGTAGTGATCTCTGCTTTCTGAGCCGAGGGTCGTGGCTTTTTATATGCAGTTACTCATAGTAGGAAAACTTTTATTTTAAGGGATTGGCCCAACCTTTTTACATTTATTTACATTTTGTGGTTATTAACGCATTCATTTAGGCCCTCTCTCCTCACTAACTGCTTCACATCCGTCTTGTTTTAATATAATATAAGTTTAAACGACTATTTCAAAAGCGAAAGTTTCCGAGTCATTTAGTGAGGTGAGGGCTCGCATTAGTTAATATTACCGCCCCGACGGGCCAGGCTCGGCGCGCGGCGTGTCATATGTTGATGCTGCGTGTAAACTAGCGATCATTAGTCAACGCACCGCCTCGCCTCGCCTCGCCGCAGTCGCTGATGTGGCCTCGTTACCTACGAGTACGTTGGGGCGCTTTAACTGTGTTCTACGGCAACGGATCATGTTTGATCCCGTCCCAAACATAGAGGCAAATTCGGAAGATGCCTTAATTTTTTTTATAGCAGACAAAGGAGTTACAAATAATAATAGTTAAGGGTACATATGAGATGATTCTATACCTGTTCCGGATTTAGAATAGGACCACCCCATCTCATACCGAGAGACGTAAGAGACAGGGTCGTAGAAGACGACTAAGGAAATATCAGGAAACGGGCAACAGCGTTTACCTGGGTACAAATAAAACCCACTGCGGTCACCTTACCTGCCGGCCAAGCGTGCTGACTTAGAAAAATCCCGCCAAATGACAATTGTCATTGGGGGAGGCCTGTGTCCAGCAGTGGACGTTTAAAGGCTGATGATGATTTTAAGACTTACAACACTTACTAAATGTAGAGATATGCAAGTAGATGCAAAGTGACAAAATGACAGTTGCATATAGATGCCAGATATATATATATATATATATATAGATCCAGCTATAGAGCTGGATAAGTTAAAAAGACGATTATTTTAAATTTTATAAATATTTTAAGGACGTGCTGTGCTGAAGTGAGTAACCAGGACCACAGGACGGCGGTGACGGATAACCCCGGTCTCGTGTTGCGAGCGCCGCAGCCGCGCTATTGTTGGCGCGCAGACACGCTGTCGTAAGTCACTCCCCAACGCTTTGTTGTGTCATACTATCTCATATTATTATTACGACTACCTGCAGTTTTAAAGTGGAAAACTATTTTCATTGCTATTTAAATATTAGAATATTCATTAGCCTTTTAAAAAATATTTAATAACAAAACAATGGGGTAACTTGTTTTAAAAACGTTAATTTGTTTGGTTTGGTTGAACATCTTATTTATGAATTTAAAATCTACCGCTATGCTGAACATGAACACCACACAGCGCCATCTAGTCCCAAACTAGAAGAACCGAAGTTTGTAGAATGGGTACTAGACAATTGACAAACTTTTACTTTTATTTTGACAATAAGTCATACTTATGATACCTGGAAAACTCCTAGACTAGACCAATACAAACAGATATGTTCATGGACACAATGTTTGTATTGTGCGGGAATCGAATCCGCGATAACTGTATCAGGGGCTGTATCTACCACTCATACATTGCTAAGTTGTACACTATTAACGCAGTTGAATCCTACTTGACCGATATGTTTAATATAGCTACTCGTACCTATAACCATTTGGATAAATAATTCACTAAAAAACGTTCAGATATTGTTAAAATTGTTCGCCGACAAAATGTGCAAAAATAGACCTCGCGTACAGAATATGAGATCGAAAAGGACTCCCCGGTCCGTCCGTAACAAACGGCCATAGATTTGTAACGTACGCGTAACACATTCGATACTTGCGGGTCCGGCGCGCGGACCGCTATGTGTCACGGACCCGACGGGGCACAGTTTAATCAACAGTCAACTCCTTTCCGATCTAAGTACTATAATATATAAGAATATCTTTCTGTCTTCTCAGTTATACTCAGTATATAGGCAGATATTACATAGTCGTACACGTAAACAAAAGGGGAAAGCTTAGCTGAAGAAAGCTTAGCCAGGTATATACTGTACCTAGCTTAAAATTTTACTATGTAAACACAAATAAAATTCAGGTTAATGACACAAAAATACGATAATCTTGGAAGATCGTCATGGCTGATGGCCAAAAATACCTTAATGTTTGTTTTTCAAGTTTATCCGAGCGGGGATCTTTTTCAATTTTTCAAGTTCCATACTTGCCATCCCGTGGGTGTCGTAGAAGACGACTATGAGCATATCAGGACACGGACAGCAGCGTTTACTTGGGTACAAATAAACCCTAATTTGGTCACCAACTCGCTTGCTTAGCGTGATGACTAAGGGAAATACCCTAAATGACAATTGTATAATTGGGGGAGGCCTATATCCTACGATTGCCTTAAAATACACCATTAAAGGCTCCTACGATCGCTTTAAAATAAACTATTGTAGTCGTTTAAATTGATTTTACTTCACTGGTACCCCGTATGCAGTGTGCGTGTGTCTCGGATTGGGGGCGAGCGGGTCGCGTCGCGTCTCGTGTCGTGACGGATCGCGCGGTCTCGGCGCCATACCTCACTGTCCTGCGCCGGAGATACTCGATACATAAAAATTTACTTAGAACTAGACCAATATAAAATTGTTGTACAATTTTTCAGAGCAGCTGCATCGGCAGCCGGGGGGTTAGGGTCGGCAACGCGCGTGTGATTTCCCTGGTGTTGCAGGCGTCTGTAGGCTGCGGTAACCGCTTAACATCAGGCGGACCGTAGAGTAATGTTTAATGTTATTAACCTTGCAGCACACTACCTACATTTTTATTTCTGCTTAGCCCATTGGTTGACTGGTAGAGAATGCCTATGCGGCATTAAGTCCGTCTTTTGTACACTGTTATAATTGTGCAATATATAAATATATATAAATAAATAGGGTTATTTGCCACCTTTGCCGTATAAATCAATGTTTTTACTTCACTGGTACCCCGTATGCAGTGTGCGTGTGTCTCAGATTGGGGGCGCTCGGGTCGCGTCGCGTCTCGTGACGGATCGCGCGGTCGCGGCACCACACGTCACTGTCCCGGGTAGAACAGACTCGATACCACCGATCTATATACTTACTTAGATAGACACTCCTTATTGCACATCAAAAATTTACTTAGAACTAGACAGTGTATATGTCACCGTAGCATTGTAAATACCGTTAGATTATAATCTATCTAGCGAGATTGTAAACTGTCGACAGATTGCCAAATACGCAGATATGCTTACGTATTTACAATTTTCCGGTGGTGTCATATAATTTAGGTGGTCTTATCGCTATAAGCAATCTCGCCCAGACAACCTTTGGGTATGGAATAGCAAGATTGAAAAGGTAAGGTTATTTACGAAGCAATTTTTATAATGTCTATGACTAAAACTATATCATGGCAGTGAAGTAAAATAGTTTTTTTTTTTTTTTTTGGATTTTTTTTTTGGAAAGTTCTCTATATCCGTATCGAACATTGAATAGCAAAAGGGTAAGGGTCAGTAAAAAAGAAAGAAAACATTTTATACAGGGCACATTAAAAAACACAGGAATATGCTTAAGCTATAAAGTAACTTAAGCTACAATGTTATACAATGTGCAGCCAAATTGGTATCCAATCTACTCAATGAATGTCAAAGCATGACATAAAGACAGCTATACGTTGATTTTCAGCGGAACCGGCAAGAGGGAATAACTTATTACAGAAGGACAAATCAATGTATACTTAGTTAAGCTGACAGTTCCTCTTTGTATTTTGCGCATGTCCTAGTCTTGTTGTCAAGTAACTCGACGCGAGTGTTTTAACGACGTAATCCTATAACGTTTCAGACGCGTTAAACTTCGAAAGCAGTTAGTAGGTACTCCTGCTGTTGTTTGAGCACAAGATAAGCTGCCGTGACACAAAGGGGAAAGCTGATACTGTCTTGAAGCCATGATAGAACAGGCAAACGGGTCGATATCAGTTTAAAGATTGGAAAGGTAGAGCATTCGGCCTTTTGATTAATTTGTAGGAGTTCAATGTAATAACCAGACTCGCTAAATCTAGGATCATGGTCAAAGCGGACCCTGGGCCTAGAGGCACAAACCGGGACAACGCTAAGAGGATACGTATACTTCTTGGGGTTTGGTTTGAAGTCACTGTTCGGGTGAAATATAGTGAAATGAGGTCAAAATACAAAACTGAGGAATTGTTAAAACTGTACGTAGCGACCTCGTACAGTCATTTTTTTCATACCACTATCCTCCGGTCCGTCTGCCTAGTGCCGTGAGAGCCGTGGTAGCCTAGTGGTAAGATCGTCGCTTCACACACGTGAGGTCGTCGGTTCGAATCCGCGCGGGGCACGCACCTCTGGATTTGCACAAATCTATGTGCGGAATTATACCACTAGCTTAGCGGTGAAGGAAAACATTGTGAGGAAACCTGCACATCCAGTTTAATTCTGAATCTGTAACCATGATCCAAATTTGTCTGGTTCCCCTTTCTGAGGGTTAGGAAGGTCAGATGGCAGTCGCTTCAATGTAATAACCAGACCCGCTAAATCTAGGATCATGGTCAAAGCGGACCCTGGGCCTAGAGGCACAAACCGGGACAACGCTAAAGAGGATGATGATCCTCCGCTCCGTCTGATGTTAAGCGGTTGCCGCAGCCTATGGATGCCTGCAACACCAGGAGTATCACTCTAAGCTTTATTGAATCCAAGATGATGAAGAATACTCCTTAAGGTTCCTCAAGTTGTATTTATTCCAAAAAAACTGACACTGGAAGCTGGTTCCATAAAACCATTTGTACATGGTATCGAACAGAACGTTTATGTAACTCAAGTTCATACAAATCAATAGCTGGTGACAAAGCCCGACAGCTCTGCGAGTGGATCAGCGCGGAGCGATATTAATGCGTGTGGCAGTGCTCGGACGCCGGTGACGAATGTGGAGGCAGATCCGCTGCGCAGCGGCCAACACTTGCTCAGTAACAACCGTTATCGTATGAGCGGCTCAACACGACTGATTAATTTGTGCAGTTCATCTGCATACATGCTGCATTACGTGACCTGCCTTTTTTATAGTGACTCGACATTAAGGGTTCCCTACGCCTGATGGAAAGCAAAAGAGAAGCCCAAGTCGCTATGACAACTGGCAAGTAACTAGTCAGTTATCTGTCAGTTGCCACCGTCATGCCAGCCGCACCCTAACCCCCCACGAGCTCCGGAAACCCTACTCACCGGCAGGAGCACGACCCAGAGGTCATTTGGCTGTGGTATTCTATAGTGTGGGAGGTCCTTCACTCTTCTTCACACATGACCCTGGAAGCAATTATTTAAAAAAAAACCCAGCGTGGAAGTAATACGAAACCATATTGACAGGTCTAATATTGGTAGATTACTTTGTAAAACCCAGTCGGATTTGAATTGTCGCACATAACAGCTGTCGCAGGGCAGATTAAGCACGTCAATATGATAAAGCTCCAGTTTATACTGAATACAATAGGCCTCTGAAAAAGATACAGGTATAGGATGATATTTTTATAGTAGCTCAGCATAATGGCTTCCCTTTGCCTGGGGGAAAGCGAAAGAGATTTAACTGTACTACAAAAAAACTTATATTACAATTTCTCTGTGGTTCCTCTGGATTTAGAATAAATAGAACCACCCCATCTTATCGCGTGTATGTCATACAAGACAAATATCAGGAAATGGGCAGCAGCTTTTATATAAATAAAACTTACTGCGGTCACCAACCCGCCTGCCAAGCGTGGTGAATACGGCAAACCCCCCAGATTGTCATCTGTCATTAGGGGAGGGCCTATGTCCAGCAATGGAAAGCATGGTGTCTATGGGAAATCCCCCCAGATGATAATAGTCATTGTAAGAGGGCCTATGTCCAGTAGACGTCTACAGGCTGATGATAATGTAGCTACTTGATTTTGTCATTTGTTGCAGGAAAGTGACAAGTTCCGAGTAATATTCTTTTCTGATATGAATATTCCCTGCTATGCAAAAACGACTGCCTTTTTTTTATAGTAGCTCGACATAATGGCTTCCCTACGCCTGATGGAAAGCCAAAGATAAGCCCAAGTCGCTATGACAACTGGCAAGTAACTGGTTAGTTAACTGTCAGTTTCCACTGCCATGCCGACCCAACCCTAACCCCCCATGAGCTCCGGCACTTAATACTTACCAGCAGAAACACGACCCGGAGGTCATTTGGCTGCGGTATTCTATAGGGTGGAGGTCCTTTCCCGGACGGGCAGCTCAATACGAGCGAAGATTCTCTATGCCCTACCTCTCTTAATGCCTGGTTAATTTCCGTAAAGTTTTAAAGTAGAGGTGTATTAAACACGACACAAAGGGGTAAAGCCGAGCCGTAATAATGCGACAATGCTCCGATATATTGCTGACGAGCGGATCAGGGCGATATTAATGGCGGCCTAGCGCGGATCCCGTAATGAATGCACAGATAATCCCGCCGATCCCGCGCCCCACTTCCGGACACTTGCTCGATCGTGACGTCACAATCGCTGCTATTTATCAATGGCTTGCTCTGTCTGATACGGATCAGCGGAGACTACAATAATTTGTCTAGTGAACCTAATCTGACCTCTTGTTCTCAAGTTGATGTGCTATAAATACCAGATCATTACGAAATAAGGCATCTCCCAAATGAGTTAAGATGCTGAGTGAGAGATTATGCTGGGAACGAACCTGGAAACTTAGAGTACTCTGCGCAATGAAAGCACAATGGATCCACGGGGTGGTCAACATGTAAATAAGTATCTTCTTAGCGCAGATTTGTAGCTGATATCAAAGAAAATACTTTTTTGTGACAGAGAAGGCAAACGGGCCTAAACATCACCTGATGGTAAGTGATTACTTCAGGCCATAAATAAGTATATACTGCAACGCCTGATACCCTCAGGTACGTTGCCGGCCTTTGGAAATTTGTAGACTCGCTTTTTTAAGGGAATGTTCCTAGTACAGTTTTGTTTCCCCATTTAAGACCTTTCTGTAAGCTATTTTAAGTAGTGTGGTACACCTATAGCCACATTGTTCTCAGTAAGTACGACACAAAGCCACATAACGCCATCCCGTCAGCGTTTACTGCCACTGAACCAAACCGGACGTTGGTCATCTTCTCAAGTCCTTATAGAGCTCATAATCATATTAGAGTAATCACATTAGTATTTCAGCAGCTAAGCCATTGTGGCAAGCGGTACATGACACATTGACAGGCCGTAAGTGAATTACTTAATCCCCGCGGAGCCGAGCGACCTGGCTCGGGCGCGGATTTATGGACGAATTCGTTACCGCGACCGGACCGTCGCGTCGGGCGCTAGTCGATGAGCGGTACAGCCAAGCAGCGGTTATATATCTTGGTTTAGTTGATGAGATGGATTTGTACAGTTAATCTAATGTCATATAGTTTAACGACCTCAATTAATATAATAATATACAGGTTGCTTAGCGAGCTATACAGAGAACCAAAGTCATGGACATAGCTCACGGATTAGTAAGCTGAAGTGGCACTAGGCTGGACACATCAGCTGCAGAATCGATAACCATTGGGATAAACGAGTTCTTGAGTGGAAACCGGTTCTCGGCAAAAGTAGTGTAGGACACCATCAAGCCTCATGGAGTGACGATTGGCGCAAGATGGCTGGCAAGTGCTGGATTCAAGAAGCCCAGAATCGAGCCAAGTGGCAAACTATTGGAGAAGCCTTTGTCCAGCAGTGGACTGCATTGAACTGATGTTGAGTACAAAGTAAAAGACATTGTATCCTCGCCTGCTTTAAATGAGATATTGTATTTATCTAATAAAGAAAATATAAATTAACAAAAGGAAATAAACTGCAATAATCACTTAATATCATTAGTGCAACGAGTTGTGCGATCTCAGCTCGTGCCCGATAAATCCCGTCTCCGGTAACGGATGCGCCGATAAATCCGGCGCTGCCCGGCCGCAGATCGGCGCGCTCCCGACGGATTAGGTGAATTCACTTATTGTTTGGAAACGGGATCTGTACCTATTCATATTTGTTTTCATAATTTATTTACTCGACCGTTTTCAGTTCTGTTGCTAACATGGTCAGCCCACGGCCACTTCATCTTCTTAATCTGGTGGGGTACATTATGAGTAATGATGTAATTTGCCAGGAACTCGAGTTAATTGACGAAAGGTATTCTCGTAATAGACTTCACCGTAAATTTTGATCTATGTTTCGGACAAATTTGTAATATAAGGCAGAAACAGAAGTCATAAAATTTTCATGACGTCATGCTACGCCCCACAATGTGTAATGCAAGCAAATGGAAAACGCTATTCGATTAACACAAATAAAACTCATATTTCAATCAACACTCTTCCTTCCTTGTTCCTCTACTATCCTCTATATAAGCTTCCGGTGCTTGAAGAGCGAACCAGATTGAGTGGGGTGAGCGTGCTTTCTTGTATATCGCTTAACATCACATGGATTGTGATTGTGAACAAAATCGCAAAATAAAACTTATAGGATTAAATAATAAATAAAAGTGTTAGATTTTTTCAATCGTTTACTACGGATAAATTGTGCGACCTTTATATTGCTATTTATATTTTAGAAGCATAATAATCATTATCAGTATATTACATACAAAGGAAATTTTCTATTTATATACCTTCTTCTTTAACGGTTCCTAACTTTTATCTACTCGGTAAATAGAGGTGAATTATGTTAGCGAGTAAATAATATAACGAGATTGCTCCTCAACATTTCATATTTCTTGGCATCGCTATATTTGGATCGTAATTTGAAATATTATTTGAGAACTTTTGCTAGCTTTTTTCGGTCTATTAAATTACTTGAACGGAATTTTTATGGATCCTATCGTAAATAAGTTTGCATTTGAAGATAATTGGAATGAGCTGTTGTTGTCAAGAAATTGAAGAGGAAATACTTTAGCGGGAAATTCATAATGATTTCAGACATCATGATCAAAATAGCTTTTATGTACTCAAAGTACAGAGGAAATTGCTTCATTGGTGAGTTTGAATCCCGTGTCGGGCTAAAAACTGAGTTTTTGTGAAGAAATTACTGAATAGCAGGTTCTTTACCTGCTATTCAGTAATTTCTTCAGTTGGAGGTGATACAAATGTATGTAATGTATTAGAAAGCATCTTAAGCTGATGGTCCTGTGCCTGATCTGTCACCTACCTATTGTCCCATTGGATGATGAGAGTACAGTAACAGAGTGTTCATCAGTGTTTGCGCACACACTGTACCCTTTAATACTCGTATCTCCTGCGTACTCGGTCCCCTTGGATATTGGGCGTCATAACCAAAATTCAACCAAAATTATTTCATAGAGAAAAACTTAGTTTGGAACTTAGCTGCTTGGTAGACATTTTTATAAAATTTTAAAAACAGAACCAAAAGACTATGGAAATAGGCCAATTTCCTTAGCTAATGAGCCAGCACACCTCATTACCTCCTCAGCACGGCCGTGACTCGGTATGAATAGCGCTTATTATTGGACTAAGAGCATTACAAAGTCAAATCAGCAGCGAGCGTCGTGTTACCGCGCGCTACAAAATGCAAGCATATTTTATTTAAACGCTAACTTTATCACTTCTCGGCGCTATTTTTAGATGTGTAAATGCAATTTCTTGACTGAGTTTAGAATTTGAATAAGTCAAAACGAAATTAAGTTTAATAAACAGCAATGCATTTTTAAGGATCGACTAACTATATTACATGACAAATAGGTTTTCTTGTGATTTAGTAAACTCTCCTGGTTCTTGAACCCATTTGCCGAACTTTTTTTTTATGCAAAGAAAAGATTTCTACTGTGAAACTGTTACACAGACACTTCTGTTACAACATAAATATACTCGTACTACCGTTACAGGTTCAGGTCAAGACCAACGGAGATCCTCCTGAAAACTGAGTTTACGCCACTTGAGTTTAAGACCATCGATATACTCAGTAGATGTATCATTGCAGTTCAAGGAAGTCAGGCATCAATAATCAAGAACGCTACAATCACAAAGTGGTTGTGTTGCGGCGTCGAGTGCGGCTCGGAGCCCGGAATGCGACCAGTCCCTCAAAGAGCCGCGCCGCGCCTCAAAGGGCTGCTGCGAGCCGAGTGCACCAGCTCTTGTGAGCACTGTACACCGAGACGGATCACGGGATCATCGAGGAATGTCTGATTAACGAGCTGCGTATGTAGCTACTAGGTTATGTGGTACATAGCAGGCGCAATAGGTTAATCGATACTAGCAATTGAGTGACCTAAATACAGTTTTAAGCCCTTGTAAATATTGTGGAAATAAAACCTAAATGATATTCCTTGCACTTTTAAAGTTTATTCAAGTGTTCAATCCAAACATGTGATAGCCTACTACTGCTTGGCCTGAAACCAAGGTTTATTCCTTAAAAACGCCATAACTGAAAGCGTCTCTCGATTATCCAAGTGACTGGATGTTCACCTGGATTATCGAGAGATTAGTGGGGGTAATACGGAAAATAAAATAATGTCCTACATTGGCATTACAGATAGGGTACTTGTGAAATGTGAAATAATTACAAAACTCATATACTTATTTGGCCCAAATACATACGTTTAACGGCTAGTTGCAGATAAAGTCTTTGATTTTTATGTATCGAATAATGCAAACCAAACCACCAGATTTTATTTGTCGCACCAACGAGAAATAGTAAATAGTTCGACGACTACCATCTAATTAATTTTCATAACAGACAATAATATAATAGAAGTATAGAGACGCGAGTTACGTCCTGCGTTAATGAAGTCATAAAAATTCATTTAATCTAATTGAAATGGAACGCAAATATTATTTCCGCTTTAATATAATTGAATGGGGTTGGGACTCCGCCAAGGTATCATAATGCATGAATTGAATTCATTTGATTTTATAATTTTCATTTAAGACCCAAAGAACTCAATAGAAGTCGAACATAATAAAGTGGAATTTGACGTTCGATCTGATGGCGAGAGTCATAAATTGTAGGTATAACCATGAAAATTGGCGACTTTTACATCTGTTGCATTATAAGACCTAACTGGTACCTAGTTATTGTAGTTTTTTCTTCAGCCACTGAACAGTTTACTTCAAACAGTAGGAGCGGTAGCATGTGGCAGGTAATGAAGGTTTCATACCAAGATTTAAAGACGACTAAGGAAATATGAGGTAACGCCCAGTATCTTTTACCTGATGAAACCTACTGCGGTCCCTAACCCGCCTACTAAGTGTAGTGACTAAGGCGAATTCTATGAGAGAGGTAATAAGAGAGGTAGGGCATAGCGAATCTTCGCTCGAATTGAGCCGCCCGTCCGGGGAAGGACCTCCACCTTATAGAATACCGCAGCCAAATTACCTCTGAGTCGTGTTTCTGCCTGTGAGTAGGGTTTCCGGAGCTCGTGGGGGATTAGGGTTGGGCCGGCATGGCGGTGGCAACTGACAGGTAACTGACCAGTTACTTGCCCATTGTCACAGCGACATGGGCTTCTCTTTCACTTTCCATCAGGCGTAGGGAAGCCATTATGTCGAGCCACTATAAAAAAAAACCCATATGATAATTTGTCATTGGTGAGGCTTACATTCAGCAGTGAACGTCTTCGGGCTGATGATGACGATGACTCATCACAACAATGACTAATTTGAACAGATTTAAAAACAAAAGGAAGAGAAAACACTTTCGTGTAAAACAGCACTATGCAATATATCGGAATCGTAAATTAATCGACTTACATAATAAATCAATCAACAGTTGATTAATTTGTATTATGTAGCATGTCAATTTTGTAAACATCTCCAGGATTCCTACAAAGGGTATTGTGAAGGCAAACAATATATCGCGGTCGACATTTGTCAGGAGGCGCGGGAGCCGCGGGACAATGGGCGGCGAAGAATGCCTGCACTGATTGATTCCGCCCGAGCCCGCGACGACACTACATTGAGATTGATTGCGTTGCTTTCTCCCCATGTCCCCACCTCCCCATGTCCCCACTTCCCCACTTTTATCTTACCCCGTTCGCGATATCCGTTCTGTATAAAAAGCGTTGAGTTCTACTTAAATGAGCATTGGACATTTTATCTTTTATTTATCGGGAATACTTATCCCTAGAGGCTTTAAGATTATTATTATGTATTGGAAATAAATTGTATGTATTTTTTTATTAAAATTTCTCCGTTCGTTACAAATATTAACGCACTACTTATTTGTACTTTAGGTAACTTTAAGTGAAACAACTTAAGTGTAAGGTTGTCTGGAAGAGATCGCTTATAGCGTAAGGCCTTGTGCAACAAATGCCTACTCTGACTAGATTAAAGTCAATTGTATAGTGTGCAATAAAGAATTTTATCTATCGATTTATGTAGTTTTGGTATCGTCAAGCACTTTACAGCCGATTCTATTGAATAGACTTTCTATGTTGGATATTAATTATAGTGATAGAAAATACGAAAAATATATTAAATTTTATTTAAAGTAAAGATGATATATATTATGTTTATATGGTTTCATTATGTCCTTAACATTATTAATTTACCAGTAAGAAGAGATTATTGTATGATTAATTTTCCTAACCGCGTCTTGATTTCCTCTCATCCCCTATCGCGTCTTTTACCCCATTCACGATATCAAGTTCAGTCGAACTAAAAGGGTTGAACCTTTTGCCATTATTAATTCATGACTTGCAAGACAAAAAATGAATGAGAAAGATTAAATCGTTGGTAGGTCCATAATGATTTTGGTAGCACTGCTCGCAAACTTGTAAGATTGGAAAGTTGAGAACTCGATTTTCCATTAGGTCAAAAATATAGGATTTTTAATGAGTCGCTCTGGGTACCTCAGGTTACCTGGTTGTCCTCAGTTGAAGTTGACATCTCAAACTCATACGTCCCAAACCTCTGTATAGAACAGACCAGGGGGTTTGGTGTGCTATATTGTCTCGCAAATTTATTTATCACGATATAAAGCTCTGAAGCATTCTGTCATTTTCCTTTTGTACTAAAGTGCTATCGTCAACAAGTATTAATTTATTGCCTCATCGAATATTCAAGAAATTCCAAGAATGTTTCCTGGGATATCAAAAAATACGAAACAAAACACCAAGCCCCGGGGCAATTTGGAACAATATTGTCATAAAAGAAGAAATGAAATATTTGAAAAAACATTTCTTTCGATACATATTAAGTTTTGCGTGTTCCTTTATTACCGAAACGCAAACGTGTCTCAAATATACACGTCTCGTGCCGTCGCGGACGAGACGCGTAGTAAATCCAATAAACTTCTGGGGAAGTGCTATCAAATCACATTTTTATGGCAAATATCTCAGTGAAGCTTCGAATCTGCGATTTGTACCAGAAGCCATTTTTATTATTTCTGAAATTAGCCTTCTGAGAACCGATCAAATTCGGAAGTTCGTACTACGGCTTTATTTTATTTATAGTTTACTGAAAGATCGTGAAATGCAAATAGGGGAAAACATAAAGAAAGTACGGATGATTACAAAAACTGCAAATTTTGCCTAAGTCATAGTAAAGAATTCGATATCTTTGCGACCTTTTTCTGTCGTAAGTATCGCTGTAATAACATACACCGGACTTAGATTTTTCATTGCTGTAAGTACCAAGATATTAGGAAAAGATCTACCAGATCGCTGAAACTATAGAATAGAATCTTTCTTGCTCTTAATTTCAGTAACAATTCATTGAGAAAGGCGTGTGTCTAGATCGTGATAGGTGCAAAGGTTTTAGTTTCAGCATTACATTAGTGTGCTTCCTACTTGGAAAACAACATGTAAAGCTATCTAACATTGTTAAAATCGGAAAGGGAAAAAGAAAAGAAAAACAGAAGGCTCAAAGAAAACTAATAAAAACTTATAAAAATAAAATAAAACACAGAAATTATGACACACGCAGCACGAGATAGGTAACGGACAGGAATTTTCAATAAACAAAAAGAAATCGAAAAAGTAAGAAAGTAATTATGCGAAAGAGGTTGGCAGTCCGTAACAAAAATATCATTGGCGTGTTTATTAAATAAGCTCGAACCAGGAGTAATGAAATTAGATTTTTTTTTTTTACTATGGAAAATAAGTTCTTCAAAAATTATTAATTCAGAAGGTTAGTAAAAGACGGAAAAGTTTTATAAAAAAAAATGCACTTACAATTTAAAACTTTAAGAGTGAAAAGTATTAAGCTGTTCCGTTTAGTTACTTTGAATGATGCCAATACTTTTAATGGATGGTGTTTTACGAACTTGGAAGGCTTTTAACTCATAATCAAGCTACGTAACAGCTCGCGACCTGCATAGACTTTTGAAATAATTCAGTTCTTGGACACCATAACACCAGCGGAATCGCAGGTCCTTGTGGGCTTTTTGAAGGTACCTAAGTCGTATCCATTCAGACTTCCAACACACAGGACTTCCAACTGTCAAGAAGATAAGGATGAAATCTGGAATTGGTACGAGATGTGCGATGATGAAAAATAACAGCTGGTATTTGATGATTTGTACAGTGACTGCTTGTGTTCAGAATCAGACGAAGAACAAACAAAAAAAACGTTCATCATATTATCCTCTCTTCAGAATAGCACACTTAATAGATAGATAAAGATAGATAGATAAAAATTTATTTGCAAAAGCAGGCACACATACACAGACAAAAATAAAATACAATGAGACTGCAAAGTGATCTGAGACCTAGGCATGTGTGCTCCAGCAATGCATAAAGGTGTTGGCTCAGCGAGATGTTCGCTCGATGAGCAAACCGCTGGTTTTCAGCCAACACCAGAAAACACCTTAATCTATCTGAAGGTTGCCTGGAAGAGATATACTAAGGACGCCTAAATTGTACTACTAGTTGTCTGTAATACCTTCTCTATAAATGTTTGTATTTTGCGCAATAAAGAATATCTATCTATTATATTCATATTGTAAGAAAATGAAAAAATTGCTTATTTTGTTCACCTTGTGCTTGACAGAAGGTTTTGTTGGTGTAATGCCCCGTAAGTGACGCGCGTCGGGCGTCCTCTACGAGTACGTATGTATACGCACAGCTGGACGACACAAAAATAAAAAGAAACGACACTCGCAGCATTCGTTTCCGATTGATTGAGTCAGACGTTTGATCCCGCTACATTCTGTTTGTAAAATAACACACGATCTCGCCCTATTTATTTTGTCTTTCGCGTCGTATCATGTTTCTTTTGGTAACAATACAATTTGTTGTGAGGTGATATTTTGAAAGGAAGCGTTTCTGTGAAAACGCCGTCGTTGTTGTTTTGATTAACGTGAATGGAGTACTCAAATAGCGTGATATCTCTGTGAATTCTCTGTTTGCTCTTCAACATTCTATTCAATCCTTTGGCCCCTTCTTATTTAAAAAATAAATTCCAATTCTTATGTCAATCTCATGACCTATCTCTTCGTTCTTCTAATAATCTGCAGCTTTCTATCCCTCTCCATCATTCCAGCTTTTATTCCCATTCTTTCACTGTACAAGCCATTCGGCTATGGAATGCTTTGCCCAGCAAAATTAAGTCTTCGCAAAATAAAGATTTGTTTAAAAAGAGGGTACGAGAACACCTCTTAAATGATTCGGCTTAGGTGATCTCTAGAATTCCATTTAATTGCTTGCCAAGTTTATATTGTGTATGTTGTTTCAAGTACATATTTGTATAATTATATTTATGTTAATATACTTGTGTATATATGTATATATTTATTTATTTAATATTTATGGTACATTATAATATTTATGTAGTATATTTTTATTTTATTTTTTTATGTATAATGTATTTATTTATTATATTAGTTTATTTTTATATATTAGGTAGGTACTATCATCTTCCATTGTGTTTTTCTTTGAACACTCACCGCACATAAATCTGCTCTCTGCATGACCTAAAGGTTAACTGGTAGAGAATGCTCCTAGCATTAAGTTCGCCTTTTGTACCATTTTGTGCAATAAAGTTTAAATAAATAAATAAATATCATTTTTTTTTACTAAATCAATTGGATGAACTCTGCACTGGTGCACTGCGTAAGGTGCCTGAAGTGTGAAAGGAGTCTAAACTATAACTTTTTTGAGGTTCCAACTCTGAAGTGGCGTAACTATGGGTGTTTTGATAGATAGACAATTAGTAAAGCATTGCAGTTTGATATTTCAATTTGGTATTAATCCTTACACGGTTACAGCATCACCATATTATGGTGTGTGTAAGTTGTTAAGGCAGTGAGTAGAAGATCTCACTCGAGGTATGGCTACCATAGAGATAAGACATCTTCGGAACAGTAGTAACATCTTCGGTAGCATTGTATACGTAGAGGAGTTAAACTTGAATGCCACTGTCCTCATTGCTGACATATTACCCAAACGGTTTGGAATTGAGGGTATATCGACTGGATCCTTTAAGTCTTCTCATCGTTTGGGCTCTTTAGTACTATGTAGTGCGCGCTGCACCAGCTCGCGCTGTGACGTCACTGACCTCCCAGCCGCAGCTCGGCGTCGGCGTGCGCGTTGTCGCGGCCGCGGCGCGCGAAGTACTGGTACAGCACCCGCAGCACCAGCTCGCGCTGTGACGTCACTGACCTCCCAGCCGCAGCTCGGCGTCGGCGTGCGCGTTGTCGCGGCCGCGGCGCGCGAAGCACTGGTACAGCACCCGCAGCACCAGCTCGCGCTGTGACGTCACTGACCTCCCAGCCGCAGCTCGGCGTCGGCGTGCGCGTTGTCGCGGCCGCGGCGCGCGAAGCACTGGTACAGCACCCGCAGCACCAGCTCGCGCTGTGACGTCACTGACCTCCCAGCCGCAGCTCGGCGTCGGCGTGCGCGTTGTCGCGGCCGCGGCGCGCGAAGCACTGGTACAGCACCCGCAGCACCAGCTCGCGCTGTGACGTCACTGACCTCCCAGCCGCAGCTCGGCGTCGGCGTGCGCGTTGTCGCGGCCGCGGCGCGCGAAGCACTGGTACAGGCCGCGGTGCGCGCGCGCCGCCCCGCGCAGCACCAGCTCGCCGCCCGCGCCCGCCGCCGCGCCGTCGTGCACCCACGCCAGGCTCGCCGCCGGGTCGCTCGCGCTGCAGTTGAAGCGCACCGTGCTGCCGCTGTCCGCCACCTGAGACAAACACCATTATACTATTTCTAGGCAACGTAGACGAGCCCTAACTTGTCGTTTGCGCCTGAGACTTTACTTCAAGACGAAGTAACTGTCAATACAGTAGGTATCACATTCATAGACAAATGAAGTCTCACAAAGGTGACTTCGGCTCGAAGGACCACTTAATGGTATAGATTTATTCATGGTGTCGGTGGCAACGATAGGTGGAGCAGACGAGTTTTGGAGTGGACCGCTTTTAAGCAGACGTGAACAGACCACGAACCGTTGGGTTAGAGCATCACCTAAAAAGAACTGCTGGCATTGGCTGAATGGGGAAGCCCGTGCATACAGAAATGAGGCGCGAATTAAGACTCACCACGACCGCCGGTGCCACAGTAACAGACAACGCATCTCTGACGTCGAGCCGCATCTGCGCAGTGGCATCCCCGTACACGTTGTAGGCCTTGCAGAGCCAGGCGCCGGCCGCGCGGGCGGACACCCGCGCGAAGCACAGCGCCGCGCCGCCCGCCCACGCCCACACCTCCGCCGTCGGCTCCACCGGCTGCAGCCGCCCGCCTGTCTCGCGGTACCACCTGGTACAAGACAGATAGATATATTCTTCATTGCACAACATATACATCATCATAATCCTATCGAAGTCCATTACTGGACTTGATTCTTACAGGAATAGACCCCTTGTTTGCCACTTTGGGCAAGCACCAGGAGACGTTACCTGGGATAATCGCCACGCTGAAGAGGCGGGTTGGCGATCGCAGGGCATAGTTCCTTGCTCCGGCGACGCTGCTGCCTGCCGTCAGCCTTTGGTATTTACCTACGCATTCAATCATGATGGCTATACCACCACAGTCGGCTGCCAGAGCCTAGTTTGCTATTCGGCAGGATGAACCACGGACAGGTGAGGGTGGCTTGCAGCGAAGAGATGATAGGGCGCTCCCTTAAATCCCCGTTACACTTAGCCGAGCACGTAAGCCAAATACAACCAACTATCCTCAAAATGTTTACAGAACCAGCCATGAGGCTGATGATATTATATATCAAACTGAGCTGATCGGTCTAACACAGTAAATATCAAACACGGACAAACATGTAGTCAAGAAAGCTTACGTGTAATGTGGCGGAGGGTGCTCGGTGGTGACGCAGGGTATGCAGAAGTCGGAGCCGGCGGCTACTGATACCTCGTTTGTGGTGGCTATCAGTCTCGGCGCCGAACTTGACGGGGCGGCTGCAAGCAAACACTTACATCAAGTAACAAGTATCATCATCATCATCAGCCTATTGCAGTCCACTGCTGGATATAAGCCTTTCTAGTTGATCGCCACTTAGAACAAACATCTGGAGGATATACCCATAGTAATCGCCACGCTGGATGCCTGAAGTGGGCCTTCAGTGCCTTCATGCCTGTCGACCTAACATTTAGACCAGGCGCGCATTACGAGTTTGTTGCCGCGCGGCTGAAAAGAGCCGCGGCATAATGTCGCACTATAATTCTATTCTATTTTATAAAAAAAGCTAGCAATGCGAATCGGACGTCAGAGAGACGGTACTCACTGATGACAGTGAGGTGTAAAGTGATGCTTCCTTCGAACCCCCAGCAATTTTGCCGAGCTTGCAATGTAAGTCGGACGTTAGAGAGGTAGAGGTAGATACTCACTGGTGACAGTGAGGTGGACCTGGCGCGACCGCTTGGTGTGCGCCGTGAGCGCGTGGCGCGCCAGGCAGCTGTACGGCTGCGCGTCAGACGTGCCCACGTCGCGGATGAGGAGCGTGTTGCCTGCCACCATATACCGGGCATCTGAGGAATAAGGAACAATTAATGGAGAGTCTTGGATTGCTCAGGTACTGCAAGGGAGATGAAACAGAGAAGGGCCTGCGCGAGCTTCGCAACAACGACAGACGTAGAGTGGTGCAGACAGAATATGCAGAAAACCGAAATCCGTATTGTTGTAGGCCAAGATTAAGTTTGAGTTTCTACACCATCTCAGTCCGTCATTAGTCCGACCACTCCTGCACGTAGCTCTATTTTAAGTCGCGCCACATATCTTTATACCAGGTACCCCTCATCCAGACTGCCAGGTGCCCTTCTCAAGACATCAGCCCGAAGGGTTGTAAGCCGTCCTACACTACGCCTACCTTAATACTCTTTCCATTTCAAGACTCGTCTACTCTAACATTTTTCGGTTCTAAGAAAGACATAACCAGCCCACTGCTACACCCTTTAAACAACTATAGTAGCTGAAACTATTTGCTATTTTTCTCCGCAGTTTTCTATTCTTCGCTAGTTTTTTAATTACCAATCCACTAAGGCATGTTTTCTAACTACGAATCTTAAAAGGCCCTTTCAGAATTTGAACCTCCTTGATATCAAGTTACTTCTGTACGAATCGTTCCTTTTCTAACGTATCCATGACGTGTTGACATAACCAACCTCGACAATTTAATATTTTTTTTCTTCTCGCCCTAAATCTTATGTTATACAACCCTCCGGCAATATTGAACGTAAGAGATACGTACATCAAGTCCCATTAAACGTGAAAATACGAGCGCAATGCTAAAAGGAGAACACACCATTTCCTCAATTTAATGGAAACGTCACTGAAATATACGCAATAAGTAATACACGATACTTGTCAGATTATTATATTACACATGGCCAATTTAGGTGGTGGGAAAACGTAGTGTAGGGCACCCTCAGACCAGATGGATCGACAAATGGCTGGTCTGGTCTGGAGCGATCCGCCCCGACAGCTGGAAAGTGCTGGATGCGAGAAGCCCAAGATCGAGAAATGAGGCAAACAATTGGAGATGCCTATTGCCAGCATTGGATCGCGATTGGTGATTGAGGTGGTAGATTGTGCAACATTTCTGGTTAGAGCAGTCAATGTACTCATACCTACTTTTGACACTTGTTTTAGCTGAGCATTAAAAGTGCCAGATGATGATCAATCTGGTACTTTTAATACCATATATTAAGTTATTCGTTTTAAACCAGATGTTTGTTCAGAATAAGCTGAAACCTGAAAAGAAAACTTACGCCATGACTTGAAAATAAATAAATAGGTATTTAAATATACATAACAGATTTTATACTTTTATGCTCTGGGGATTCCTCTGAATTGTTTTTACAGAAATCAAAAATTGTTGATCTAACTCGAGATTTAAGACAGGAATATCTTGCGTCTTTAAACTTAGCATGCTACCACTTGACTTAGAGTAACGAGGCAGTTTTACATATAAGGATAATAGATTAGTGCTAGCATTTTTTAAGTAACAAGTACGAGCTCCCTCAACAGAAAATATAACAAAAATAACCAACTGCCATTATTATAACAACACAAAATTGCGCGTTGTCCCCTAATGGATTACCGGGCCTAATCCGACATCTTTTTAATTCATTAAGGCGGCAGAGAAGTCGCAAAAACAACAAAATTGGAGTGCCGGATGAAAAACTTAATTAATTACCTGGATCATAAAAAATGCACACGCGGCTAAGTCTGTGTCTCAAGGAGGATAATAGCGGCCCGCGCCTCCACCGGGACGCGCCGGGATAACGTATTATGGCTGCCTCTGGTGATGAGATGGAGCCAGCCTTGTAGGTATAGCTATATTACTAGTACTCTCCTGACCAAATTTCGACCACAGCGGCTAATATCCAAGGACCAACGAACCTACGTAGGATAATCAAAGTCAAAATTCTCTTTAATCAAGCACTATAATATACTTCAGACAAGCACATGTAAATCGTCAAAACAGTAAATAAAAAAAATTACACTACCTTCGATTCAGAATGCAGCTTCTATCGAGAAGAACCGGCAAGAAACTCGATAGCTACTCTGTTCAATCCCAATTTTTCTTAAAAATTAACCCGCTGAACGCCAGAGACGTTCACATGCGTCGACAACAATAAGTTTTCTATTGTGTATCATTTCTCGGCGGTCAAAGGACTAAATTACGTAAACATAGGTGGACTCTCTGATCATTCACTCTGGAGCCATAATCCTTTCTGTGTGTTCGATGGTACTACGAGGATTTTTATCCTTGTGTTCCGATGAATCGAACATTGCAGTAGGACTATGCGACCGGAAGGCATAATCTGGTGGGTAGCTCTACAAAATCGGGGAGAGATCAGGAGCAGGACCAACGGCCTAATGTGTTTTCTAATGAGATTGAAGAAACTGACGTTTCCCGCCCGTTATCGGAACGATTTGGGCTTCCTTTTAGCTTTCCATCAGGCAAAAGGAAGCCACTATGCTGAGCCAATATAAAAAAACCAGTTTCACTTAGCACACAACAATTTTATGTATAGCCGTCAAGGAAAAACTTTGCACTCGCGATTTATTAAGGCTCAGCGCCATCTGTCGGTTGATGGAAGAACTTAAGAATACAACGATCTGTATACATAGATCGCTTACAACGAGTAGCAGATTTCCTTATTAGTGTTCTAAGTTATAGTATCGACGGCAATGTCTACAAGGGGCATAATTAACCAACCGATTACCATTTGCAACCTAGAAGCTAACTATCAGCTACCGCGCCGCATCACCGTAAACATCGCAGAGACCCGACTCCGCTCAGCGCCGGCCCCGTTTAATTAAAACCGCTTCTCCGGGGCCGTAAATATGGGCTCCGCTAAAAACGCCCTGTGTTAGCCACTTCCGTTTAATTAACAGTTTATGGTTTCCTTGCAACGCGATATTTTTGTGCTCAACCCGGGATGAGAACTTGCGACCTTGCCAAGTTTTCTGGAGAGGTTGGTGTAAGTTTAAAACAACTTTAACATTATCATAACTTTCAGGCCAGAAGTTTTAAGGTTCCAGTGTTGTACAAAGTGCTCATATTACGTGCATCTTAATTTACCTACATTATTCTTCTCAGTCATTAACTCTTGACAGAGAAGCCGTGACTTTAATTTTTCAATCATGAGTCCAGCTATCAAAGGAATAGGAGATAATCCAACCACCACAAATATAAACTTAGTTCTTGCAGACCAAATCGAACCCTGAGGTGTCAACGTAAGCTATACAAAGAGATAGCAAGTCGGCGTAAGCATAAATGAAAAGAATAGAAGATAAGACTTATCTCAGGGCATGGGCTACGGTAACTGCTTACCATCAGGCGGGCCGGTAGCCATTTGCCACCTTAGTGGTATAAAAAAAAAAAAAAAAATTTTCCTCGTCGGTTGACTTATGGAAATAAGTGGGCACTCTTCCCCAGGCGCTTCATAAAGCATTTGCGGCATTCAGTGAGGGATGCCAATTATTCTGCAGTCGGCCGCTCGATCGCGCGGCAACATCGGCCGGCGGAACCGCGCGGTATCGCGGCGCCAATAAATTAATTAACTAAGAGCGTTATCGGTGGCTGCGAGACGCGGATGATAGATTTATTCGCTCCCCTTCTCCCGAACGTCGAGAAGTTTTTCCGCAACGAGATCTAAGCTTGTTGAATAGTGTACAAGGAATCGTCATAAGTAATGAAATAGCGTTGAGATCTGCGCTTGTTGAAAAGTCTACGAGGAATCATTAATAAAAAATAGTTGATTCTAGTTAATACAAATTGGCATGAATAGTACGCTGGCTGGCCAGAAGTGTACACAGAATATTAGCATGCCTACTGTACCTAATACAATTTATAACATTATTTGTTTACGCATTCGTACTATTATACTCTAATATGGCTTTGGTATGCAACATTGATCAGTAAAATCAAAAGTAAATAGCAGTTATACTGATATGTTTTAGATGTACTCATAATAATACACAACAGACACAAGGAGGTTTCCGTCGAAGTGAATAGTGCTCTTTCCCAAGTTCTGCTTTGGTTTGATACGAATAATCTTTTGTTAAATTCTAATAAAACCAAATGCGTTAAATTCACAATGCCAAATGTGAGGCAAAGTAATACTAATATAGTTATAAATAATGAACAAATTGAATGTGTCAACTCGACCACTTTTCTGGGTGTAACGTTAGATTATAAATTACAGTGGGCTCCTCATATAACCGCCTTGGCTGGAAGACTCAGTTCGGCTGCATATGCTGTTAAAAAAATTAGGAACCTAACAGACATTGAAACAGCAAGACTTATTTATTTTAGTTATTTCCATAGTATCATGGCGTATGGTCTGCTTCTGTGGGGATCAGCTGCTGATATCCAAACCATTTTTGTGTTGCAGAAGAGGGCCATTCGTTTCTTGTATGGACTTAACTCGCGTGCTTCACTTAGAGAATTATTTAAAGAAATTAATGTTTTGACTGTAGTATCACAATACATATTTGACTGTATTGTGCACGTACGAAAGAATATTCATCTTTACAAAAGAAATGCTGATTGCCATAAATTTAACACGAGAAACAAGAACAAACTTGCTGTTCCAAATCTCAGGCTACATAAGACTGGCAATTCGTTTGCTGGGCTAAGTGTAAAATTCTTTAACAAAGTACCACAGAATATTGTTGAATTACCAATACATAGGTTTAAGTCTCATATTAAGTCATGTCTTATGAAAAAAGGATATTATAAAATACAAGACTTCCTAGACGATAATATTACATGGACATAATGAGCTGCTCGCCTGCACTTAACAAATATTGTATTAATGTATGACATCAACCTGTATAATGATTATGTATATTTTTGAAAAAAGCCAAAATTGATGAGTTTCTTGCGGCACTTCTTCTCATCAGGCCTCATCCTTATCACGTCGAAGTGCTAGTAGGGAAAAAAAAGTTTGACGTGCAAAAGAATTTACTTGTAAATCTACTTGCAGAAATAAATTATTTTATTTTATTTATTTTTATTTTTAATAGTCATACCGGTTTACATTAGCAGTTTTATGGAGCATGCAGTTTCGTGTCATGCGCTGCCAAACAGGCATTCGTTCCCCGCATCTCGACCACACAATATTATCCGCATCTGACAACGGGAAACACAGAGGAATCTATGTGGTGCGAATCCTTCACCCTTAAGCATAATATACGCAGGTGCTCAGGGACCAACTAGGGACTACCGTATAGAGACTTAAATAGATAGTGATCACAACTACTTACAATACAGCGAGCACCACCAACTCAGGCAAGTGGGATATACTCAGTAGGCTGATGGATGAGGTACTTGGCGAGGGGTGGTGCGTGTCAATGATTATACCAGGCGGCGGGCGCCACCGGTTCGGGCGCCACCAGTTCGTTCGCCACCAGTTCGGGTCAGTGGGACCATAGGCTGGTCCCGTACCTCGCTCGGGGTGGACCGTGGTGACGCGCTCGGCCCGGTATCAGATGGCGGGTGCCATCAGGTCAGTAAGTAGCCTTTATCAGCAGTGGGGCCACAAGTGATGACGTACCTGGCGTGGGGTGGTGCGTGTCGATGACGCGCTCGGCGCGGTACCAGACGGCGGGCGCCACCAGCTCGGGGGAGCCCGTGGAGGCGCAGGTGAGCGCCGCCACGCCGCCCGCGGCCGCCGGCGGCGCCGACAGCACGGCCTCCCAGCCCGTGTCCGACACTAAACACAATGAGATAACAGTCAATTAGAATAGAACATTAAAAATACTAGGTATGTAACTATATATCCATTGGCGTTGGGAAGATTTTACTCGCATGACAAATGGGAAGATTGCGGATAGCAGACTTCTAAAGTTTTAGGGTAGCTTCACGCATAAGACGGCAACACATAATAGTCGGTTCAGCAGTATTTCTTGAATACTTCTCGATCGAGAAATTTCTACTCGGACTCTTTCCTAGAGAATAGAGTCACTAACTCTTTCCTTCAAAAGGGAAAAGTCAATTTAGTTTCATGTAAACCGTTGACACTACTATACACGTTCGGCACCAATCATAGCTGAACCAAAATTTAAGCCGTACGGGTTGTGATTCTGGTATTCAATTACATAAATTCAGTTATATCGCCTGGCTCTGTCGATTTATACCGGTCCGCTTATATGTGCTACCCTTAGGCAACTGTCCCACTGCCAATGATCAGTGAGAATCGTGCGAGCTAGAAATGTGTTGGTGAGCTTCGAGACGCGAGTGTGTGGTTCCGATAGTATTCTCGCTCGATTACGAGTATAAGCCAGTATGTGAGTGCGACAGCTACGAACTCTCGATCGGGAATAACCATTTGTTTGTCTTTCAGCGCGCTTTCGAATCGCCCAGCCACCATCGCTCGGTGAGTGTTATCTTTGAGAGCTCTTGCGAACCAGCAGGACGAGTCCTTGATGGTAGGGCAAAATAAATGATCGTTTATACTCGTACCGCATGCGACTACGATTGTTGTACTATCGTTATTGTCCTGTAGGGACTCATCATCTCTTAGATCAATGCCTCTTGCCAAATAACAAACGAGGCTCTGCAACGCACTGCGATCGCCAACCGGCCTGCCCAGGGTGGTGATTATGGACACAGCCTCCAGAGTTGGGACCAAAGAGGCAAGCAACTGGAGAGGCCTATTTCCCGACTGCGATAGGCTGATGAAGTACAAGCTTCAGCTTAGTTTGGGACTACATACGCTGTGTGGCTCAGCGTGACATACCAAACTGTTTTTTTTAATGTCTAAGCTCATTATAGTTTTCGATTTAGTTTAGACAAGCGATATTCATGCGGTACAGTACCCGACCCGACCGATAAAGCTAACTCTGCAACTGCGATAGTTGAGCTCTCAGCCGATTTGCTCCAGCGACTTCGCTGCGCCGATGCCCGCGCGGTAGCTACTCGGCTGCTAATAAACTTGCGCTGCAACACTTCAACTTAAGCCACGTTTGGCTCAAACTCCACTTGAATATCGTTAATGGTAAGATGAAGTTGTCGATTAAAGGTGAACAGAGTAATTGCAATGATTGCGTTAAGTCGTTTAATAAAACCTATAATAATAGGTTCCTCAATCAATAAGCGGTGATGAGTTTTTACCAAATTCTTAGTTTTTCTGATCATTTTGTTAGTGACAACTAAGAAGTTGGGGGCAATACACCCACAGAGTTAGAAAGCATCTCTCTGTTCATCATCATCAGCCCACATCAGTCCACTGCTGGACATAGGCCTCTCCCAATGCTCGCCACTTCGATCGGTCCCAGGCCTCTCGCATCCAGTACTTGCCAGCCGTCCTGCGCAAATCGTCACTCCGCCTGGCCTGAGGGCGTCCTACACTACGTTTGCCGAGACGCGGTCTCCACTCCAGAACTCGTATAGAATATAGAATAATACATATAAACAAATATCTACTAATTTATACGTTATTAATAACAGACAGAAACTTGACCAAGAAGGTATTCAAACGAGCGTATCGCACCGCGCCGCGGCCGCGACCCGACCAATAAATCTGCGCGTCTAGTTGAGCGCTCTCATCCGATTTGTTCCGGAGACTTTCTCGATGCGAGCCGGCTACGATTGCGACTGCTAATGAACTGTTGCGGCGCTTTATTGGCCCGATCGGATTCAATCGCTCAGCGTAGTCTATTATTTCTACTTCCTCTGCGTTTTATGAGTTTCAGGCCACTGTTGTTAAGTTAAGAGGTAGATAGATATTCTTCATCACTGTCGCAGTGACAGCATAGAGAATCTAGCTTTAGCCTGATCCTCCATAAGTAGGTACCGGCCGAAGCATCCATGTCCCGGTACGTCACTATATTTTCACCATACATACTGTGAGGGTACCGCATCCACTTTGACAACATGGGGCTAATTGCCTGAGTGGTGAGGCACCCCAAGGGGCGACTTCGAGGCACTTTTGTCCTTTTCCGGCGAACCTTATGCAAAGGAATGCGCCTACCACACCAGTTTGTTCTATTGATTATTGAGGTACGAAGGAGGGGTACGATGCGATGTCTGAACATTACGTACCCAGTAGGAGCGTGATGTCCTGGGAGAGCACGACGCCGTGCGCGTTGACGGCGCTACAGAGTACTGGGCGCACGAGGTAACAAGGCTCTCCTTGTTACTCTGAGTCTCTGCTCAGAGGCATGCGACGCTTGTCCGAGCAATACGTACCCGGCAGGAGCGTGACGTCGCGGGAGAGCGCAACGCCGTGCGCGTTGACGGCGCGGCAGCGCAGCGTGGAGGGCGCGCTGTGGTACGCGCTCGACGGGAGCACCTCCAGCGTGCCGTTGCCGTACACCCGCCTGGGAACAAACGAATAAATATTAATTATTAAAATAATACTGGAGCAGGCTTTCTTGTCCCTAAATAATAGTCAAGGCGGCCTTCATTATGCGCCCTACGGTATGGGGCGTAGAATACTACCAAGGTATCCCTGCCTGACTGAAGGAGGGAGCGAATGAGCAGACTTGGAAAACGAGTAGTGGCTATTGGCCAAAAACTGCCTGTTGCTTAATCTTATTTATTTGTATGTAGACCCGCAAAAAGATTATGTCTTCATTGCACTATACGACTTCTCGTAAACACTATTGTCGGTACCCGAGCTACACATGGAAGCACATTCCAACATCAGATTAACGGTGTGATTCCGTGTCCATAACTGTAAAACACGAAAGAAAGGGAAGTCATAAAAGCAGCACAAAGGCAGATCTATATACGGCGACCGATAAACCTTTATCGCGCCACAAGAAAATAGAACCTTAAGTTGTACCTTATCAGTTTGGATTAAGGTTCAAATCCAGTTAAAGTTTTATTACGTGCTAAACGTGATAATACGTCCAAAGTCATCAGCCTCTACTGGGATGGATGTAACGTTATGGTTTACATTTAGGACCAGTATTATAACATGCGTATTATTTTGTTTCTATTTTATATCCCATTTGCAAACATTTATTTTTATATTACTGCTTTTATTAAGATCCATACATATTTTTATTCTTTTGTCGAGTTTGTTTATGTATAGTCGTTACAGTGCCCTTTAATATGGTCGAGTTAAGTGATGGCTAGCATAACCGTTATGCTCGGGAACAGGTGCTGACTTCGAAGACTGGTCTACTTCTGATTGTTTGTGAGACTTTAACTGTATGACCAGGCAATAAAGATATGTAACATCTCATTATCATAATCAGCTTATCGCATCCCACTGCTGGACAAAGGCCTCTCCAGTTGCTCGCCATTTTGGCCAAACACCTGGAGGCTTTACCCATAATCGCCACCCTGCGGGCAGACGAGCCAGTGATCGCAGGGCGTTTATTTGTGTTTGATTAACAAGATTATTATTTGTGTTTTGAGATTTCCTAGCCGAAAGTCTTAACTTTCTTTCCAAGTGCATTCGTCATCACACAGACACACAGCTTAGTCATTACAAAACCTTCAAACCGTTTTCATGATGGGTACAAAAACGCCATCGGATCGACATCGTCACACCCAAAAAGTGGCAGTTAAAGTTATACAAGTTGAAAAAAATTGCCAGCCGTTCATCTTAATGTGGTGTCATGTTACTCAATCTCGGGCTTAATTTATTAGCCAACTTAAAGTAACAAAGTATCAGCAATTACAATGCAGAGACAAGAGAAAGATGAAATTTCATTCTTAAGAATTTCAAAGCAAATGATGCCAGTTTGTCTCCGGAGCAATTACCTAAGACTAATTATGATCACTCAACCAGTTTAATTATTACTTTTTTGAGGATAAAAAATCGTGTCATTAATAATGTTCTCTACCACAAGTAGCTAAGAGCAAGGATTACAATATTGGCATAATTTTTATTTTGATAATGTGTTATCGCCTATGTAGTGTATAAAACAGCCAAGCTAAATTAGGATTCAGCAGGCCATGTGTGCAGGATGAAAGAGGAGAGATGGACCTGGATCGTAAAAAAATGGATGCAAAAAGACGGCTATCGCCGAAGGGGAAGGCCGAAGAAAAGATTGTGTGACGATCGGATCCATCAATCAAAGTATCGTTGGGCTCTGGCTTTAGGCAAAGAACTGGGGAACAGTTTGGGGGAGACTTTTGCCTTGCAGTGGGATAGCATTGGCCGATAAATAATATTTTATACTTAGTTGATTTTAAAATAAAAGATTGAGGCTAATGAATTATTAAAATAAGCATTCTATGAAATACTTTAAGTTTTCGAAGCTGATACCTTACTTACATACTGGCCCAGTAGAGCTTAATAAAAACGGTAACGTACACAATTGCATAGCGGCTGATTCGTGTGTGTTTTCGTATTCCAACGTTGGAACATAGGATATAGCAACAATTGAGCACGCATTGTAATTCAAAAGAGGGGTTAAAAAGAGGTAACTTTTTGAATTGATGTGTAGAGTTTAATCAGCGGAATATTTTGAAATTGTGTATTTTGTTCGTGGCACGGTATGTTTGCTGTACGTGGCAACATGTTCAAAAACGTATCTGTTTATTCAGTCGCGCAACAAGTCGGCATCGCGAGGGTTAAACCTCGCACATTCGACGCGACGACGTTATCCTTTGTTTTCCCGTAAAACCCCTGAGTCTGATAACATACCTATTGAATTATTTTACTACGGGTATTGTTAGAGTTTCAGTTTTTTAAAAGATGTTATTTCGTTTCTCTTTTGCTTATGACCATGGGCGGTATCGCCTGCTTATCATCAGGCATCACACTTGCTCGTCTGCCGCCTCTTGCATAAATACGAAACTAGATCTTATCACCGGTAAGTAGTTACAGTGGTAATGAAAATGAAGCCCTGACCAGAATTACAAAGATATTTTTTTTATAGTGGCTTGATATAATGGGTTTCCTACGCCTGATGGAAAACGAAAGAGAAGCCCAAGTCGTTGTGACAACTGGCAAGTAAATGGTCAGTTACCTGTCAGTTGCCACCGCCATACCGGCCCAACCCGGATCATCGAAACATATAATTTAACTCGCTCTTTTTTATAGTAGCTCGACATAATGGCTTCCCTACACTTGATGGAAAGTGAAAAAGAAGCCCAAGTCACCGTGACAAGGGGCAAGTAACTGGTCAGTTACCACCGCCAAGCTGGCCCAACCCGAAATACACTAACTTTTTATATAAGAAGTGTCGCAAAAAAAGGATTTTGCGTTATAAGTTTCAATTTAAGATTTCTTTCAAAAGTTTTACAAGCGAAGAGAAGGATAGCGAATCTTCACGCGGATTGAGCCGCCCGTCCGGGGAAGGACCTCCACCCTAAATACTACCGCAGCCAAATGACCTCCGGATCGGATACTGGTCTAGGATATATCCTAGATCAGGTCTACAGTTCAGCCTATCTATAGATAATAAGTAAATCATATACCTAATGAATCCATTATAAGTTATGAGGTCATTAATCACTCGGCCCAGAACATACATCAGCAAAGCCCGAAGCGTGCTCGGCGCGCGCGGAGCCCGCCATCTATCCCAGTCTGGAGCGGTTTCACGGCAATCGCTCGCATTAACCTCACGGAGATTAATTTTCTGCATTAGGTCAACGAGTAACGTACCTAGTTCAATTAAAATAATAATGTTCAAATCAGCTACATCTTTCTACCTATTACAATCCCAGAGCTACATACTCGAACACACACATGGCGAACTTTTTGATTTGGAATTAGTTTCACAAGATGCAAATAATGATTCACCGATAATCAGGCGGTGCAATTGGTGCATTGTTTCTATGATGAAGTTAAATAGTACAGATTGAATAAGACAATAAATATTTTTTATTCTAAGTATATTAAAGTAGTGTATGATCTCTATTTCATATTTTACAAAAATAAATTGTTATTTTTCCAGAGAGTGCCCCCCAGAGTCAATCCAATTATAGTTAACCAAATCATTACTCAATTTTAGGCTATTAGCCTCAAATATTGATTGGTAACCATTCAATAACCTATCAGTGCACATTCAAATCAGTACTAAGTAACTAACACATGAAATCATCTAAGTACGCAGAATTTTGAGTCAGCACTTCAACCAATGCACTGCAAGTAGCGTTGCAACGTTTGTATTACAGCTACTCGATTAATGCTCGGAGTTGCTCGACTAATAAATAAACTTAACTGCCGACTTCCAGTTTGCACATCAAATAAATATCAAACAACATGTATGTTTGCAACACGTGAATGTTTCTCCTGAATAGGGATCAAGCTTATAACCAATGTAGCAGGCTGAATGAGCCACCGACCCAGACAAAAGACCTGAAATACCTGCCTAGGCAACCGACTGGCGGCGGTATAACCATCACGATTGAAGGCGTAGCTAAGTACCACAGACCTATGACGGGCGGCAGCGTCCCCGGAGCGAGGAGCTACGTCCTGCAATCGCCATCCGCCGGCCCAGGGTGGCGATTGTGGGTAAAGCTTCCAGGTGTTTGCCCAAAGTGGAGAGCAACTGGAGCGGCCTATGTCTACCATTGAACTATGATAGACTGTTTATGATGATGATATCTAGGTATATTTAGTATACTAGTTGTGCTCGCGACTTCGTCCGCGTGGAATTGTTATTTTTTTCCTATTTTTTTTTTTACATTTTCTATTATTTATTCGCTCCTAATAGTTGCATCGTGATGTTATATAGCCTAAAGCCTTCCTCGATAAATGGTCTATTCAACACAAAAACAATTTTTTAATTCGGACCAGTAGTTCCTGAGATTAGCGCGTTCAAACAAACAAACAAACTCTTCAGCTTTATATTATTACTAGCTGTGCTCGCGACTTCGTCCGCGTGGAATAGTTATTTATTCCCCGTTTTTTTTTTACATTTTCCATTATTTCTTCACTCCTAATAGTTGCAGCGTGATGTTATATAGCCTAAAGCCTTCCTCGATTTATGGTCTATTCAACACAAAAAGAATTTTTCAATTCGGACCAGTAGTTCCTGAGATTAGCGCGTTCAAACAAACAAAGTCTTCAGCTTTATAATATTAGTTAAGATATTAGTATATTAGTATTAGTATAGATTAGTACGAGTAGGTATGTTTAATAAATCTAGAAATACTAGGTAAACATTAATATCATCGACAGACTTTTTAATACTGAAAAGAAGATTTAATTTAAATATAAGCAAAATATTCATCCATTGTTTTACGGAGTATAATATTCATCTACAGTTGCCTGAAGGCAAAAGGTATTGTAATGGTTTATTAAAAAAGGTACTTTTGTAACAGATATCATTTTTCTCGCGTACTCCAATAAGTTAATGGCTGCGCTTGAATGTTTTTTATTATTCACAGAATTTTTTGATTACTTGTTTTATTTGGAGAAATAAAAAATCCTTATTAATGTGGCAAAAACAGGTAAAAATTTTATATTATGATAATAACGTAGAATAAAAAAAAGGACTCATAATATGTATTTATGCGAAAAAAATATTTCATTTCATTATCGTTGTCCATTTATTACTACTCGTTGTTATTATTAATAGAGAGATGAAAATGGTATGAATATAAGTATTATTTATCTTCAGTATCTATAGGCTGGCATCCTGCAACTTATACCTCGTACGTATTCAGATTGGCCAAAGCAGATGGATCAGATTCAAACATCAGTGGGATGCTATATGCAGCTTATAAAAGAATGTTATGTAATTAAAAACTGCTCAGCGATCTATATATATGATTGGGTCGGTATGTGTGTGTGTGTGTGTTTGTGGTGTACTGACCTGAGGCCGGGCCGGTCGCTGAGCGGCGCACCATCGTCGCCCAGCCACGTGACGGCGGGCGCGGGCGTGTGTATGTGTGTGTGTGTGTGTGTGTGTGCGTGTGTGTCGCGTACTGACCTGAGGCCGGGTCGGTCGCCGAGCGGCGCGCCGTCGTCGCCGAGCCACGTGACGGCGGGCGCGGGCTGCCCCCTCGCGGCGCAGCGCAGGCGCGTGCCGCCGGCGGCCGCGTACCGCACGACGGCCGGCGGCTCGGCCACGAACGACGGCGCCAGCCGCGTCTCGATGCCGGGGCTGCTGGGCTCGCCCGCTGAACACAAATATCATAATTACAATTCATTCGTTAAAATGTTCTTATCATCATTACCAGCCTGCAGACGTCCGTTGCTGGACATAGGCCTCGGTATAGGGACAAATGAAAATTGTCATTTGGGAAGATTTGCTATAGCCTGGCCACTTAGCGGGTGGATTGGTGACCGCAGTAGGTTTTATTTGTACCAAGTTAAACGCTGCTACCCGTTTCCTGATATAACTATACGGATCGGTTAAAGGTCCTATGTGGTAACTAAGTTCTTTTTGGGGCAAAAATAATATTCTCTACGTTGAAAAAGAGACATTGCAAGCTAGTTTTAAGTTCGATGATGAGATAAAATCACGCTTCCAGGTCCAGTCACTCTTCCTGTCGCTTATCATACCTATTTTTGTGACCGCTTTTTAGCTATTTTTTGTGAACGAATATTCACCGCAATATGATGAAAATATGGACAAGTAAGTTAGCGGAGTAAGCCTAGTGCTTTGTATAAAGCAATATTTAATACTTGATAGAACTAGATGTTGTTTCTGAGGCAGTTTGAAATATTAAATCGATTGGACGTCGAAATCGAGAGTCACGCATCGGTCAAATATCTAAATCGCTACGTCCATTCAGATTGATAAAATAAAACTGAGGTCCCGACGGGAAAAAGAAAATTACAACACCGCCAATTTCTATTTCGTGTTGCGAAACCTTTTTTACTTCCGCTATAAGTTTATCTGCGTTAACTCGATATATAAAAGCGAGGAGCAGCAAAACTTTTTCGGTTTCATCGAGGTCCACTTCGGAAAAATTCCGAACGTGTCCCGCGGGGGCTCAAAATAAGTAACTGGCCGGATTCTTCTCACAAACAAAGAGTAACTTTAAGCCACTTAAAACGGTAGCGAAACAACTTGAGTTTTAAAATCGTTTGACCTAAAAAAAGGAATGCGGACGCGAGTTGGGAACTTGTGTCGCGCAGATCCCGGGAGTCGCCCGAATGTGTAATTCAGACGAGTTTGTCGGCGCTGTTTGTCAGAATTAGTTCCACTGTTACTGCCACAATTACCTCCCGCAAGGAGACATTAAAAGAAACGAACTTATTGAGGCCCTCTGTCCTCTAATTAAACGCTACACTTTATGCTCGCTCGTTACTCGCCGACTAGGGACCGTAAAGGAAAAGAGAATGGCTTCCTGTGTTAAAGTTGTTTGATATCAAAATACTTGTAGGGAAAAACTTTTGTAATATAAACCGTCATCAATTGTCGTTTCCGGGTCTGTGTTGGGACTTTGAAAAGAAGTTTTTGAATAAATTTGAGCTACTAGCGGACGCGACAGACGTCGTGTTGCCCAAAAAGCTGCGCCATCCCGTCCTAATTGCTCAACAAGTAAGAATTAACTCAAACGTTATGTGCTAGTGTTATCTCGAAGAATTGTTGGTGAATAATTGTTAGACACAGGTGATATTACCAGGTGACTAAGATTTGACTATAAGTGTAAACTAATAAAATTACAGTGTAAAATTGTGCTTCAAGTATAATTCCATGTTCTTAAATCGCCATTTATAACGAAGAACTGTTATTAATGAGTATGCATGACTATTTATTGAAGTGATTCTAGAACATTCTATGGTAAAATAAATTGATGCTTTCGGATAGTAGAGGGCTCATAGACAGCACTGCGAAAATTAGCGCCATCTAGTCTGCAAACTTAGTACTACTAAGTGCGCTAGTACTTCCATTAACTGATTTTATTGAAGTACTTCCCGCCTCATATAGAGGGCGTTACTAGTAATTTAAAATGTCTAAAAAACCTTACGAGGCACCGGGAAACTGTTCGGGGTGTGCAAAAGCACTGCCTAAGAGAGAGTACATGCAATGTTCAAATTGTATGGCAAGGTATGATCTAGAATATGCTAATGTCAGCAGTAAACGTTTTTATTCATTTTTTGGTGCTGGCTCCGAGAGCAAATGGAGATGCCCAGAGTGTGTGAGCAAGCAACCTAAAACTGGAAATTCAGATACACCGGTACGCTCATGTACTGCGCTCCCACATACTCCTAATGACGACTATCTAAACGTGACACAACGGAAAAAATCTAATAATGAACAGGGAGAGTCATTGGTCGAGGACGAGGATATGGGCTACTCCGGGAAGGATTTTAAATTGCTGCTTATCGAATTGCGCTCAGTCCGCCAGGAGATATGTTTTATGCACTCTACCATCACAGATCTGCATGCCACCATAAAGGAGCAAAATACGCGTATAGCCGGGCTGGAAACGAGAGTCAATATGTTGGAAGCGAGCGTGAATGAAAATAAATGTACAGACGTTACGGAATTAGAGAACAGAATTTCACAGCTGAGACTAGACATACAAGACCGCGACCAACAAATGTTAGATAACGACGTTGAGATTTCGAGCTTACCGGAAATGCCTAATGAAAATCCTACACACGTGATTTTGACTGTAGCCAATAAACTAGGACTGAACCTGGAGGCACGCGACGTCGTGACTGCTGAGCGAGTTGGGCCGCCGCGCGCCGCCGTGGAGGGCGCGCCGCCGCCCCGCCCGCGCCCGCTCGTGGCGCGCCTGGCGCTGCACGCCTCGCGCACGGCGCTGCTGCAGGCCGCGCGCGTGCGCCGCCGCCTCACCACCGAGGGTATGGGACTCTCAGGCGCCATTACTCCATTCTACGTTAATGAGCGACTTACGAGAGATAACCGTCAGCTATTCCAGAAGGCACGAGAAGCCGGTAAACGTCTGAAGTGGAGATTTGTATGGACAAGGGATGGAAAGATCTTCGCACGGCGTGATCAGGGCGAGACTGTTCATCGACTGCGAACAGACGCTGATTTCGATAGGGTTTTTGGTGCTAACCCTGTTAGGGCTAGCTCTCCTCACACACATTAGTCAGTTTATTATTATTCTTAAATTTTACCTTAGCCCCTTTGTCTGTTTATCTGTTAAGAAATTTTATTCTAGAGCTAAACTAAATATATCAGAAAAATATATTATGTTAATGTTTTACGTTTTGTTAATTAAGAATTTTATGTTAAAGTTTACGTGTTATATCAAGAAAAAGTTCCTACAATCTGTTAATGACAATGTTTTTGTTTGCCGTTCAATATATTTTTTTAAAATGGGTATTTACGACACACAGTGTAATATTATGATTATTGTAATTACTTGGTTAAAGTTTACGCGACACATTACTAAGTCAATTATTAAACGTGTGCTTTATTGTAATACTCACATATTATATGGCTATGTATCGATCATTTATATTATATATATGTTAGTTATATATTATAAAATCTATATTCATGTAATAATAAGTTATAAAACTGTATTGATGTTCTTACCTATTTTAAATATTGCTGTCCTATCTATATTGAGTAACCTTAACTGGCGCCATATGACTCTTTTGAAGCGTTATTTGACAAACTGCAACTATATACAGATATCTCATGCGTATGTTATTCAATTTATTAAATGTAAAAACTTATCTTTGGGTTTGCTAAATCCAGGTTCGCTGGGCACTCGCCATGACGAATTTATAGTAGCTGCAGAGAGACACAGCGTGGACATCCTAGCCATAAATGAGACGTGGCTGCGTGCTGGTGAGGAGGAGCGCGCGCCATTGCCGCCCGGCTACCGGCTGCGGCACGTGCCGCGCCCGCCCGGGGCGCGCTCGCGCGGCGGCGGGGTAGGATTCTATTTGAAACGCGGCATTTATGCGCGCACTCTTCAGCACCCGCCGGCCCCCTCCGTGGAACAAATGTGGCTGGGTATTAATATGAACGGTTTCAAACTTGCTATAGGCACTGCATATCGTCCTCCTTGGCAGTGTGTGGATACGTTCATAGATGCCTTAACTGAGTCAGTGAGTTCATTTTCTGCTTTCGATCATATTGTTTTAATGGGGGATTTTAATATAGATTTGCTTAAGAGTAATGAAAATAATTGTAAAAAAATAGCAGACTTTTTTGAAAGCATGAGTCTTAAGCAGCATGTGACCGAACCCACGCACTTCACAGACCATTCGGAAACATTGTTAGATATTATCTGTAGTAGCACTAGGATTGATAACGTAGTAGTTGATTATGTCCCTGATTTGAGTAGCCATGCATTTGTTTCTTGTGAGTTACGTATAAAAAAGCCTGCACCTATACCACGATTTATAACCTATCGGCCGATAAAAGATATTAATATGGAGTTATTTAATGCTGATGTTAATGCCATAGCTTGGGAGGATTTGATGTGTGACGACATAAATGCTACTGTCGCCGCTTTTAATGCTACAATAACTAACTTATTTAATTTACATGCCCCATTTAAAACATCATACATTAAGGAACAGAGCTATCCTTGGATTACTCAGACAGTAAAGGACATGATGAAGTTAAGAGATGCTGCACATAAAAAGTACCAAAGTTCTAAACTTCCTTCCGATAAAAAATATTATAAAGACCTTAAAAGTATAGTAAATGTAGCCATTTACAATGAAAAAGCAGCTTATTTTAAACATTGTGTTAATACCAACTTAAAAAATCCTCGTGCACTTTGGAAAAACCTAAAGCATAATATTGTAGACTTTCGAAGAAATAGTGTAGATATACCAAGTAATCTTAAAGATGCAAACAAGATCAATGAGCATTTTCTTCAAAAGCATAGTGACAATAATCTAGACAAATCACAACTTGAGCAATGGTATCTGAATAAGTTCAATTCATCAGTTTTCAACTTTAAAATGGTAGACGAGGCAGCAGTTTTAAATATCATAAACACTATTAAAACTAATGCATCAGGAGTAGACGGAATTTCACTTAATATGATATTATTGACCCTACCAAGGACCATTACAATAATCACGTCTATTATAAACAGATCCATCGAAACAGGTATTTTTCCTAATCTATGGAAAGAAGCAATAGTCAGGCCCATCCCTAAAATAAATAACCCAACTGATCTAAATGATCTCAGACCTATTAGTATTTTACCTTTTTTATCCAAAGTCATAGAAAAAATTATATGTATGCAAATGACAGAATTTTTATATGCAAATAATATCTTGCCAAGAAAGCAGTCTGGATTTAGATCCGGTCACAGTACTGCTACGGCGCTACTCGATGTAGTTGACGATTTACTTGCTGGTCAGGATGTCGGTGAAGGAGCTATTCTAGTGTTATTAGATTATAGTCGCGCTTTTGATACGGTAAATACGTCTTTGTTGTTAGCAAAACTTAATTACTATGGCTTTAATGATATAGCACTAAAATGGTTCGCCAGCTATTTTCAAAATCGATCCCAAAGAGTAGAGGTAACGAATAGTAATGGTACAAAACAAACTTCTAGTACCTCTCTGCTTAGTAGAGGTGTGCCACAAGGGTCTATTTTGGGACCGATTCTATTCACTCTGTACACAGCAGATCTTCCTAAAAATATAGCACATTGTGAACACCATTTATATGCCGACGACCTTCAGATTTACATGTCATTTAAACCTAAGGACACTATCAAGGCTGCAGCTGAAATCAGTAAAGATCTCAAAAATATAGCTCAGTGGTCGCAAAATAATGGTCTTGTATTGAATCCTACAAAAACTAAATTTATTGCCTTAGGTACAAAAACACAAATAAATCAAATCAATAGCTATTGCCCCGTAATAACTATAGAAGACAATCCAATCGCACAGGTGTCCGATGCCCGTAATTTAGGTGTTGTATTTGACGACAGACTTAAATTTGAAAAACATGTAAGTAACATAGTTATGCAGTGTTATTATAGGCTAAAAGTCCTGTACAGAATACGGCAATATTTAAGTGTCGATTTACGTATATATTTGTGTGAATCCCTAATCCTATCAAAGCTAAATTATGCAGATACGGTCATTGGCGAGTGTCTCCTTGCGCGAACTAAAAAGGTAATCCAACGAGTACAAAACTCTTGTGCTCGATTTTGCTTTCCTGTACCTCGCAGAGCCCACATTACGCCATATCTCAACAATAGTAACCTAATGAATATGCATTCGCGACGTGCATTACACTTTGCTGGGTTACTCTTCGGTGTTATAAAAACTCAAAAACCTTCTTATCTTTACACTAAACTGAAATTCACTCAACGCAAATCCCGTATTGTAGATCGTTTAATTTGCCCCACATACAATACCGCTTTATTTCGTGGCAGTTTCCGTTACTGTGCATCTAAATGTTGGAACAACATCCCCCCACCCATTAGGGACTCGTTAAATGTTAAGAATTTCAAGATTAAATTTAAGCGTCATTTACTAGAGTTGCAAAAAGACAAGTAACATCATTATCTATGTACAAGAATATATATTTTTATTTTATTCTGTTGTATGAAATTAAAGCATTATTCCATCATAATTTGTATACCTACATTATTCATTATTGTATCTAAATTCCATTATATAAATATCTAAATATGAATAGTAACTGTAATATAACTACCTATCTATCCACCTATATAATTACATTTATCCAAGCCAACCTAATAATTAGTCTAAGTTAAAGGCATCCGCAGAATACCAGCGTCGCAGCGCTTATCTGCGCAGCGACATATGCTGAGCGGAGACCTTTTAGGTACACCTTTGTAATTAACCGTGCTGTAGTAGTATTAAGTCTTTTGTGGTACCTAATAAACATGTTTTCTTTCTTTCTTTCTTTCTTTCTAATTGTTTTTAGAGACCTATTTTTATCATTTTCGTTAGTCACATATACTACATCTCCTGTAATCATAATCTCATCATCGTCAAAATCATCATAAGCACGTCATCTAAGAAATGATTTGAGGGGAGAAATTGCAGGTGCAGACCAGTTTGGAACCTGTTGAAATACACACATACTCGCACATAGCGGGTTAGCTGTCCAGAAGGATTATAGGATAATCAACAGAAAAAAAATATTATTAAGAGGCATCCGAAGAGCCGAAGTCGCTAGAATAATAATTGATTTCTAATAAAGTAAGTCGTTTTTAGAGGTTAAGGTACATTTGTGAAGCCAGAGGCCGAGAATATAAATAAAAAGGGGGGATTTTTCGTCTTTGTGAGTGTCGTATCGGTCATGAAAACGGGTTGATTTTTAAATATTTGTTTGAAAGTTATGCCAACAGCTTCATTCTATCGTACCACACGTCATGGGCAGGATGTTCATCCTTACACTCTGAAGCCTAACTGGCCGCACATGGTCCTATTTCAGAGGACTTTCCTCTCCCCAAATCTATCTGAATCTGTTTAATTAGCTCTTTGACTTTCCTCTCCCCAAATCTATCTGAATCTGTTTAATTAGCTCTTTGACTTTCCTCTCCCCAAATCTACGCTGAATCTGTTTAATTAGCTCTTTGACTTTCCTCTCCCCAAATCTACGCTGAATCTGTTTAATTAGCTCTTTGTTTTCTCAAGACATTATAGTAAAATTTAAAGTCAAAATTGAATAGGTTTTTAAAAAGTGTGATGCCCCCGGTGTGGCAGGCGTTCATAGACTGCGGTAACCTCCTACCATCGACTGGCAGAAATTTAGCCTCCATCGTGATATAAAAAATGTAAAAAGAGATAAGTAAGTATGCACAAAGAATCAGCAATTACACAACTTGACTCGCTTTGACAGAAATCCATAGAAAATTTCAATTGTTGCCTTCCTTGAAATCGTCATTATGTCGAGAAGGCGAAATTAAATTATTACAATATACCTGTAATCCCCCCCGGCTATTGTGACAGAGCCGATCTGCGAAATTAAAAGAAAAATGCTCGGGAGGGTTCGCGCGGAGGGAAGAGGGTCAAGTGAGCGGGCCCTCCCGTGGTTCCGTTGTTCTTAAAGCCATGCTGAAGTGGTTGCTGAAATTGTAACTATAGTAATATTTCTCTTCACAAAGATTTTGGCTAAATCCCAAGTCGCTATGGCAACGGAGAATTAAGCAAATCAATAAATTATCAGTTACCACCGCCGTGGTGGTCGTAACGGGCTTTTTCACGTCCCGTTTAAAGTGTTCCCTACCAAAGGAAAGAGAAAACACAAGTATTGGCAATGCGTCTGTGACAAACAGAGAGAGGTAGGGCATAGCGAATCTTCGCTCGAATTGAGCCACCCGTCCGGGGAAGGACTTCCACCCTATAGAATACCGCAGTCAAATGACCTCTAGGTCGTGTTTCTGCCGGTGAGTAGGGTTTCCGGAGCTCGTGGGGGGGGGGGGGGGGGGCATGGCGGTGGCAACTGACCAGTTTCTTCTTTCGCTTTCCATTAGGCGTAGGGAAACCATTATGTCGAGCCACTAAAAAAAACAGTGGTGTGTGTAGATACATGTGTGTGTGTTTGTGGTATGTTTGGCGTGTGTGTGAAACTAGAAGTCGTTTGCCCTAACGGGTGTTGTTGATCCTACGGTCAATGTAACCAGCCTACAGCCTCTTCAGCTTGCTAACATCAGTATCCTCATCATTAGCCACTCGCAGTCCACTGCTGGACAAAGGCATCTCCAGTTTTTTGCCATTAAAGCCAAATATTTTATTTATTTTTGGCATTTTCATTATGGGCATTACCCATAATGGCCACGCTGGGCAGGCGGGTTGGAGATTGTAAGACGTAGCTTCTCGCTACAGTGACGCTGCTGCCCATCATCGGCCTGGGGTATTTAGCTACGACTTCAATTGTGATGATTATACTGTCACAAGTCGGTTGCCAGAGCCTCGTTTGTTAATCGGCAGGATGCACGGTGAGGTAGCAGGTGAGGGTGGCTTGGAGCGAAGATTTGATAGATGATGGGTCGCTCTCTTCTGAGCCCGCAGGGGTGTAAAGGAGCTCGTACTGAGATATGAACACAAAAGCTATACATACCAGCCAGCAGCAGAGTGGCAGCGGCGAGCAGGAGCGCGGGCGCCATGCCGCGCGCCGCCGCCGCGCGCGCAGCGTCTGCCGACAACAATATACTGCGTTACGATGGATTTAAGAGAGGTAGGGCATAGCGAATCTTCGCTCGAATTGAGCTGCCCGTCCGGGGAAGGACCTCCACCCTAAAGAATACCGCATCCAAATGACCTCCGGGTCGTGTTCCTGTCGGTAAGTAGGGTTTCCGGAGCTCGTGGGGGGTTGGAACTGTTGGCAACTGACAGGTAACTGACCAGTTACTTGCCCGTTGTCACAGCGACTTGGGCTTCTCTTTCGCATTCCATCAGGCGTAGGGAAGCCATTATGTCGAGCTACTATAAAAAAAATAAAGCTTTCACGTTAACACATAGAAAAACTTGAAAAGTAGGTAAATACCATGTAGAAATAGATAGAATGATAAAAAAATATATATTTGCGAATCCATGAACACATAGTACGGTACATTAACAAAAAATACGAGTTTAATTTTATGTTTACTCGATGAGGGAACTACTCGTTTTCAACCATCACTATACTCTATTAGAATAGAATAGAATATCTTTATTTGGTACACACAAATTACATTACTGATCAAATCCTGTACGAAAAACTTGCAATATAAGTTGTTACCACACTGACAAAACATTCAATAAGCATTTCACCATAAAACCATCGACATTTCAATTCGAACGCGATGAAAATAGACCTGAAGTGAAATCGTGCCACTCCACGTCTTTCTTCACATAAAACTGACAATCAAATTACAACCGGGAGGAAATTCATCCATTGAGTTGTGTCTATTGAGCATGGGGGATTGATCCCGCGCGACGCGTCCCGACCCCACGCGACGCGACGCGACGAGTCCCATTGTCAGCGCGACAAAGACGCGACATACCCCATTTGGGGATGTATTTTCGGTGAGTAAATAATAATCGGTGAAGTGGTGATGGGTTTTCGTACAAAGGCTTTCATTTGAACGGAGTATGTTAGGGTGGTTGAATAGGGAACATTTCTGAAGGATTTTTAGTACCTATGTTGTAATTTTCTATATTATAGAAAGCATAAAATAAACATACGCATCTCTATGAAATATATGATGATGATAGATAGGTCATTATCAGCCTATCACAGTCCACAGCTGGACATTAGGCCTCTCCAGGTATTCGCTAACTTGGACAAACACCAGATTATTCCCATAATCGATAGATACAAGTATGGTTGTGTACGGTCTCGACAACCGTACATTTTGTAACATCAGCGTTTTAACCTTATTGCATTAAATATCATATAGCATAATCAGTACGTAATCAATCGCGACGGCGCGTACTCATAGCAATTATCATTTTAACAAATAAATCGTGTAATCAAGTCTAATTTATCATTTTATCATCCTCTAAAGATTGTACAGCCAGCAGCTCGTACATCTTTATGGTCCTTCGAGCATTTTGACCAGCGCGCGGTGAGGTCGAAAAGCGGGGCCACGTGTTTCGGTAACCTGACCTGGTTTCGTAGTGCATGTGTTTCCTGTGACTTACCGTACGTTCATCAGACTTTCCACGTGCAGCAAGTGACGCGTTGGATAAGTATCATCAAAAGCAGTAAGTGAATTCATTCCTACTTATCAGCATCATCATCATCAGCAGTCCTGACAGAGACAAGCAGTCGTCTCGTCAGCCGCATCAATTAGCCTTTGTGTTTTGTGTCTCGTTTGTGGTAGCGAATCGGTCTGACCGGCCTCCCACCAGCGGGTCTCACCGCGAAGATTGAGAAGGCGCAATTATCGCATTAGAGATATTTGAACACTAGGCACCAATCAGTTGAAAGATGGCGACTTGAATTATCGAGCTTTAAATACGACATTATTTACCGTCCTGGTAAAGAAAATGTTACTGCTGACACTTTATCACGTGTGTGCTCGAATATCAACAGCAGTAATAGATTGGATGAGTTACATAATATAATGGGACACCCTGGCATTGTGCGAATGACTCACTGGGTAAGATCTAAAAATCTACCATATACAATAGACGATATTAAGACAATGACTTCACGATGTCGCATTTGCGCAGAGATCAAGCCAAGATTTACCAAGATGCAAGGGAATCTCATAAAAGCGATTGCACCATTTGAGAGACTTAATGTAGACTTTAAGGGACCTCTACCTACCAACACCCAAAATCGCTATATCTTGACAATTATAGACGAGTACTCAAGATTCCCTTTTGCTTATCCATGCAAGGATTTGTCTGCCGGGACCGTCATAAAATGCTTTTTGGATTTGTTTTCCACATTTGGTGCTCCACAATACATACATTCTGATCGAGGGACTGCATTCATGTCTGAAGAATTACGTCGTTTCCTAATATCACACGGAGTCGCATGTAGTCGAACTACGCCGTATAATCCACAAGGAAACGGTCAAGTTGAGCGTCTTAATGGAACTTTATGGAAAACGATAAAGTTATGTCTTAGATCAAGGGGGCTAGATACGACTTGCTGGGAACAAGTTCTACCGACTGCTCTGCACTCAATTCGCTCCCTATTGTGTACTTCCACTAACGCTACACCCCACGAGCGATTTTTTAATCATCCTCGTCGAACAGCAAATGGAGGGTCCCTGCCAACGTGGCTCTTGGAACCAGGCCCGATATTGATGAGAAATAATCATAAACGTTCGAAATACGACTCAGACGTAGAAGAAGTCGAACTTCTAGAAGCGAATCCATCCTACTCTTATGTGAGATTATCAGATGGCCGCGAAGCTACCGTGTCAAATAGACAACTGGCTCCTCTACCCCCATTATCACAATCAAGTGATCAACTTGAACCAGACCATGATCATTTGGAGGGTGCGGAGGGAGAAGATGTACCAAACCTTCAAGCTGAACCATTCGTTCCCTATTGTGTACTTCCACTAACGCTACACCCCACGAGCGATTCTTTAATCATCCTCGTCGAACAGCAAATGGAGGGTCCTTGCCGACGTGGCTCCTGGAACCAGGCCCGATATTGATGAGAAATAATCATAAACGTTCGAAATACGACTCAGACGTAGAAGAAGTCGAACTTCTAGAAGCAAATCCATCCTATTCTTATGTGAGATTATCAGATGGCCGTGAAGCTACCGTGTCAAATAGACAACTGGCTCCTCTACCCCCATTATCACAATCAAGTGATGAACCTGAATCAGATCATGATCACAACGAGGATGCGGGGGGAGAAGATGTACCAAACCTTCAAGCTGAACCTGTGGCACCTGAAAATATTCCAGCTGAACATAATGAGTTATCAGCACCCCGACGCTCTAACAGAGAGAGACGAGTCCCAACCCGTCTGCAGGACTATGAACTTAATTAACTCTGACGGGGGGTGAATGTGGTGTAAATACTCCTTTGTATTTTGTCTATTATTTATCTTTGTTAAAAAGCTAATGATTGTCATTGCTGTCCATGTCATTCATGCACAAATTTTATTGGAATAAAACCAAATATAATTGGTTTTGTCTTTTCTTCATATCAATAATGTGGTGTAAATACTCCTTTGTATTTTGTCTATTATTTATCTTTGTTAAAAAGCTAATGATTGTCATTGCTGTCCATGTCATTCATGCACAAATTTTATTGGAATAAAACCAAATATAATTGGTTTTGTCTTTTCTTCATATCAATTTATTCCAATAATAAATACGTGCAATGCTCTCCATAGCACGAGTATTACGGCCAGATAAATTTGATACCGAACCAGGCACTCCAGCTGCTGAACTGAAATACGAACATTGGAAACAGACGTTTACCAACTATCTTTCCGAAGAAGCGGAATTGGAAAAAGTAACCGACGGTGTCAAATTAAAGGTACTATTGAATAATGTATCTTCAAATGTGTATTCCTATATACGAGAATGTAAGGATTGCTCAACTGCTATAAGTCTCTTAGACAAACTATATCTGAAATCGAAAAATGAGGTTCATGCGCGTTACAAGCTCATGTCCACTAAACAGAAACCTGATGAAACTGTTGCTGACTATTTACGCAACCTACAGCAGTTAGCTTACGAATGTAAATTCAGAACCGTCGATGCGGAAGAATACCGGCAAGAATATATACGGGACGCTTTTATAGCTGGTCTGTTTTGTCAAGAAATTCAACAGCGTTTACTAGAAAATAAAGAAATAACTTTAGAGGACGCAACGAATCAAGCGATTTCTCTTGAAATGGCAAGAAAGAATTCTAAAGATTTTGGCAACAAACCTACTGCGATGGAATTCAATAACATTGATGGCCAGACAGAAAGCTGCTCTAACTTAGCCGCTGCACCGTCGCGCAAACGTCGTTGTTTCTTCTGTGGTGGAGGCGTTCATCAAAGAGTAAAATGCCCTGCTTTTCATGCCACTTGCGAGAACTGTAATAAAACAGGTCACTTTGCTAAAGTTTGTAGAGGTGGCTCGACGAACAAACCCACTAGCAATGCTAGAACGGGATCTGAACAACGGAATCTTCAAGCAATTTCAGCAGCGTCTCCTACCAGTTTACAGAAAGCGATGGTCTCTGTCACTATCAATAATTTCAAAGCCGATGCTTTAATCGATAGCGGAAGCTCTACTAGCTTTATTGATAAGAATTTTGCTCAGATGCTGAACCTTAAACGCTACCCTTGGAAGGAAAATGTAACGTTGGCATCGAAGAACAACACATCGTCGGTAAACGGAGTCTGTTATGTAACTTTGCAAATAAACGAGCATATTTACAGTCGAAAGCCTCTTTACATACTCGATGCGCTTTGCTCAGACATAATCATTGGACATGACATATTGAGTGATCACTCATCTCTTGAGGTTAACTTCGGGGGTTCAAAGAAACCACTCAAGATTTGCAATGTCATGGTGGCATCTGTACCAGAAGTTTCACTATTTACTAACTTATCAAGCAACTTAAAACCCATTGCAATAAAATCGAGAAAGCACTCTGACGCTGATGTGCAGTTTATCCAAGAGGCAATAGGTAAACTTTTGAAAGATAAGGTTATCGAGCCTAGCAATTCGCCATGGCGAGCTCAAGTTCTGGTTACTGGCGGCACAACGCATCGCAAACGACTTGTCATAGACTACTCACTAACTATAAACAGATTTACTGAATTGGACGCCTACCCCTTGCCGAACATCGAATCAGTTGTGTCAAAGGTGGCTAAACACAATGTATTCAGCCAAATCGATTTACGGAGTGCCTATCATCAGGTACCTATACTGAAAAGTGAAAAAATGTATACTGCTTTTGAGGCTTGCGGGAATTTGTATCAGTTTACTCGAATACCATTTGGAGTAACCAATGGAGTTGCTGCTTTTCAAAGAACCTTAAATTACGTCATATGTAAAGAGAATCTGACTGGTACTTACGCCTATTTGGATGACGTCACCGTTTGCGGAAAAACAAATGAAGAACACGATCAAAATCTGAAACGATTCATGGAAGCTGTTACTAAGTACAACCTTACATTGAATGAAGAAAAGTGTGTCTATAGGCAGAATTCTATCAAATTGTTGGGCTATAGGATCAACAACAATACTATCCAACCAGATGAAGACCGTCTCAGCCCTTTAATAAATCTGCCTATCCCAAGTGACTCCCAATCCCTTAAAAGAGCTCTCGGTATGTTCGCCCATTATGCTAAATGGATTAGAAATTTCTCTGCGAAAATCAATCCTCTGTCAAAAGTTACAAAATTTCCACTCGACGAACATGCGATCAACTGTTTTCAGAAGTTAAAATCTGACATAAAGAAATCGGCTCTGACGGTAATCGATCCAAATGATACATTTACTGTAGAGACAGACGCTTCGGAACACTCAATTGCAGCGTCTCTCACACAAAATGGTCGGCCAGTGGCTTTCTTCTCTCGGTCTCTAAACGATTCTGAACGCCGTCATTCCTCTATCGAGAAAGAAGCGAGTGCTGCAGTTGAATCTTTAAGGAAATGGCGCCACTATCTCATTGGAAGACGCTTTCTTCTAATAACAGATCAACGCTCTGTATCATTTATGTTCAATCAAAGCCATAACAGCAAGATCAAGAACGAAAAGATAGAAAGATGGCGACTTGAATTATCGAGCTATAAATACGACATTATTTACCGTCCTGGTAAAGAAAATGTTACTGCTGATACTTTATCACGTGTGTGTTCGAATATCAACAACAGTAATAGATTGGATGAGTTACATAATATAATGGGACACCCTGGCATCGTGCGAATGACTCACTGGGTAAGATCTAAAAATCTACCATATACAATTGACGATATTAAGACAATGACTTCACGATGTCGCATTTGCGCAGAAATCAAGCCAAGATTTACCAAGATGCAAGGGAATCTCATAAAAGCGATTGCGCCATTTGAGAGACTTAATGTAGACTTTAAGGGACCTTTGCCTACCAACACACAAAATCGCTATATCTTGACAATTATAGACGAGTACTCAAGATTCCCTTTTGCTTATCCATGCAAGGATTTGTCTGCCGGAACCGTCATAAAATGCTTTTTGGATTTGTTTTCCACATATGGTGCTCCACAATACATACATTCTGATCGAGGGACTGCATTCATGTCTGAAGAATTACGGCGTTTCCTAATATCACACGGAGTAGCATGTAGCCGAACTACGCCGTATAATCCACAAGGAAACGGTCAAGTGGAGCGTCTTAATGGAACTTTATGGAAAACTATAAAGTTATGTCTTAGATCAAGGGGGCTAGATACAACTTACTGGGAACAAGTTCTACCGACTGCTCTGCACTCAATTCGTTCCCTATTGTGTACTTCCACTAACGCTACACCCCACGAGCGATTCTTTAATCATCCTCGTCGAACAGCAAATGGAGGGTCCTTGCCGACGTGGCTCCTGGAACCAGGCCCGATATTGATGAGAAATAATCATAAACGTTCGAAATACGACTCAGACGTAGAAGAAGTCGAACTTCTAGAAGCAAATCCATCCTACTCTTATGTGAGATTATCAGATGGCCGTGAAGCTACCGTGTCAAATAGACAACTGGCTCCTCTACCCCCATTATCACAATCAAGTGATGAACCTGAATCAGATCATGATCACAACGAGGATGCGGGGGGAGAAGATGTACCAAACCTTCAAGCTGAACCTGTGGCACCTGAAAATATTCCAGCTGAACATAATGAGTTATCAGCACCCCGACGCTCTAACAGAGAGAGACGAGTCCCAACCCGTCTGCAGGACTATGAACTTAATTAACTCTGACGGGGGGTGAATGTGGTGTAATACTCCTTTGTATTTTGTCTATTATTTATCTTTGTTAAAAAGCTAATGATTGTCATTGCTGTCCATGTCATTCATGCACAAATTTTATTGGAATAAAACCAAATATAATTGGTTTTGTCTTTTCTTCATATCAATATAAATTGATATGAAGAAAAGACAAAACCAATTATATTTGGTTTTATTCCAATAAAATTTGTGCATGAATGACATGGAATACCGATGACAATCATGACAATCATTAGCTTTTTAACATGGTTAAATAATAGACAAAATACAAAGGAGTATTTACACCACATTCACCCCCCGTCAGAGTTAATTAAGTTCGTAGTCCTGCAGACGGGTTGGGACTCGTCTCTCTCTGTTAGAGCGTCGGGGTGCTGGTAATTCATTATGTTCAGCTGGAATATCTGGAATATTTTCAGGTAGTTCAGCTTGAAGGTTTGGTACATCTTCTCCCTCCGCACCCTCCAAATGATCATGGTCTGGTTCAAGTTGATCACTTGATTGTGATAATGGGGGTAGAGGAGCCAGTTGTCTATTTGACACGGTAGCTTCGCGGCCATCTGATAATCTCACATAAGAGTAGGATGGATTCGCTTCTAGAAGTTCGACTTCTTCTACGTCTGAGTCGTATTTCGAACGTTTATGATTATTTCTCATCAATATCGGGCCTGGTTCCAAGAGCCACGTTGGCAGGGACCCTCCATTTGCTGTTCGACGAGGATGATTAAAAAATCGCTCGTGGGGTGTAGCGTTAGTGGAAGTACACAATAGGGAGCGAATTGAGTGCAGAGCAGTCGGTAGAACTTGTTCCCAGCAAGTCGTATCTAGCCCCCTTGATCTAAGACATAACTTTATCGTTTTCCATAAAGTTCCATTAAGACGCTCAACTTGACCGTTTCCTTGTGGATTATACGGCGTAGTTCGACTACATGCGACTCCGTGTGATATTAGGAAACGACGTAATTCTTCAGACATGAATGCAGTCCCTCGATCAGAATGTATGTATTGTGGAGCACCAAATGTGGAAAACAAATCCAAAAAGCATTTTATGACGGTCCCGGCAGACAAATCCTTGCATGGATAAGCAAAAGGGAATCTTGAGTACTCGTCTATAATTGTCAAGATATAGCGATTTTGGGTGTTGGTAGGTAGAGGTCCCTTAAAGTCTACATTAAGTCTCTCAAATGGTGCAATCGCTTTTATGAGATTCCCTTGCATCTTGGTAAATCTTGGCTTGATCTCTGCGCAAATGCGACATCGTGAAGTCATTGTCTTAATATCGTCTATTGTATATGGTAGATTTTTAGATCTTACCCAGTGAGTCATTCGCACAATGCCAGGGTGTCCCATTATATTATGTAACTCATCCAATCTAATACTGCTGTTGATATTCGAGCACACACGTGATAAAGTGTCAGCAGTAACATTTTCTTTACCAGGACGGTAAATAATGTCGTATTTAAAGCTCGATAATTCAAGTCGCCATCTTTCAATCTTTTCGTTCTTGATCTTGCTATTATGACTTTGATTAAACATAAATGACACAGAGCGTTGATCAGTTATTAGAAGAAAGCGTCTTCCAATGAGATAGTGGCGCCATTTCCTTAAAGATTCAACTGCAGCACTCGCTTCTTTCTCGATAGAAGAATGACGGCGTTCAGAATCGTTTAGAGACCGAGAGAAGAAAGCCACTGGCCGGCCATTTTGTGAGAGAGAAGCTGCAATTGAGTGTTCCGAGGCGTCTGTCTCTACAGTAAATGTATCATTTGGATCAATTACCGTCAGGGCTGATTTCTTTATGTCAGATTTTAACTTTTGAAAACAGTCGATCGCATGTTCGTCAAGTGGAAATTTTGTAACTTTTGACAGAGGATTGATTTTGGCAGAGAAATTTCTAATCCATTTAGCATAATGGGCGAACATACCAAGGGCTCTTTTTAGGGATTGAGAGTCACTTGGGATAGGCAGATTTATTAAAGGGCTGAGACGGTCTTCATCTGGTTGGATAGTATTGTTGTGGATCCTATAGCCCAACAATTTGATAGAATTTTGCCTATAGACACACTTTTCTTCATTCAATGTAAGGTTGTACTTAGTTACAGCTTCCATGAATCGTTTCAGATTTTGATCGTGTTCATCATTTGTTTTCCCGCAAACCGTGACGTCATCCAAATAGACTTCCACTAACGCTACACCCCACGAGCGATTTTTTAATCATCCTCGTCGAACAGCAAATGGAGGGTCCCTGCCAACGTGGCTCTTGGAACCAGGCCCGATATTGATGAGAAATAATCATAAACGTTCGAAATACGACTCAGACGTAGAAGAAGTCGAACTTCTAGAAGCGAATCCATCCTACTCTTATGTGAGATTATCAGATGGCCGCGAAGCTACCGTGTCAAATAGACAACTGGCTCCTCTACCCCCATTATCACAATCAAGTGATCAACTTGAACCAGACCATGATCATTTGGAGGGTGCGGAGGGAGAAGATGTACCAAACCTTCAAGCTGAACCTGTGCTACCTGAAAATATTCCAGATATTCCAGCTGAACATAATGAATTACCAGCACCCCGACGCTCTAACAGAGAGAGACGAGTCCCAACCCGTCTGCAGGACTACGAACTTAATTAACTCTGACGGGGGGTGAATGTGGTGTAAATACTCCTTTGTATTTTGTCTATTATTTAACCATGTTAAAAAGCTAATGATTGTCATGATTGTCATCGGTATTCCATGTCATTCATGCACAAATTTTATTGGAATAAAACCAAATATAATTGGTTTTGGTAGCGTTAGTGGAAGTACACAATAGGGAGCGAATTGAGTGCAGAGCAGTCGGTAGAACTTGTTCCCAGCAAGTCGTATCTAGCCCCCTTGATCTAAGACATAACTTTATCGTTTTCCATAAAGTTCCATTAAGACGCTCAACTTGACCGTTTCCTTGTGGATTATACGGCGTAGTTCGACTACATGCGACTCCGTGTGATATTAGGAAACGACGTAATTCTTCAGACATGAATGCAGTCCCTCGATCAGAATGTATGTATTGTGGAGCACCAAATGTGGAAAACAAATCCAAAAAGCATTTTATGACGGTCCCGGCAGACAAATCCTTGCATGGATAAGCAAAAGGGAATCTTGAGTACTCGTCTATAATTGTCAAGATATAGCGATTTTGGGTGTTGGTAGGTAGAGGTCCCTTAAAGTCTACATTAAGTCTCTCAAATGGTGCAATCGCTTTTATGAGATTCCCTTGCATCTTGGTAAATCTTGGCTTGATCTCTGCGCAAATGCGACATCGTGAAGTCATTGTCTTAATATCGTCTATTGTATATGGTAGATTTTTAGATCTTACCCAGTGAGTCATTCGCACAATGCCAGGGTGTCCCATTATATTATGTAACTCATCCAATCTATTACTGCTGTTGATATTCGAGCACACACGTGATAAAGTGTCAGCAGTAACATTTTCTTTACCAGGACGGTAAATAATGTCGTATTTAAAGCTCGATAATTCAAGTCGCCATCTTTCAATCTTTTCGTTCTTGATCTTGCTATTATGACTTTGATTAAACATAAATGACACAGAGCGTTGATCAGTTATTAGAAGAAAGCGTCTTCCAATGAGATAGTGGCGCCATTTCCTTAAAGATTCAACTGCAGCACTCGCTTCTTTCTCGATAGAAGAATGACGGCGTTCAGAATCGTTTAGAGACCGAGAGAAGAAAGCCACTGGCCGGCCATTTTGTGAGAGAGAAGCTGCAATTGAGTGTTCCGAGGCGTCTGTCTCTACAGTAAATGTATCATTTGAATCAATCCTCTGTCAAAAGTTACAAAATTTCCACTTGACGAACATTTCCCTTTTGCTTATCCATGCAAGGATTTGTCTGCCGGAACCGTCATAAAATGCTTTTTGGATTTGTTTTCCACATATGGTGCTCCACAATACATACATTCTGATCGAGGGACTGCATTCATGTCTGAAGAATTACGGCGTTTCCTAATATCACACGGAGTAGCATGTAGCCGAACTACGCCGTATAATCCACAAGGAAACGGTCAAGTGGAGCGTCTTAATGGAACTTTATGGAAAACTATAAAGTTATGTCTTAGATCAAGGGGGCTAGATACAACTTACTGGGAACAAGTTCTACCGACTGCTCTGCACTCAATTCGTTCCCTATTGTGTACTTCCACTAACGCTACACCCCACGAGCGATTCTTTAATCATCCTCGTCGAACAGCAAATGGAGGGTCCTTGCCGACGTGGCTCCTGGAACCAGGCCCGATATTGATGAGAAATAATCATAAACGTTCGAAATACGACTCAGACGTAGAAGAAGTCGAACTTCTAGAAGCAAATCCATCCTATTCTTATGTGAGATTATCAGATGGCCGTGAAGCTACCGTGTCAAATAGACAACTGGCTCCTCTACCCCCATTATCACAATCAAGTGATGAACCTGAATCAGATCATGATCACAACGAGGATGCGGGGGGAGAAGATGTACCAAACCTTCAAGCTGAACCTGTGGATAAATTGATATGAAGAAAAGACAAAACCAATTATATTTGGTTTTATTCCAATAAAATTTGTGCATGAATGACATGGAATACCGATGACAATCATGACAATCATTAGCCTTTTAACATGGTTAAATAATAGACAAAATACAAAGGAGTATTTACACCACATTCACCCCCCGTCAGAGTTAATTAAGTTCGTAGTCCTGCAGACGGGTTGGGACTCGTCTCTCTCTGTTAGAGCGTCGGGGTGCTGGTAATTCATTATGTTCAGCTGGAATATCTGGAATATTTTCAGGTAGCACAGGTTCAGCTTGAAGGTTTGGTACATCTTCTCCCTCCGCACCCTCCAAATGATCATGGTCTGATTCAAGTTGATCACTTGATTGTGATAATGGGGGTAGAGGAGCCAGTTGTCTATTTGACACGGTAGCTTCGCGGCCATCTGATAATCTCACATAAGAGTAGGATGGATTCGCTTCTAGAAGTTCGACTTCTTCTACGTCTGAGTCGTATTTCGAACGTTTATGATTATTTCTCATCAATATCGGGCCTGGTTCCAAGAGCCACGTTGGCAGGGACCCTCCATTTGCTGTTCGACGAGGATGATTAAAAAATCGCTCGTGGGGTGTAGCGTTAGTGGAAGTACACAATAGGGAGCGAATTGAGTGCAGAGCAGTCGGTAGAACTTGTTCCCAGCAAGTCGTATCTAGCCCCCTTGATCTAAGACATAACTTTATCGTTTTCCATAAAGTTCCATTAAGACGCTCAACTTGACCGTTTCCTTGTGGATTATACGGCGTAGTTCGACTACATGCGACTCCGTGTGATATTAGGAAACGACGTAATTCTTCAGACATGAATGCAGTCCCTCGATCAGAATGTATGTATTGTGGAGCACCAAATGTGGAAAACAAATCCAAAAAGCATTTTATGACGGTCCCGGCAGACAAATCCTTGCATGGATAAGCAAAAGGGAATCTTGAGTACTCGTCTATAATTGTCAAGATATAGCGATTTTGGGTGTTGGTAGGTAGAGGTCCCTTAAAGTCTACATTAAGTCTCTCAAATGGTGCAATCGCTTTTATGAGATTCCCTTGCATCTTGGTAAATCTTGGCTTGATCTCTGCGCAAATGCGACATCGTGAAGTCATTGTCTTAATATCGTCTATTGTATATGGTAGATTTTTAGATCTTACCCAGTGAGTCATTCGCACAATGCCAGGGTGTCCCATTATATTATGTAACTCATCCAATCTATTACTGCTGTTGATATTCGAGCACACACGTGATAAAGTGTCAGCAGTAACATTTTCTTTACCAGGACGGTAAATAATGTCGTATTTAAAGCTCGATAATTCAAGTCGCCATCTTTCAATCTTTTCGTTCTTGATCTTGCTATTATGACTTTGATTAAACATAAATGACACAGAGCGTTGATCAGTTATTAGAAGAAAGCGTCTTCCAATGAGATAGTGGCGCCATTTCCTTAAAGATTCAACTGCAGCACTCGCTTCTTTCTCGATAGAAGAATGACGGCGTTCAGAATCGTTTAGAGACCGAGAGAAGAAAGCCACTGGCCGGCCATTTTGTGAGAGAGAAGCTGCAATTGAGTGTTCCGAGGCGTCTGTCTCTACAGTAAATGTATCATTTGGATCAATTACCGTCAGGGCTGATTTCTTTATGTCAGATTTTAACTTTTGAAAACAGTCGATCGCATGTTCGTCAAGTGGAAATTTTGTAACTTTTGACAGAGGATTGATTTTGGCAGAGAAATTTCTAATCCATTTAGCATAATGGGCGAACATACCAAGGGCTCTTTTTAGGGATTGAGAGTCACTTGGGATAGGCAGATTTATTAAAGGGCTGAGACGGTCTTCATCTGGTTGGATAGTATTGTTGTGGATCCTATAGCCCAACAATTTGATAGAATTTTGCCTATAGACACACTTTTCTTCATTCAATGTAAGGTTGTACTTAGTTACAGCTTCCATGAATCGTTTCAGATTTTGATCGTGTTCATCATTTGTTTTCCCGCAAACCGTGACGTCATCCAAATAGGCGTAAGTACCAGTCAGATTCTCTTTACATATAATGTAATTCAAGGTTCTTTGAAAAGCAGCAACTCCATTGGTTACCCCAAATGGTATTCGAGTAAACTGATACAAATTTCCGCAAGCCTCAAAAGCAGTATACATTTTCTCACTTTTCAGTATAGGTACCTGATGATAGGCACTTCGTAAGTCGATTTGGCTGAATACATTGTGTTTAGCCACCTTTGACACAACTGATTCGATGTTCGGCAAGGGGTAGGCGTCTAATTCAGTAAATCTGTTTATAGTTAGTGAGTAGTCTATGACAAGTCGTTTGCGGTGCGTTGTGCCGCCAGTAACCAGAACTTGAGCTCGCCACGGTGAGTTGCTAGGCTCGATAACCTTATCTTTCAAAAGTTTACTGATTTCCTCCTGGATAAACTGCACATCAGCGTCAGAGTGCTTTCTTGATTTTATTGCAATGGGTTTTAAGTTGCTTGATAAGTTCGTAAATAGTGAAACTTCTGGTACAGATGCCTCCATGACATTGCAAATCTTGAGTGGTTTCTTTGGACCCCCGAAGTTAACCTCAAGAGAGGAGTGATCACTCAATATGTCATGTCCAATGATTACGTCTGAGCAAAGCGCATCGAGTATGTAAAGAGGCTTTCGTCTGTAAATATGCTCGTTTATTTGCATAGTTACATAACAGACCCCGTTTACTGACGATGTGTTATTCTTCGATGCCAATGTTACATTTTCCTTCCAAGGATAGCGTTTAAGGTTCAGCATCTGAGCAAAATTTTTATCAATGAAGCTAGTAGAGCTTCCGCTATCGATTAAAGCGTCGGCTTTGAAATTGTTGATAGTGACAGAAACCATCGCTTTCTGTAAACTGGTAGGAGACGCTGCTGAAATTGCTTGAAGATTCTGTTGTTCAGATCCCGTTGTAGCATTGCTAGTGGGTTTGTTCCTCGAGCCACCTCTACAAACTTTAGCAAAGTGACCTGTTTTATTACAGTTCTCGCAAGTGGCATGAAAAGCAGGGCATTTTACTCTTTGATGAACACCTCCACCACAGAAGAAACAACGATGTTTGCGCGACGGTGCAGCGGCTAAGTTAGAGCAGCTTTCTGTTTGGCCATCAATGTTATTGAATTCCATCACAGTAGGTTTGTTGCCAAAATATTGGTTTTATTCCAATAAAATTTGTGCATGAATGACATGGACAGCAATGACAATCATTAGCTTTTTAACAAAGATAAATAATAGACAAAATACAAAGGAGTATTTACACCACATTCACCCCCCGTCAGAGTTAATTAAGTTCATAGTCCTGCAGACGGGTTGGGACTCGTCTCTCTCTGTTAGAGCGTCGGGGTGCTGATAACTCATTATGTTCAGCTGGAATATTTTCAGGTGCCACAGGTTCAGCTTGAAGGTTTGGTACATCTTCTCCCCCCGCATCCTCGTTGTGATCATGATCTGATTCAGGTTCATCACTTGATTGTGATAATGGGGGTAGAGGAGCCAGTTGTCTATTTGACACGGTAGCTTCACGGCCATCTGATAATCTCACATAAGAGTAGGATGGATTTGCTTCTAGAAGTTCGACTTCTTCTACGTCTGAGTCGTATTTCGAACGTTTATGATTATTTCTCATCAATATCGGGCCTGGTTCCAGGAGCCACGTCGGCAAGGACCCTCCATTTGCTGTTCGACGAGGATGATTAAAGAATCGCTCGTGGGGTGTAGCGTTAGTGGAAGTACACAATAGGGAACGAATTGAGTGCAGAGCAGTCGGTAGAACTTGTTCCCAGTAAGTTGTATCTAGCCCCCTTGATCTAAGACATAACTTTATAGTTTTCCATAAAGTTCCATTAAGACGCTCCACTTGACCGTTTCCTTGTGGATTATACGGCGTAGTTCGGCTACATGCTACTCCGTGTGATATTAGGAAACGCCGTAATTCTTCAGACATGAATGCAGTCCCTCGATCAGAATGTATGTATTGTGGAGCACCATATGTGGAAAACAAATCCAAAAAGCATTTTATGACGGTTCCGGCAGACAAATCCTTGCATGGATAAGCAAAAGGGAATCTTGAGTACTCGTCTATAATTGTCAAGATATAGCGATTTTGTGTGTTGGTAGGCAAAGGTCCCTTAAAGTCTACATTAAGTCTCTCAAATGGCGCAATCGCTTTTATGAGATTCCCTTGCATCTTGGTAAATCTTGGCTTGATTTCTGCGCAAATGCGACATCGTGAAGTCATTGTCTTAATATCGTCAATTGTATATGGTAGATTTTTAGATCTTACCCAGTGAGTCATTCGCACGATGCCAGGGTGTCCCATTATATTATGTAACTCATCCAATCTATTACTGTTGTTGATATTCGAACACACACGTGATAAAGTATCAGCAGTAACATTTTCTTTACCAGGACGGTAAATAATGTCGTATTTATAGCTCGATAATTCAAGTCGCCATCTTTCTATCTTTTCGTTCTTGATCTTGCTGTTATGGCTTTGATTGAACATAAATGATACAGAGCGTTGATCTGTTATTAGAAGAAAGCGTCTTCCAATGAGATAGTGGCGCCATTTCCTTAAAGATTCAACTGCAGCACTCGCTTCTTTCTCGATAGAGGAATGACGGCGTTCAGAATCGTTTAGAGACCGAGAGAAGAAAGCCACTGGCCGACCATTTTGTGTGAGAGACGCTGCAATTGAGTGTTCCGAAGCGTCTGTCTCTACAGTAAATGTATCATTTGGATCGATTACCGTCAGAGCCGATTTCTTTATGTCAGATTTTAACTTCTGAAAACAGTTGATCGCATGTTCGTCAAGTGGAAATTTTGTAACTTTTGACAGAGGATTGATTTTCGCAGAGAAATTTCTAATCCATTTAGCATAATGGGCGAACATACCGAGAGCTCTTTTAAGGGATTGGGAGTCACTTGGGATAGGCAGATTTATTAAAGGGCTGAGACGGTCTTCATCTGGTTGGATAGTATTGTTGTTGATCCTATAGCCCAACAATTTGATAGAATTCTGCCTATAGACACACTTTTCTTCATTCAATGTAAGGTTGTACTTAGTAACAGCTTCCATGAATCGTTTCAGATTTTGATCGTGTTCTTCATTTGTTTTTCCGCAAACCGTGACGTCATCCAAATAGGCGTAAGTACCAGTCAGATTCTCTTTACATATAATGTAATTCAAGGTTCTTTGAAAAGCAGCAACTCCATTGGTCCATTTCCTTAAAGATTCAACTGCAGTATTAGATTGGATGAGTTACATAATATAATGGGACACCCTGGCATTGTGCGAATGACTCACTGGGTAAGATCTAAAAATCTACCATATACAATAGACGATATTAAGACAATGACTTCACGATGTCGCATTTGCGCAGAGATCAAGCCAAGATTTACCAAGATGCAAGGGAATCTCATAAAAGCGATTGCACCATTTGAGAGACTTAATGTAGACTTTAAGGGACCTCTACCTACCAACACCCAAAATCGCTATATCTTGACAATTATAGACGAGTACTCAAGATTCCCTTTTGCTTATCCATGCAAGGATTTGTCTGCCGGGACCGTCATAAAATGCTTTTTGGATTTGTTTTCCACATTTGGTGCTCCACAATACATACATTCTGATCGAGGGACTGCATTCATGTCTGAAGAATTACGTCGTTTCCTAATATCACACGGAGTCGCATGTAGTCGAACTACGCCGTATAATCCACAAGGAAACGGTCAAGTTGAGCGTCTTAATGGAACTTTATGGAAAACGATAAAGTTATGTCTTAGATCAAGGGGGCTAGATACGACTTGCTGGGAACAAGTTCTACCGACTGCTCTGCACTCAATTCGCTCCCTATTGTGTACTTCCACTAACGCTACACCCCACGAGCGATTTTTTAATCATCCTCGTCGAACAGCAAATGGAGGGTCCCTGCCAACGTGGCTCTTGGAACCAGGCCCGATATTGATGAGAAATAATCATAAACGTTCGAAATACGACTCAGACGTAGAAGAAGTCGAACTTCTAGAAGCGAATCCATCCTACTCTTATGTGAGATTATCAGATGGCCGCGAAGCTACCGTGTCAAATAGACAACTGGCTCCTCTACCCCCATTATCACAATCAAGTGATCAACTTGAACCAGACCATGATCATTTGGAGGGTGCGGAGGGAGAAGATGTACCAAACCTTCAAGCTGAACTACCTGAAAATATTCCAGATATTCCAGCTGAACATAATGAATTACCAGCACCCCGACGCTCTAACAGAGAGAGACGAGTCCCAACCCGTCTGCAGGACTACGAACTTAATTAACTCTGACGGGGGGTGAATGTGGTGTAAATACTCCTTTGTATTTTGTCTATTATTTAACCATGTTAAAAAGCTACCAATGTGGTGTAAATACTCCTTTGTATTTTGTCTATTATTTAACCATGTTAAAAAGCTAATGATTGTCATGATTGTCATCGGTATTCCATGTCATTCATGCACAAATTTTATTGGAATAAAACCAAATATAATTGGTTTTGTCTTTTCTTCATATCAATATCAAATAACAAAGCCGGCGCGACACCTAACAATACAAGGTTTCAACAGAAAACTGTGACGCACGTGTCACAGGAATGCATAGCTGAAATCCTGTTAGCTACCGCCGAGATCAAAGTTAGATCAGCTGACGGAAGCTATCATAAAATGAGGGCGTTGATAGACCAAGGATCTCAATCTTGTCTAATCAGCGAAAAGGCCGCCCAAAAGCTCGGCCTTCGGAGACAACGCTGCAAGGGAGTTATATTTGGAATCGGCACCAAGGAAAACAACTGTAAGGGAGTCATCAATATCACAGCATCATCAATACACACCGACTACACCTTTAGTACAGACACAATTATCATGAAAAGTCTCGTCAATAACTTACCTAACAGATCCTTTGATAAGCCGTCATGGAAATATCTAGAGGGTATACAATTAGCTGATCCAAACTTCAATGTTAGCCGTCCAATAGATATACTTCTCGGAGCCAACATCTACTCCAAAATCATCCTAAGCGGAATCATCAGAGAAGACGACAACCAGCCGATTGCGCAGCAGTCCCGCCTCGGTTGGATCATATGTGGCAACTTACAATCATATCAATGTAACGTCGTACTTCACGATTTAGAGGATTTATCAAGATTCTGGTCCATCGAGGATATACCAGATACATCAAATAGCATGTCATCAGAAGATCAATACTGTTTAGAGCAATACAAAACTGAGACCATACGACAAGAAGATGGTCGCTATGTTGTCCGACTACCTTTAAAACCTGAAATCAATGAAGAACTGGATGAATCAAAGCAGAAGGCAGTCGCACAATTTTATCAGCTGGAGAAAAAATTGTCCAAAAACGACATTTTGGCGACTAACTACAAACAATTTATGCAAGAGTACATAGGTTTGGGTCATATGAGGCAATGTGATCGCGACAGTAACAAGACTTCGAGTTGCTACTTGCCTCACCATAGCGTACAACGCGCCGACTCGTCAACAACTGCATTACGCGTCGTATTCAATGCGTCATCAAAGACGTCATCGGGCCAAAGCTTGAACGATTTGATGTACAGCGGACCCAACTTGCAAGCAGATCTACTGTCACTAGTTATCAAATGGCGACAGTACAAAATAGCATTTTCAGCAGACATTGAGAAGATGTTCAGAGCCATCCTCTGTAACGAAGAAGATAGTCAATATCAAAAAATAGTTTGGCGCGACTCACCTGATCAACCGCTCCGAGACTATATGCTGACTACTGTTACATACGGAACAAAAGCTGCGCCGTTTCTAGCAATGAACACTTTAAAGCAGTTGGCTCATGATGAACGTCACAATTTTCCTGAAGCAGCAAAGATCCTAGAGCAAGACTTCTACATGGACGATCTACTCAGTGGCCATCACAGCACCAGCGCCGCTAAGAGAGTCCAAGAAGACCTGATTAACCTTCTCAAATCAGGAGGGTTTAATCTAAGAAAGTGGTGTTCAAACAGCACTGATCTTTTACAAAACGTACATCAAGACAAGATCAACGAAGAAGGATTTGACTTCAAACAAAAGGAGTCAACGAAGGCGTTAGGGTTACACTGGAACCCACAAAAAGACATATTTACATTCCAATTAAAGATCAATATACATACAGATAAACCAGCCACTAAAAGATCACTCTTATCAGACATATCAAAAATCTTCGATCCTTTAGGGTGGCTGTGTCCTATTACAACACAGTTGAAATTACTATTTCAATCAGTTTGGCAGCATAATTTACAATGGGATGATCAACTGCCGCCAAACATCGCAGGAAGATGGTCTAAGATCAAACTTGACCTTGAAGGCATCAATGAGATACAGGTGGACAGGTGGCTCCACAGTCATGAGCATGATGATGTCGAGCTGCACGGATTCTGTGATGCTTCCGAGCAAGCCTACGCCTGTGTCATCTATAGCAAGATAACTAGCAACGATCAATCAAAAATAGTTTTGATAGCAGCCAAATCAAGATTGGTTCCCTCATCAAAGTGCGTATCATTGCCGAGACTAGAGCTCTGCGCCGCACACTTACTATCAAAACTAATGGAAACCGTGCAACGTAGTCTATCTGACCAAAATATCAAAGTTTTTGGTTGGTCCGACTCGACTGCGGTGTTAGGCTGGATACAGGGTGACATAAGCCGTTGGAAACCGTTCGTCGCCAACAGAGTACAGAAGATCAGAGAAGTCATACCACCAAGCAATTGGCATTACGTAAAATCAGCAGAAAATCCAGCAGACTGCGCCAGCCGTGGTACATCAGTAGCAAGTCTGAAAAAGCATCTTCTCTGGTGGCAAGGTCCATCATGGTTACCGTCACATCGAGAACCTGTAATCAACAAAACATACACTACGGATCAAGAGGTTAAGAAATCGATACAAACAAACGTCACCACTCGACGTCACGACGATGACGTAATTGGAGACCTTATAAACAGACACAGCTGTTTCAAGCGAGTGACGCGCATACTTACCTGGGTGCGGCGCGCGGTGTCAAGTTCCAAGCCGAAGTCGTCTTATCTAACTGCACCTGAAATCAAACAAACAAAAATGATTATTATAAAGCACTTACAACATTCATATTTCGAAGATGAAATACTTACCTTGAAGAAGGAGGGCACGGTGAAGCGAGACAGCAAGCTTCTCTCGTTGAATCCTTTCCTTGATGACGAAGACCTCTTGAGAGTAGGTGGTAGAATCAATCAAGCTAACATTGACGATAGCATGAAGCATCCTCTCATCATACCCCATGAAGGGCACCTTACAAATCTGCTGATTGATCAAGCACATGCAGAGACGTTTCACGGCGGACCCCGCGTGACCTTAGCAAGGTTACGACAGCAATATTGGGTCACTGGCGGCAACAGAGCTGTCAAAAAACGGATTCGTGGATGCGTCATTTGCAGAAGGCAGCAGCCCTAGCAAACATACACAACTCATGGGAGACTTACCATCGGCGAGGTGTAACCCGACGCGACCGTTTTATCATACCGGCGTCGATTACACAGGTCACATAGATGTAAAATCAAACAAAGGTCGAGGTATAAAAACCACGAAAGGTTACATAGCAGTCTTCGTGTGTATGGTCACTAAAGCCGTACACCTGGAGCTGGTGTCAGATCTTAGCTCATCAGCTTTCCTGGCCGCCTTACGCCGACTAGCAGCCCGCCGTGGAACCCCACGTCACATGTACAGTGACAATGGGACCAATTTCGTCGGAGCAAATAAGCATCTGAAAGAAGGATTCCATAACCTTCATCATCAACTGGATCAAGATTTCTTCTCAGCCATATCAGACATGGAAATCGAATGGCACTTCAACGCGCCTTCGTGGCCTAGCGCAGGAGGCTTATGGGAAGCGGCTGTAAAAAGCCTAAAGTTCCACCTACGGCGAGTAATTGGAGCACAAAAACTCACTTACGAGGAGCTATCAACTCTATTATCACAACTGGAAGCATGCCTCAACTCCAGACCGCTTTGCGCTCTTAGTGAAGACCCCGAAGACATCAACTTCCTCACTCCATCTCACTTCCTATCAAGTGGTCCAACATTAACGATCGTTGAGACGGAGAGGGACGAGCGCACGCGTTGGCATCTTGTTCAAAAAATATTTGCGGACACCTGGAAACGATGGCAATCTGAATACTTATGCCAATTGACAGCAAGAAGCAAGTGGCAACGGAATCAAGACAATGTAAAAAAGGATGACATTGTTGTCATTCATGATGCCAATCTGCCCCCAGGCAAATGGGCAATGGGTAGGATAACAGATCTTCACCCGGGCAAGGACAATTTAGTTCGTGTGGTATCAATCAAAACAAAAAACGGTATCATCAGAAGACCTATAACAAAAATATCAACACTTCTCGAAATAAATAACAGCAAAATTGATAAGGTCCCTGACCCGACCTTGGACAACGAAAACAAAACTACAGATCAAATTACAAGCAAACGACTTAGAGCAAAAAGATCGTGCAATATCGTCACTGTTGCAATGACGTTGCTAATGTTTATAGTATCACCCGCTCAGTGTGCATACAACCTAATCAACCTTAACAATAGTCAGAGCATGTACTTTGACAAAGTATCTAACATGCAACTTATTCGAGATCAATGGAAGCTGATCGTCTACTATGACATGGACCCGTATTGGCAAGGACTAAATCTATTCGAAAAATATGTTCAAAATTTGGAGAACTTATGTTCTAAAGCAATTAAACCATCTAAATGTGACATCATAATATTGCAATTACGTCACGACGCCACGGAGCTCGAGTACTACAACAATATGCTGCTTGGTCAGCGACTCACACGCTCGCGCCGCCGGCGAGGGCTTATCAACGGTGTCGGGTATCTCGCTCACAGCCTGTTCGGGATATTAGATGACGATTTCGCGCAAAAATACGAAAAAGATATCAATTTAATTAGACAAAATCAGAAACATTTGGCTATTCTATGGAAAAATCAGACATCGGTCGTGGAGGCTCAGTACAATCTACTGAGTAGAATTGAGCAAAACATGAATAAACAGCATAAAGTATTCAACCAGCATATTATAATAAGCATAGAAAAAGCAACTAACAGATTAGCTCAAGAATTTCAGAAGGTAGAAGATAGAAATGAGTTTATGTTATCATCTATAATCACTCACAGCATCCTGAACAACTTAAAAAACATACAAGAAACATTGGTAGACATGATTACGAATATACAGAATGGCAAATTCAATATACATTTATTAACACCAGATCAACTTCGTGCAGAGTTAAACATCATTTCTGGACAGTTGTCAAAACAATTAGCACTTCCGATAGACAACATTCAAACAGACCTGCCCAGCATTTATCATTTACTTAAAGTAAAAGCAAGAATGACAAATCAATTCTTCATATTTGAAATCCAGATTCCCTTAGTCAGCAGGGACAACTTTGAGCTTTACAAGGTCGTCGCCGTGCCACAGCAAGTGCAAGATAAGATGCTTGAAATCATACCTATTGCAGATCACATAGCGATCAACATCCACAAGGATTCTTACATACCTTTATCAAAGAATGAAGTGGATGGGTGTACACCATACCACTCTGAAATGCTTCTATGTCCTTTACAAAAACCGATCTATCATATGACATCAGACGAGAATTTATGCATCAAAAATCTCGTAAATCAGCGATGTGAATATGAAACCCTACCTTGTAAGAGCAAATGGGTAGAACTTAGCAAAATAAATACATACATATTTTTCTGTTGTGATCAATGTACTTTGAGAGTAATATGTGAGCAGCAAATAACGGCACTCAAACTTAGCAAGGCCGGTATTATTACTCTTGGAGATGGCTGTATTGTGAGAGACGAAGCTTTTACAATATTGACGCATAGACAGCAAGTGACGAATCTGAACATAAGACCTGACTTAGTGAAAATCGAGATTCCACCAATCAATGACCTCATAAATATATCACTACCTATCACTGCACTAGAAAACATAAATGGATCAGATACTGAAGGTCATCAGAAAGAACTACGTCATATTGGTCAGCAAATTGAAGAAATGAAAGCTCATGAAGTCAACACCGTTTTAGCAGATCAGATGTCTTCCCACGATATACATCAATACGTGGTGGTATACCTCCTCCTAGCGGGAGCGATATTAGTAGCTCTAATATTATTGATAAGGAGACGCATAACACTTCGCTGTTCAGCGCGCTCGCCACCAGCCCCTCAAGTTGAGAGACCAGTTCAATTCACAAGCGAGCTGGTAGAACAACCTAGATCAAGAGTGGAGAAGCCCATCAAAAAGATGACCAGTGAACCCAACATGAGTGTCGTGGACAAGTCCACATCACCAGTGGTGTGCAGACGTTTTAGTAAATGTGAATGTGTGTAGTGACATTGTGTGTTATGTTAATGTGTATATCATTGTTTAACATTTATAAGCATAGAGACTCTTAAGCATGACATTTTTAAGTTTTTATTGTTTTATCATCTTGTTATCACTTTCATCCTTTAATCTTTCTCGCCCCCGCAGCATGTACGGTCTCGACAACCGTACATTTTGTAACATCAGCGTTTTAACCTTATTGCATTAAATATCATATAGCATAATCAGTACGTAATCAATCGCGACGGCGCGTACTCATAGCAATTATCATTTTAACAAATAAATCGTGTAATCAAGTCTAATTTATCATTTTATCATCCTCTAAAGATTGTACAGCCAGCAGCTCGTACAGGTTGTATTATATGAGACCTGAAACCAAGTGTTAGGTGTTACTGTTTTTTCTTATTATGTGAATGGCGTAAAAGCTTTTTTTTTATCTAAGTAGCAGCGATTGACTTCAACATGTTTGGTTCTATGCGACGTTAGAGCTAGTTAGATGGAGCTCGCTCATTCAACAAATTGAAAATGCTTTGAAAATATAAAGATTATTTATTGGAGAATACGGACTCCGGCAAGGAGGTTCACAGTGCGCATAAAAAATCTCTTAGCTTTATACGCATTGAAACAAAGTTAGACACTCAATAAAGGTCTTGCTCCTCAAAGTACCCTGGAGTCTACGTATAATTCCCGATGTAGACTGACTCCACAAGTTTAGGAAAGTTTGTTCTCAGGGATAGCAATCCTATTCAAGCTAGTAAAAACACTTGTGAAAAGTACCTAACTTTTTGCTTACCGTAGCGTGAGCGTCGTGAAGTTAATCTTGCAAAGGGGATTTTGAATTATTTATTCTATTTAGAGATCGAACTTTGAGGTATGGTAGGTATGGTAACTTTGAGGCTGACAGTAAACGTCGATGTTTAGTTAAAATAGACCATAATTCAGTAAGTTAGGATTAAAATACTTAATGTATTTTGCCAATTATCATCATAGTCTATGCTGGACATAGGCTTCCCCAATGACAATTGTCATTTAGATTTGCCTCAGTCCTCAAGCTTGGCAGGCGGGTTGGCCGCAATAGGTGCCCAGGTAAACGCTGCTGCCTGTTTCCTGATATTCCCTTAGAAGTCTTCTACGACATGGCACGGGACACGGCATGAGATGGAGTGGTCCTATTCTAAATCCGGTACCATACGGACTTGCTAATTATCATCATCAGAATATCGCAGTCGTATCGAATACTGCTGGCCTCTCCAGTTGTTCGCTACTTTGGGCAAACACCAGGAGGATTTACCCATAATCGCCACGCTAGGCAGACGGGTTGGCGATCGCAGGGCCCATCATCGGCCTGTGATGTTTAGCTACGCCTTCTGCCGTGATGGTTATACCGCCACCAGTCGGTTGCCAGAGGTTTGTTGTTCGGCAGGATACACCACGGGCAGGTGAGGAGTACATGGAGCGAAAAGATGATAGATCGTTTTCTTGCATCCCATGCTAATTAAGATCCTTATAATTAGCAGCTCAGGCAAACAAACCTTCCAGTTCATCAAGCAGAACGTCTTTAAATAAGTTATCAGGGACGAGCCGAAACCGGGTTGGAGCTTTCTCTTGTCTCTTGTTAATGAAGTTTGACATAAATGGTTAAGGGCCGTTTGCCACCAAAGAGGAGGCGGGATGGTTTATAAGCTATCAGTACCTACATTACGTTCTATTTCTCCGGTTGTCTTCAGTAGAAATGGTTGAGCAGAGCGGTAACGTTTCTTTCAATATAAACAATAATTTGATTAACATTTAATATTATAAACTTTTACGTAGTGTAGTTAGGAAGAGCTACATACAGACGAATAGGCACGGCACGGAGACACCAATTTACAGTGAAGGTTTCAAAAACTCGCACAAATGCTATGCCTCGACATTCATAGTGCGAACGGTTAGGCTTTGGAACTCTTTGCCAGAGCCCGTATGCCCCGATAGGTACTTATTACTTTAATCTTCAGTTTTAGAAGGTGAGAATGGATCTCTTTATGTTGGTGAGTGTGCTTCATTTTAGTCTCTAACGTCCCATAACATCAGATGAGTTAAGGTAAAGCACTACCCATTTACATGTAAAAAAGTCACCTGGATCTTTAGGCGGGATGTGAAACGTCATCTCAGCTGGCCTTAACTACCGATTACCATCAGGTGGAGTGAGGTTGAGAGAAAGAGGTGATGCTCTTCATAAAAAAATAAGAAAATAAACTAGCCGGAGAAAGCTTGATGTGGCCAACTCGAAAGCCTTTAAATAGACTTAGGTCACTAGCTTTAAACTATTAAAGAGACGCTTCCATATTACGTTAAATGTTTGTGTTTTCCCCGTATCTCCTTTTCAATAAATCTATTAGGTCTCGGAAATCATTAATACATTTAGAATATGAAGCAAGACGGGTAGGTACGCTAATAAAATATTATTACGTGAAAATGCCACTCGTTTCCACATCTTCGCTCCGTTTGAAATAACATCCCCACTGCGCTGCTTGCTTGCACTTACGAGTAGATCGTCTCCGCTTCAGAGGATAGCGGCCCTAAGAGCGGTTTCGTGGAATGCACTTCTAGAATGTGGGTGACGTCAAAACATAATTACTTCCAGTTCAGAGTGTCTTCACGTATGAAAGGGTTCTGATTTGCATTTCTCACCTCAGACTGTTCCCTTCGATCGAGTATTACTAACTGGAGATAAAATTTGAACTATCAAAAAACCGAACTACTTATTTTAAAAAATATTTGTTATTTAAATTCCAGATATTTTCAAATAATATCCAATTAATTCTACTTACCTAAAAAATGAAATTGAATATACTTTGTTCGTTACTTCGGTCACCATCGCGCCTGCCAAGCGAGGGACTAAGGCAAATCCTCCCAAATGACAATGGTCATTGGGCCCATGTCCAGCAGGGGACGTTCGGAAGCCGATGATTATAATTGTGTAGCGGTCCACATTCTTAAAATGGTTGTGTAAAACGTGAGTTAAATATTTTATCCACGAAATAATATTTTCAATAAGGTTATGTCGGCTTGTTTTTAAGATTTAAAAGTAATCCAGTTCATGTAGATTCAAGAAACTAGGCTAACTGCGGCACAACGTCTATTGTATATCACGACGTATCCAGAAAATATGATGTGATCGAAGACCGCGTTAGACCCATAGATTTATCATCCTACACAACTCACCATATAATCATAGGACGTCATATCGAATTGAATATTAATTTCCAACTTTCGTATAAAACGAACTAAATCTTGGATCGCGGCCCATTCATGTTCAGGTTTCCTAAGGAGCGATACTAAGTGTTATCATGAAAGTCGTAGTGTTGCTGTGTCTGGCGGGCGTGGCGCTGGTGCGGGCGAGTCCCTCGTCGCAGCACTACTGCGGCAGAATACTTGCGGATACTTTGGCTAAACTGTGCTCCAAGTTCTCCTACTCGAAGAGATCAGGACAGGACCCATGGGCGGAGTACGGTGACAGATATGGCTTGGAGTACGAAGAAGACGGCTTTTGGGACATCGCGCGAGCGAGGGCTCTGGAGGGAAGGCCTAAGAGAGGGGTGGTATCTGAGTGCTGCGAAAAGCCCTGCTCAGTTGAAGAACTGCTGACTTACTGCTAGTGTTGACTCTGTTGAAACGTTTGTAAATATAAACACAACCTAATGTACCTTTATTGTCTTATAAATAAACTTGTAGTCGTATGCATTTATATCTGTCTATTGTTAGTTGAATAATCCTATTTGTTCATTGTTGTACTTATAGAGTAGTTTTTATTATGTTATTGGCCAACTATCCTCACTACGAGGTCTAATTCGAGTAAATAAGTGACAAACATTTTAACAATAAAACTCGGCTGTATGGAGTTGTATTATTGTTTATATGGAATCCTTGGAGGCAACTCTTCTCCGTAGGCACGATTAAAAACGTTAAAGATCTACTTAAACGTTAGTTATACCAAACTGTCAAAAAATTATAGACTCAATAATTTTATTATCAGTATGATTATGAACTGTTTTTTTTATTTAAAAAATGGACTTGTAATCTGTTAGGCTCCTACCTCATATATTCAAATTGTCCATTAGTGAAAATTCTCTTGATTCAAAATATAAGATTTCTTTTGGCTGAAATAAATAAGAAATTCAATATACAAGTGAAGCCCCGCTTACGATCCTAACGAAAATACAATTTTATTTAATATTCTTCTAGATATTCATAAGAAATCTTGGCGTGTAGTTTTGCTGCGAAGTGGTATAAGTGCGAAATATGAATATTGCCCCGACGGTGCAGCGGAGTGGCTATAAAGAGAAATACGAGTACATTTGCAGTTTCCCATTTTCATGGTGCGAATTGAAACATTTAAAAAGCTGTACTCGCAGTAATGTTAATAACGTGCTTTAAAGTCAAGTAGCCGTGTAGGATACCGCAACATTGAATTCGATGAGAAGATTTTAGTTGTGCTTTTTATTATGCAATCGCAGTTTGTAACTCCAATATTGAAATCTTTCTGCTTTCGTATCGCGGACCAGGAGGTCGTACAAAATCACATGATGCAAAGTAGGATAATATATATTTTAATTGTTAGTGTTAGTTTTAGTCATGTCAACGTATATTGCCAATATAGAGGGTAGTTGCATAATTGTAAAGGTTATTATAATATTAAGCGCAGGGAACCTGTATTCACAAACGGTACTATGCGCCGCGCGGACTCACCTACCATGATGAATGCACGAAAAACCTATTCATAAACAACACTTGATTGCCGGTCGCCATAGTAAATGCCTTACTTCACATAGCGTTGCTAGTTTTCATATACAAGTATTGTTTGTGAATATTGGTGCTAGCCATAATTATTATTTGACACAGCATTTATGAAAAGGGTGACGTGTGAAATCAAGTGCGTAATCACACATCGTCTTCTCTCGCCCCGTAAATAATAAAATTAACTCTATACTCGTAAATATCTGTTCAACCTTTCCGCGCAAATATGGCACGAAATTACGGCGTTAAAACGAAGTCACAAAGCTTACATAAATCGAATCTGTAATCTGCGTATTTCATAACGCGCCATCGCGGTCGTCAATATGATCATAATTATGAGCGCATCGCTGCGGGCACGAGGCTAAGAGCACAATTAATATCTAAACCAGTGCTGGAGAGCGCCGGTGCACTCCGCGTCGCTAAGCGGCCCCGGCGCTCGAGAGCGGTTCACTCGAGCGCTGTTCTTTTATGGATATTACTTTGAAACCGTAAGAATGTGTTTTATATAACTTATGTAATAATAGGAGCGACCTGTCATCTTTTCTTTCCAAGCCACCCTCATCTGTCCGTGGTGCATCCTGCTGAAAAACGAATGAGGCTCTGACAACCGACTGGTGGCGGTTATAACCATCGCGATTGAAGGCGCAGCTAAATACTACAGGTCGATGACGGACAGCAGCGTCACCGGAGCAAAGAGATAAACCCTGCGATCGCCAACCCACCTGCGATTATGGGTGTTTGCCCAAAAGTGGCGAACACCTGGAGAGACGTGTGTCCAGCAGTGGACTGCTATTAATAGGCTGATGATGAATGAGTCTTAAATAAAAATATCAGAAAATATCACATACGTTGCTCCATTTCTAAAGTAAGTAACTTAAGCACTTTTTGTTATTGGTATTAGAATGACAAAGGTATCACAAACACATTAAACTTAAATACAATTAGATCACCTAGATACGGAACAAACGCAAATGTTCACCTCACCACACGAATTTTTGTCCCAGGTGGAGTTCGAAACCCCGGCTTATTAGGTAGGTTTCATTACCAATTGGCCCACCTGGCCTGTCAACCAAATGTACATAATTATTTTTGATTGATGCTACAGAATGCTAAGTATAATTTTACCGACACAAATATCGACCTAGGCTTACCGCAATATACGAGAATTTCACTTTTCACGATCGTTAAGAATATGCTACATAATCCAAGACAGGACATTAAACCTACTACAAGTCAGCTACATGCTCGTAATGTACATCCTACAGGACATATACCTACTCCAATCAAGTCAGCTACATACTCGTAATGTACGTACTACGAGTAACTCTAGTGCAACAGCATTCGTAGCAATTCTGTAGCGCGTAGCATTACGAGGATTTTCGTCAGTTATTTAGGGTTGTAAAGAACGAGTTTCAAGTTTGTATAAATATAAAAACTAAGATATATAGCCTGTGTTTACTTTCATGCATGCACTTTAGGGCTTAATCATAACCGTATACTCCACTGAACAAGTTTTTTGGCCGCAGAGGCCAAACCCTATGAAAACTAGCTACTCGTAATTACACAGGAGATTTTGTACGTTGAGCGTGCTTAAAAATAGCTGCCTCGTCTGTTCAGTCACTCTGATAATGTAATAGGATGCTAGTTCGACACAACCAAAAGAAAGATCAGGCGCGAGTGCGACCGGGTACAAAAGTGCATTACCACCAACTTTGTGATTACGATATACTACTAATTTCTTTTCTCAATGTTTGTCCTACTGGGTACTACTCGTACCTACTAGGTTAGTAACCTAATCTAAACGATCGACCTTTCGGCACGTAAGTATGTGTTAACGAAAAAAATACCTTTATTTACTTGAATTAAATTAAAATTACACGATTTCCTCTGGCATCCTTACCTCCCTATCCTTACCCATTACCGTCTACGATTGCTAAATATCAAGCTCCCGGGCGATTATTTGGCGAACATGAACTAGTTAATATTGTGTAATTAGTGCATGTACTCAGTGTAGAGCGCTGATTTATCGCCTAAGCATGAATTCATATTTGAGATTATTTGCTAAATACCTACATCCCCACGGTTGCGGCGGTTGGTTGGGATGAGTAGAATTAATAATAGAAGAGTAATATTAAGAGAGGTAGTGTACAGATTCGGTACAGGATCCCAAAAGCTTTGAGTTGAAATTCAATAAAACTCCACACTCAGAACGGAGGCAATTTATTGTTTGTAAAGTAAAGTATTAGTAATATTTGAAAATCACAACGTTCGCGAGGTGTAAAGGCGTACAGCGCCATCTATTGATGCTTTTATGAATTAATGTATAACTAATGGTGAACTTGCAATTTTACAAATTATTGTTTATTTATACAAACATTATATCTATTGTTTTAATATATTTATTTATATCTATTTATGTATGTACTTTTATATTTATGTGTTTACTTTTATTTAGGAGACTTAACATTCCGCCCACCAAAGACTAGTCTTTACAATCCGCCCACCATGAGAACAGATAGCTACAAATTACAAAAGTTTAATATTTAAATATACTTAAGGCAAACATTTAAAAAGCAACTAAAATCAAGTTAAAACAGTAACAACATTTTAACAGTATACATATTGACCTTTGGTTACGGAATAACAAATTACAAACAAAGTATCACAAACAATTAAAAAAAAAACAGGCATCTATCTACTTAATTAGATACTACCTATTAATAGGTTTAACAATCAGTTGTTGGTAAAAGACACAACTTCGAAGTTGGACGCTTTATAACGGAGTTTTTACAGCGAAGCGAGACCACGCGCGTAATGTTGTCTTTACCCGGGTGCAATTCGACAATCTTTCCATACAACCACCTTGCTGGAGGTAAATTATCCTCTTTAATTAGGACTACATCGCCTAATTTGAATCCCGGTGTCCGTACAGACCACTTATGACGCTGAAAAAAGTTTGTCAGATATTCGGCCGACCACCGTCGCCAGAAGCATTGGACCATTCTTTGCGTCAATTGCCAGCGCCTCAAGGTGCTGATATTATTATGTTGTTCGAAGTTGTAGTCTGGTGGCAATACTAAAGGTTGCCCTACTAAAAAATGACCAGGTGTAAGCGGAGCTGCATCTGGTTCAGAACTGGCCTTAGATAGCGGTCTTGAATTGAGACATGCTTCAAGCCAAGACAAGCCAAATATGGCTTAGAACTGTGCATATCTCTTCAAAGGTAAGAGTGCTATCTCCTATCACTCGTTTAAAATGGTGCTTCACGCTTTTGATCCCTGCCTCCCATAGCCCTCCAAAGTTTGGAGAATGAGGAGGGATGAAATGCCAGTCTGTGTTGTTATCGGCTAAAGCATCAGCAATTTCAGAAGCAACCTGACTCCTTTCGTCACCGAACAGACAACGCAGTTCGCGAGAAGCACCCACAAAATTTGTGCCATTGTCACTCCAGAGGTGGCTACAATGGCCACGTCTGGCGACAAACCTTTTGAAGGCAGCAAGAAACCCTGCTGACGTCAAATCCGAGACTGCTTCAATGTGTACAGCACGAGTGGCCATACACACGAATAAACAAATGTATCCTTTGTATGATCTGTGCCCTCGTCCCTTGGAAAATCGGATATTTATGGGGCCTGCGAAGTCGACGCCTGAACTCAAGAACGGCTTACTAGGCGTGACCCGACAAGAAGGCAGCTCTCCCATCAACGCATTGCGTGAAATTCCTGCGTAACGAATACATGGAACACATTGGTGAATGTATGACCTAATTAAACCTTTGGCTCTCAAAATCCAATATTTAGACTGCAAGAACCGGAGCATCAATTGTTGCCCTCCGTGAAACGTTCGCTCGTGAGCGTCAGCTATCAACAATTTAGCCAGCCTTGATTTGTGTGAGACAACAATAGGATGCTTGCTTTCAGGTGGTAATTCGGAACGTTGAATTCTCCCACCGACTCGTAGAATTCCGTCGTCGTCAAGAAACGGCGACAGCGAAGAAAGAGGACTACTTTTGTTAACCTCTTCTTTTGAATGGAGAGTACGAAGATCATCACGGAACCAAGTTTTTTGACATTTCATAATACAAAGCTTTAACGACTCCTTTATTTCAGACGCAGAAAGGTAAGGCAGTACCTTGACGTTTGGCTCACGACATCTTCTGATAAATCTCTTGCAAAGGGCGACCACTCTGACCAGCTTTCGCAACGAAGAAAATCTGTCCCACAACCAATCGTCTTCATCTTCAGGGGTTACCGCCGTCGTATGGACGCGTACTGTTCTTTCTTCGTCGCTGTGATTTGTTGAGCTGGGCCTCTCGTAATTTAGAGACTCATTGCGTAACCAACTTGGGCCGTGTAGCCAAACAGGATTACTCAAGAGCTCAGTAGGAGTGGTGCCTCGCGACGCAATATCGGCAGGGTTATCCTTCGACTGCACATGAGACCACTGAGAGTTGTCTAGAAGACCGAGGATTTCCGACGTGCGGTTGGCCACAAACGTCTTCCACCGACTCGGGTGATCATTAAGCCAGGCTAACACTACTGTGGAGTCGGTCCACGCATGTAAGTGAGACTTCGGTACTCCCAACACTTCGGCCACCTCAATCAGCAAGTGACTTGCAAGAACAGCACCACATAATTCAAGTCTCGGAATGGAGACTTGTTTTATCGGTGCTACTTTGGACTTGGCGGTAATTAAGTGGGTTTGGACATTGCCAATTGAATCAACCACACGGATGTATATGACGGCAGCGTATGCGATACTGGATGCATCGCTGAATCCATGCAGCTCAACTTTGGCGTCATTCGTCGTGGTGTTTACCCATCTCGGTAAGTGAAAATGTATCAATTTGCTTAATTCACCCCGATATGATTCCCACTGTTTCAGCAGCTCCGGCGGCAGCTCATCATCCCAACCCATTCCAGTGATCCACAGCCGTTGGATAAAAACCTTTGAGGTAATTATGCATGGCGCTATCCAGCCTAGTGGGTCAAACAGACGTGAAATCTCCGAAATAATTTTTCTTTTTGTTTCAGGTGCGGACGTGGCAGCGCGTGGAAGCAGCTTCACCGAGTAGTCAAATTCATCAGTTGTTCTGTTCCAGGTAAGTCCTAAAACTCTCATTACTTGATCTTGCTTTATCTCAATATCTCTTCCTGCATCTTCATTGAAAACTTCTAAGAGCTTGTCTGAATTGCTTGTCCATTTCTGCAATTTAAACCCACCCTCTGCGAGGAGCTGGTTTAACTGCTTGTAGACTTCGATTGCTTCGGTTTCCGATTGACACCCTGTCATGACATCATCAATGTACACATCTGATTTTATCCTTTCAGCGGCCAATGGATATTTATGACCTTCATCACAAGCAATTCTTTGCATTGTCTTGACCGCTAAGTACGGGGCACAACCAGTACCAAATGATACAACCAAAATGCGATAGTCTTCAATGTCGTCTTCCGCATTTTCTCTCCATACTATTCTTTGGAAGTCGACGTGTTCCTCAGAAACTCTTACCTGTCTAAACATCTTGATGACGTCAGCAGACAGACAAATAGGATGAACGCGCCACTTCATGATAATGTGCCGTAAATCTGCTTGCAGTGTGGGTCCTACCATTAAGGTATCGTTCAAGGAGAAGCCATTCGTTCCCTTGCACGATGCATCAAATACCACCCTCAATTTGGTAGTGCTCTTATAATCCCTTATCACCGCGTGATGTGGCAGATATACAGCGTCAGGTTTGCTTCTTTCATTTTCATCTGTAATCTTTTCCATGTGTCCAAGTGTCAAATACTCATTAATCACGTCTGTGTATTGTTTTTTGATTTCAGGTTGTTTCAAGAACTTCCGTTCAAGACCTTCAAGTCTTTTCACGGCCATATTCTTCGAGTTTCCATACTTACATGGAGGATCTGCACAACGAAATGGAAGATTCACGACATATCGGCCAGACTCGTCTCTTCGAGTGGTAGCAGCGTAGTAGTCTTCACAAGCCTGTTCTTCCTTAGTTAGACGCTTCTTGAGGGAAACTGGCTCTGGTTCCAGCTCCCATATCCTTTTCAGCAAGTCATTTTCTTCAACCTGTGTGTGCATACTGACGATGACGTTGTGATGACAGTCCTGGCTCCAATCTTCGATTGTTCCTGAGATAATCCATCCAAGGTAAGTATCTTGGGCAATGGGTGTTCCTTGGGGAGCTTTGATTAGTCCCTCTTTTAAAATGTGACAATAAGTCTCTGCTCCTAACAAAATATCAATTTTGTTGGGGCAATTAAAATTTGGGTCAGCTAATTCGATATTAGCAATGTCAGGCCAATCTACTAAACTGAATTTTCTTTTAGGTAAAACTGACGTAAGAGTCCCGAGCACATGGGCTCTTACCTGAATGGAGAAGGTAGGATCACAGCGTGACTGAATGTTGAGCATTACCGTGTACTTAGAGGTAAGGTCACCCTGCCCCCCACCTAAACCTGATATGGCGCTTTTAGTAGACGTCTTCTTAAGCCGCAGCAATTGAACGGCAGCTTCTGATATAAATGAGGCTTCTGACCCCTGATCCAACAACGCTCTCAAAACTTGAGACGACCCATCTTTTGATTCAGCCTTAATAAGGGCTGTTGCTAATAAAACTTGTTGGTGGACTGTAGTACCTTGCGAAAAATGGGTTGCAATGTTAGTGATGGCCTCGCTATCTGACACAACATCAACGCCGCTGTGGTCAGCATTTGATTTAGTTGCTGCAGTGTCAGATTGGCTTTTGGGATGCAAAAGGCTGTGGTGTTTGCGTTTGCAAATACGGCATTTGGTGAACGAGCGACAAACCTTGTTCGAGTGATTATACCCGAGGCAGTTGAAACAAAGCCCCAAAGAGTGGACAATGCTACGACGTTTATCAACATCCTCGTTTGCGAACTTCTTACAGTTGTATAATTTGTGACTTTCAGCACAATGCGGACACGAAATATTAGTAGTTGTATGGAAAGTTTTGGGATTAGAAATCACATTTGGTGTAACCTTAGATTTGGTTTTGGGTTCTAAAAACTCTAGAGCGCGAAAACGCGTACATAAAAAATCTTTGAACTGAGTCAATGTAGGTAAATCGCCAGAAGTATCACTAACCCGTAACTCCCACTGCTTGCGCGACTCGGCGTCCAACTTCATACTTACAACGTATATGATAATAACGTCCCAGGAAGTGACGTCAATACCTAAATTTGACAGTTCATGCAAACAATCAGTAGTTACATCCAACAATTCTTTAAGAGCGGTAGAAGATTCATGTACAATACTACGTTGACTGAACAGGCGTTTAAGAATGCAAAAAGATATGTATCGCTTGTTATTATATCGATCGTTTAACATATTCCAACATTTTACATAATTATTCTGCGTAATTGGTACATGGCGTATGAGGTGCTCTGCTTCACCCGACAGTTGCGTTTTCAAGTAGTGCAATTTCTGAACGTCGTCTAGAGAAGCGTTATTGTGAACGAGAGATGTAAATAGATCACGAAACGATGACCACTCAACATAGTTACCGCTGAAAGTTGGCAACTTAATTTTAGGCAACTTGAGAACCGAATTTCTATTGGCACTGTTAGATGAAACATCGCTTACATGCTTTGACACGGATTCTAATTTGGAAAGGGAATTTTGAAGTAGAACCTTGTAATCTAAAAACGTTTCGAATACTTCTTCAAAAACATCTTGCTTTACGTAGCTTGTATCATCCAACTCCTCAGTGTCGTACTCTTCTATCAACCTTTCATGTCTCTCAACAAAATCCTTATACAGCTTCTCTAAAGCATCAAGTCTAGCTCTGACGTATGTGTCATTTATGCGCTCTTTGGGTGATTTCTTGAAGTTGGTGAAACCCTTCTCAATCTGCGATTTTAAGTTGTGTAATACCCGCAAGTCTCTCTCCATTTTGTATATATTCAATGTTACCTTTTCGACTGAAGCAATTGACTACTGAAGTGAAACTGAGTTCAAAATTTTCTAAGTTCAGTGTGATTTTTCGCGAAAATTTTCTAAGTGTTTGGACAAAATCGCTCTGAAATCGGGCATAGGTTCCCCGTTCCGTCGTTTTTTGCGAAACTATTCTAAGTCCAAACTACCACTTGTAATAAACACTGTACTCACGGTTTCACTTCTTTACTTAGCTCTCTGTATTATCGCTCCTTCCTCCATACAAGTCGGCGTCCATTCAGCAATCTCCGTAGACCAGCGATAGTAAGGCAGCAATGTACTTCAGTTAGGCAATCCACTCCATTGACTTTGTGCTTCCACATTCAAATTTTGAAATTTACAGAACTTTGTGTGCGTCTTCATTCAAAAACCGTCCTTCGGCTCGTCAAGGACCTTGTACAGATTCGGTACAGGATCCCAAAAGCTTTGAGTTGAAATTCAATAAAACTCCACACTCAGAACGGAGGCAATTTATTGTTTGTAAAGTAAAGTATTAGTAATATTTGAAAATCACAACGTTCGCGAGGTGTAAAGGCGTACAGCGCCATCTATTGATGCTTTTATGAATTAATGTATAACTAATGGTGAACTTGCAATTTTACAAATTATTGTTTATTTATACAAACATTATATCTATTGTTTTAATATATTTATTTATATCTATTTATGTATGTACTTTTATATTTATGTGTTTACTTTTATTTAGGAGACTTAACAGGTAGGGCATAGCTAATCTATAGTATTCCGCAGCTAAATGACCTGCGGGTCGTGTTCTTGCCGGTGCGTATTTGTTTTTATGAAATAGGGCGCAGACGAGCAGACGGCTCACCTGATGGTAAGTGATAACCGCCGCCCATGTACATCTGCAACATCAGGAGTTACATCTGCGCTGCCGGCCTTTAAGATAGAGGTACGCTCTTTCTCTCGCTACGCGTAGGATAGGTTTATAAACTCGTGGGAGGTTAGGGTTGGGCCGGCATGGCGGTGGCAACTGACAGGTAACTGACCAGTTACTTGTCCGTTGTCATAGCGTTGAGCTTCTCTTTCGCTTTCCATTAGGCGTAGGGCAGCCAATAAGTCGCTACAAAAAAAGAAGTATATTTTACAAACAGTATTAACAAAATAGCTTACAATTTATCCTGGCTGCATATAAAACATTTGGCTTTATATTTGTTTAAGCATGCCTTTATCTTAAAATTTAATGTAGTGCCAATAACTGTATCCATCCCACGGTAAATAATAAAACAAAGACAAACCCTTTCACTCCGTATCAAAAGCGTTACCGGACAGTGACGACGACGTTAGACGAAACAGCTCCTATTGTGTTGGTACTCGTATCTCGGAGCACGTTCCTCGAGCGCTTATATCTCGGATCGCTCACGTCTCGCAGCGCTCGTATCTCGAAGCGCTAATTATAGCAGCTTGCACAAACATGAGCATCGGAGCGGTTCATATACAGCTGCAGTAACATTTGATATTGCTTTTATTTTATAGATAGTTGGATTTGTCCCCCAAATGATAATTGTCTTTGGGGGATAACTATGTTTAACAGTGGGCGCTTGCAGGCTGATTATAATGAAGATCAATTAACAAGAAATAGCATTACAGAGTTAAATATAGACGTCAGAAATTCAATTCAATGTTGCTATTATTAAAGCTATTTCATTAATAGGTAATTTACACCATCAAACTATGAATAAGACTTGACCTTCCGCATTTACGTCCAATAGAATCCTCTGGTAGGTAATATAAAATAATATCTATCAGAGGATTGCAGAATATCGACGGCCTAATATTGCATCTATGGCTTGGTAACCTTCAAGAAACTGGCGTATTTAAAAGGCTGACAGTGACCCTAAATTCGTTTCGGGTTGCGGGTGTCCATGGGCGGTGTCGACAGCTTACCTTCAGGCATCACACATGCTCGTCGCCCTTTTATTAAACTTACTCCACCGGGAATCGAACTCAGAACTTTCCAAATCTTACAGATACAGAGCAATAAAAGTCCGTTAATTGACGATCGCGATTGTAAAATATTATAAATTGTTGCGTCCTGTTCCTTTATCAAACCGGTCAAAAGTCATATCGTGGTATTGATTATGTTAAATCAATACATAATATAAACACAATTTTGCCATGATTATGTAAATACACAGCCAACAGCCAGTTTATTCGGATTATCATCGATGGAACCATTAAAATTGTAATATTTTGTTCATTAAATTGCAATTAAACATCAATTTACTGAAACCGCGTCCATATTAAAATTTAACTATGTTGCTGTGAGCAAAATAAATTTATTTGAACGTAATGACATATGAATGTTGTTATTTGTAAATGATAAATTATGCGACGTATATTAAATGGGCGGGCCACGTCGGTAGGATGGTTTCCGCAAGGTGGGCTAAGATCATCACCCACTGGCAGCCGGTAGACGGATGGCGTCAGAGAGGCAGGCCAAAGGAAAGATGGCGTGATGACTTAGACAACCATCTGCAAGACTGGCAAAATGTGGCTGACGATCGGGAGATGTGGAGAGACTTAGAGGAGCCCTGCGCTCAGCAGTGGGACAATAAAGGCTAGTTAAAAAAAAATGTATTAAAAGGCACGCAAGGTAGTTCCATCTGGTTTCCAGATCTAGAATAGTACCAATCCATCTTATCCCGCGGGGGTCGTAGAAGACGAATATTAGGAAACGGGCAGCAGCGTTTACCTCGGTGCCTACCGGTTACCAAGCTTGTTGCAAATGACAATAGTTATCGGGGGAGGTCTATGTCCAGTCATCGACGTATGCAGGCTGATAATAAAGATATCTCTGTAAATGCAGACTAACCAACCTGGTCAACGAAGGATAAGTGTTACAAAGACCAGTAGTTGCAATCTCTTTTCCTTTACACCCGTAATTCGATAATATGATAATTACGTCACGATCGGAAAGAAATTCAGAAGTTTGTTTGCAAGCGTGTGTGTATGTGTGTGTCTATAATTAATGTCTTAATCTTTGTGTTTGATTGTACTGAACTGGATGTGACTTTAGATAAAACTATTTTTGAAATTTCGTTCATTAATGAAATTCTCATCTCCAATGACCATAAAACACGCAAAATCACTTAGGTCAAGTTTCACGTGATATGAAAAGGATTATTAATGAGCGATTTTTCATTCAGCCCGTGGAAAGTTTTAAGAGTCTGTTAGGAAGATCAAGTTCCTTGGAGCCCTGCCAAACGTTATGGCGGCCTATAATTAAGTTTGTCGTCTCAAAGGGACATTATATTAAGATCTAGGTATAATCATAGCTAATTTATACGCGCCCAGTAATTACGTAGACACGAAGCTAACTTTATTATACTCAACAACGTACTTACATTAATTTCTAATATTTTTTTGATTTTAATACATTTATTCAGTAAATAGTAACTGATTTTATTTTAAGTAACTTTTTATGCTCACGAAAAGAAAAAATATAAAAACATATTAATATATTAATAGTTAATGCAATTTTCGCTTTTACGACAAAAAAAACTGACCTATAGACGAATCAAATCATTTAAGAACGGTCCCCCGAATCTGTTTAATATGTAAATTGCTTTCATTCAGTCGCAGGGATAAAAGATGTGCCGAAACTTGGGACCTCTACATTAATGGCGAAATGGAAAACGGTATTGTTGTAACAAAAGAACAATAGCCAAGTATTTTAAAAGTACCATTGTACTCTCGACGACGAGAGTCACGTAAATTCACAATTTTTAACTGAAGAGAGAGAAAAATTTAGTCGCGGAAATTTATTGGAAGGAACTTAAGACCAATTTTGCTAATGGATTCACTAGCTACCAAAATATCGGGGAGTAAGTAACAGCAAGGTGGTTAAATAACATTAGGTAAACAGAGTTGTATTAATTTATAATTTGTGAACTTATACATAAATACATTAGTGTTTGTCAGTGAGGAAAAGGTGATTAATTCATACTAAAGTGAAATTGCTGTTGCATCGAAATAAAAGAAGCTTTTTTATATACCTACACTAATACCTAATTTCAAAAGAGAAAAGCTCGTTAAGCCTCAAGGGCGATCTAGGATCGCTTCTGGAGATGCGATTCCCTGTCGAGTGAATTCAGGAAATTATTAGCAAAAAGCTAATAATTCCTGAATTCACTCCAAATTGTCCAATTCTGAGTGTTCTGGGACACGTTCCCAGTACAAGGGAAAGCCTTAGTTGGAGATGAATTGGTTGAAGACCCTAATTGTGTCAAATTAATTTAAGAATATGCGTTATGGACATTAGAAGAGACGGAGAGACAGCAAAATAGCTGATAACGAACATGGATAACTCAAAAACAGTTAAACTCTTTCGCTATCCTCTCATAGATACAACACGCACGATTACAATGGAATCTTATGACATCTTAATTTCCCAAATTCATAGTTCTGGTATTGTCTTCGGTAGACAATTTCAAGAGGGTATGTCCACATTATTCTAGCTCCCATTCCTCGTACAATTGCACTTGACCATCCAATCTCGACTGATAAATGATATGACTATTTAATTAACATCGTTTCCGTACAAAGGCCGCGCTAGACGCTCAAGTGGCGCAAGTAGGTAGGCACGAGTGTATAACTGATCTCGCTTCCCTCTCGACGTAGGCCGCGCCGGCCACTTAATCAATCACGCGGGGTCCATCAATACACTGCGCTAATAGCCTGTGTTATGGTCGAGGCATAGTATTAGTCACTAGTCTAAGGATGTGCCTTGGTCGTGTTCATACTGTGAAGTAATAATAAGAATAAATAACCCAAGACATGCCACGATGTGCCACAAAACGCCATCTAGCCCCAAACTAAGCCGAAGCTTGTACTATGGGTGCTAGACAACTGATAAACTTACTTGGATACTTTAGCAATATTTAGTTACATTTGAACATTATAACATAATAAGAATATAATAGGTAGCAACAATACTCTATGGAAACTTGCCAAGTACACTTAATCATAAGTATGCAAGCGTATTCTTTGAGTTTTTTCACTCTCGCTACTAAATGGACTTGCAATTATCTATTGGAAAATAGTTTAAAATATTGGGACATTTTCTTTTGTTCTGTCTTTGAAATAATGAAATAAATAGTTTTAGTAGCAACAAAATGTTAGCGGCAGCCCTGGTCTGATACAGGAAGTACTTGCAAGAAGCCTATTCCGAGGGCGGTCGCTGATGCGGGTCGCGGCGAGTGATGGCTCTTACTTGGCTAATTATATCTCTGGATATCATTCATTAGGCTCTGAAGATGGTAGGACTTTTAATTAAAGTTGATGTATTTATAACACGCTTTTTGTTAGGTCGACCTGTGTGCAACTATGTTTTTTTTTTATAAAAAGAGCCTTCAGGATGACCCTACTCCACCTGATGGTATGCGGTCGTGAGGTCCAAATGGCACAATAGGGCAAACCCTTGTCGCCCTTACTCTGAAGGCCCACTGAGATGCCGCTTCTCGCCCCGCCTAAAGAACTCAGGATTGTAAGACAAATGTTAAGACTATGTAATGCAATCTAAGTATAGCTAAGTATGTAAGTATGCTCTTGTCGAGCTCATCTGATGATGACACCGGAATCCTATATTTCCAGCGCCTACGCTCGCATTTCATGATGGAATATCGTATCATAGCCGTTTATAACCTTTTTACTTGTAAGAAAGATTTAAAGAGTATTTTTCTAGTGTTTACAGTTTATACTGTAGTGTATTCAGTATTTATTACTAAAGTAGGAAGACTAGGAAACGATCCAATAATACTCTTATTGGATCGATCGATCGAGTTCAATAAGTGATATGTGGCTGACCGAATATGTAACGTGACACGTATTGGCGGAAATATTGGAGTAGACACATCGTTTAGGCAAACGAAGTGTAAGAGATCCGGAAAATTTTCCGGATCTGTCCATTCGATTGGACGGACGACTCGGTAAAGTTGACGGATGGCAGCAGACTGCCCAAGACAGGTATGATTGGCGTTCTTTAGGGGAGGTCTACGCTCAGCAGTGCACTGCGATAGGCTTATTAATTTCATGACAGGCAGAATTTCGATCTCATTTCGATTCTGAATGCTGAAGATAATAGAACATACGTACGTGAGCATGGATAGCTTCACTGCCTGCTTTAATTCTTATAATCAGATGATGCGAAAGCTGGAGATTACTTGAGAAGAATTAGAGAAGTTTTTGGATCGATAGATACTTAGCTGTTAAAAGCGCAAAAAATCTATTGTTCAACTTTCTTAACTTTTCTTTTGGATTCAATCTTCTATAAGGTGCTAAAGAACTCAAACAAAGATGAATCAAGTCGGTATAATCGAGAAAAGAGATGGCATTTATAAACGTATATTTGTTAAATATCTCATATCTAATTATAATATGAAACCAGTTATATTGTTTGCTTTTGTTCCAAAAATATGGCGGACTGTGTTTAATCGCAATGAAATGAACAAGTTCCTCGTCCTCAGAAATCATATCCAATCTCACGGTGACTGCTTCCGTCGCAAATCTGTTAGAGCTATTGTCACGCTTGACGTGTACGACGCGTGTGCAGCGAGACGTTTATTGTTTTTTAGGGTTTCGTTTCCAAATGGTAAAATTGGAACCCATTTTTTTTTATACCACAAAGGTAGCAAACTGCCAGCCTGCCATCAGGAGCTTCACATGCGTGCTGCGCAGCCTAAACCCCGGCTGCCGATGTAGCACTAACCCCATGAGTTCCAGAAGACCTATTCGCCTGCAGAAACATAACCCGGATCATTTAACTGCGGTATTCTATGGGGTGGAGGTATTTCCTTCGGCGTCGGCTGAATTCGAGCGAAGATTTACTATGTCCTTCCTTTTACTAATACGTTGCTATCCGTCTGTTCGTCTATCTGATGTCGGGTTGCATCTCAAGAACCGCAATAGGTAAACAGTTGAATTTTGTTTATTATTTGATCGACCCGACGTCCCTGAAGTTCTTGCGACAATTTATTCGCATGCTCCGCTCATTTGTACCGCCATAACAAAAACGGCACAGACCGCGCTCAGACAGAACTTGGGACCATTAATATTAGTTTCTTCTAGTCAGATCCGAGAATGCTGTTATTACTCATAGTTGTGACTTTGTACATAAATTCTGGAGAGCGCCATACTCTAGGAGCGCAGCGATTCCTGTATAGCTTTTGTATAACTGAACATTGAATCAAACTTTAGCAATAATATACAATATGGAAGTACGTTTGCGGTAGCTGTCTTGCTTATATTGAAACACTAGCGACCCGTCCTCGATTCGCTTCGGATTGCTAGGGTATTTCAGATAAACATTTCATTTCAACATTTCATGCGAATAATTCGCATTTTTGTAGGGAACCTTCTCTAGCAATAAAATTAGTCTATGCTCCGCAGGGTGAATGAAGAAATTTTGAAATTGACACAGCATTTTTGAGTTTATTCATTACAAACATACCTACACACAATAACAGAAATCTTTCCTTTCATAATACGAGTATTAATATATGAAAGTATGTTTACATGTGTAGCCAACACAACATGCTTATATTAAAACATGATATTCATAATGTTCATACATACATTATGTTGAAAGGTTCGTTCATATGTAGGATCAGAAGATTAATAAAATATTATTATTCGGTTGTGAATATTTTCTTTTTTCATTTTCATTGTCTTTTACATAGGCATTGCAGTACGAGTATATTTATTGCCAAATGCTACGCTACGACACTAGATACCAGGGTACCAGTTACTTTCAAAACTGATCTATACCAGTCACCTAATTACTACGAGTATATTACAAGTATTATAATAGTAGTTATTAGGTATCCAATCTAACTTTGAAATTAAATGGTTTCGCATATTACAGCTTAGACAATTGACATAAACACCATTACAATTTCGGAGCTCAAATTGAAATCATTATTATTTGTCGTAATGTAATGGAATTTCGTTGGTTCTGATTGCTAAACACTGCTACAGAAACTACTAATAATTCCGTAGCAAATCAATTAATGTAATGTAGTAGGATATTATATTGTTTCAAATTAAAATTAATTAATTTATGAACATAATTATGTAGATTTACATGAAATTTGTTTCTAGATCAATAGTGTTAACTTTATGGTTAGTAGGTATCAATGTACTGTACATTTATACAGCTGTTCCCGAATGGAACCTTTTTGCTACGATTTATGTTTTTAACCGACTTCGAAAAAGGAGGAGGTTCTCAATTCGTCTGTATGTATAATATTTTTTTTTTTTTTTTTTTTTTATGTTTGTTCACCGATATTTCCGTCAATTATGGATGGATTTCAAAACTTTTTTCTTTGTTCGACAGAGGACACTTTCGAGGTGGTCCCATTTTCACCAAGTCAGGATCTGATGATGGGATCCTGGAGAAATTGAGAGCAACAACCGAAAATTGTATGCTCATATGGTGTTTTTGTTACGTAATAATATTTTATTCGCTTCCGGGCGTCAACATCTGGTGCTGATGATGAAGCCACAGAACTCCTTAACGGTTAGGAGTTAGGGGACAGTACTGCCAGTGGTCGATAGAAACTAGGTAGTAGTATGTACTTATGCAGGGCTAATAGCGCAGGTGATTTGGTAAGTGAATTGCTTGATTCTAGATCGCAAAGTCTTGACTTGACTTAAAGCAAAATTTTTCATTCCTAAGTAAAACTCTTAAGGACATTAATTAGTCTTTATTTAAGTTCACAGCACATTAACGCAACTAAAAATAGAGAAATAAAATTATTTTTTAAAAAAAAATTAAACCGACTTCGAAAAAAACACAAACGACCAAAACTAAAAAGCGATAAATAACGTAAGTAATTCTATCCTTAATACATAATTATTTAAATATTACAATTATCACTTATTTTTGAAGTCGGTGCCAAACAAATAAATATATTGTCGTGTTTGCCGGCCGCGCGCGTCATACAACAACAGTCTACGTTAGGTACCTACTTAGAGGCTGGCACCGACTTCAAAAATAAGTGATAATTGTAATATTTAAATAATTATGTATTAAGGATAGAATTACTTACGTTATTTATCGCTTTTTAGTTTTGGTCGTTTGTGTTTTTTTCGAAGTCGGTTTAATTTTTTTTTTACACTTCTTTATCATTTTTGTAATTCTTTTAATTTTTTATATATCACTGTAGCTCTGTTCTGATAAAAGCTATCAGAGAAATACAAATATTCAGAAAATTTAAAGACAGCTTTTTTATTCAATCACAAACACGGTCGTCTATAAAAGTTAACTAATCTTTAGACAAAAAGTTAAAAAATAAAGAAAAACAAACGGCGCCACATAATCTGTAAAAGCTACAACACTCGGTGTAAGCAAGTGCCGCAATAAACTTGAGCCGGGCAAAAGATTTCAAAAAGCTTTTGTTTCACAATCTCCCTTTAATAAGCAATAAAGCGTCGCTGCCACTCAACGCGCGCTAGTTCTTGACACAGCCAAGGCGCGGTGCAGCGGGAGCGATGCGATGGCGAGCAATAACTAGACTAGTTAAAGTGGCAATTACTGGACTAGTTAAAGTGGCAAAAAATAGACTAGTTAAAGTGGCAAAAGCTAGACTAGTTAAAGTGGCCATAACTGGACTATTTTTTTTTTATGCAAGAGGCGGCGGACGAGCAAATGTGATGCCTGATGGTAAGCAGTCGACACCGCCCATGGACAGTATGGACACCCGCATTACCCGCAACTCAAATCGAGTTTAGGGTCGCTGACTAGTTAAAGTGGCAAAAGCTAGACTAGTTAAAATGGCAATAACTATACTAGTTAAAGTGTAGTTCAAAGGTGTTTTATTTTTATTCCAGATAGGTTTCATTTGACTGCGATTCGCCTGATGGTGGGCGATATTGCAGTCTTCAATGGAACGCGTTCACCCAGCAAGAACACGACTCTTACATCACCCACCGGAGATATAGAGCAGTGACTCATTTTCCCGTCACTGCGTGAAATAACTTTGTACCTCTAGTAGTTCATACCTGTGTGAATTCACGGCGGCAGTTGTTAGTAGCGTACGAATCCGACTGTGCTAAAGTTGCGATATCGCTGCTCGCTCAACGTGTACTGCGACCTTTACCGGTTCGCAGCTTTTGACGGCGCGTCGTTACTCGCGTCGTTACGAGCCGCGAACGACAGCGACAACGACAAACCGCGAATATTTTACAATGGAATATTTTACTTTATGACGACCCTTTGATGTAATTTTAGGTGCCAATTTGAGGCCCACTGATAACGGTCAAGATTGTTTCGTCTCCAAAATGAAAATGTAGTCAGTATCGAAATCGAAACCAAAGTGAGACGGATGTCAAATGAATGATGACGACTTCGATCATCATCATCATCAGCTTAAGACGTTAATTGCTAGACAAAGGACTACCCCAATGGCCATTTGTGATTAGCGGGATTTGCCTTAAGCGGATCTTGGCAGGCGGGTTGGTGACCGCAGTAGGTTTTATTTGTTCCCAGGTAAATGCTGCTGCCCATATCCTGATATTCCCTTAGTCATCTTCTACGATACTCACGGGGTCCTATTTTAAATCCGGAAACCAGACAGACAATTAAAAATGTAAAAATTATATATGACGTACAACCATATACGAGTATTGTATGAACTAGCCGTTACATCAACTTCGCCATATTATTATTGTGATGCGACATTGTGTGCTACGAAACTCGTAGCTGTAGTTCTGTCGTCTTTAATATCAGCTACGAGTCGCTACGACGTAGCAGTTACTACACAGTAAGTTATCTGCATAGTTCATGATTAAATTGCTAAGCAACTTATTATTTATTACTATCGCGCTTTAGAACATAAATGAATGTTTTGTTATGAAGACACCAGATGTCAGTTTAGAAATTAGATTCCGAAGTAATATTTATACGTAGATTTTAAGAATTGGAGATAGACATTTTTAACGACTGATTCAGCGGCTCATTTAGCGAATCCCTTCTTCTGAACTAAGAGCCGTGGGCTTAGATAGGACAAACATTCATGTTATGAGTAAGTACTTGTGTTTGTGTTGCGTCTGGGTATTAATATTGTATTTAAGTATACATCCGTGATACCTTTCGCAGATTCTGATTTTCATAACAGAAATGCTACGAATTTTGGGATTGAGTTTTGAAAGTGGAGAATATACTTACTTTTAAGATAGAGTTTGGTACAAAAGTATAATAAATTGTAATTTTAACAAGAACCAAATGAATTTTTATCAAAAGTAACTCCGTATTAAGTATTTATCTTCCGAGGCTGAATACAGTTTTTGATAAATTACATTTTTGTTTTTTTTTCTTTTTTTTATAGTGGCTCGACATAATGGCTTCCCTACGCCTGATGGAAAGCGAGAGAGAAGCCCAAGTCGCTGTGACAACGGGCAAGTAACTGTTTAGTTACCTGTCAGTTGCCACCGCCATGTCGGCCCAACCCCAACCCCCCACGAGCTCCGGAAACCCTACTCACCGACAGGAACATGACGCGGAGGTCATTTGGCTGCGGTATTCTATAGGGTGGAGGTCCTTCCCCGGACGGGCAGCTCAATTCGAGCGAAGATTCGCCATGCCCTACCTCCCTACTCTCTCTCCCTTCGCTTTTTTGCATAAAACGTTCATGTTGTGTATTTATTCTGTAAAATCATGACTATATTTTGCTATTATATTGCCTAAAGCTAAAAAAGATGTAACTATCTTGTTTAACATAAAAATATTACTAATAGAATTAAGGTTAAAAGTTAACAAAGAATTCTACCTTAACAATTAAATATAGAGTTGAGAGAAATAAAAACTGTCATCAAGAAGGTATAAAGTAAAGCAAGTATAATAATTACACCTTATTACACTATATACAAACTTTAAACTAAAATACATTTTAAACAATTGACTGCCATAATGTGTGTGTTTACCAAGCCTTACACGTGTTAACAGTTCATTGGTTCAACGTTGAACAAGTTAATTGCAATTTTGCAACAAAAGGCTTCCAGTTGTGCGCTCAATTGAACAAACGGCAAATTACAGGCCGTTTAATTACATTTCAAATACAACAATCAGCTATTATATGTTTGGACGTATATGTTATATCGGACGTCACACCTCCGCGTCCGGTCTTACCGTTTCATATCTTTGTTTTGTTTTACTTACGTTGAAGTTTAAAATGTACGTGTCTATGTATTATTGTTTAATTTTTTTTATTACTTTATTTCTATAATTACGTCGAAGCCATCATATCGAGCTACTATAAAAAAATTGATTCAGTAGTAATACATTTCCACGTCAAAACTTTTTTCTTACCAGCACTTCGACGTGTAGTGTGTGCTGAGAAAAAGTGCCGCAATGATATGTTGTGATATACTCATAAAATAAAGTTTTCTTATTCTTACTCAAAGTAAGTACTCACCAATTTTAAATCGTTTCAATCCCATAAAGTCGCAAAACCATTAACACAAGCTGAATCACAATCGGAGTCACTACCGCGAGTTGCGTCGTGTCATCGCGCGCGAACTTGGCGCGTCGGGAACTTGGCGCGAACTCGAGCGAGGCGCTTGGCGCGTTCGGTGCGACCCGCGGCCGGCCGCCGAGTGAGCGGTCGCAGCGAGCGGCCCCATCGAGCGGAGCGGGGAGCGAGCGAAGCGGAGAGCGAGCGGAGCGGACGGCGGGCAGAGCGGAATGAAAAGCGGGCATTGAATGCCTGCCAGACGGCCCGTGGTGCATCCTGCCGAATAACAAACGAGACGCTGGCAACCGACTGGTGACGGTATAACCATCACTATTGAAGGCGTAGCTAAATAACACTTTTGCGGATATTATGGTAGTGTCTGCACATTCGGCCTTTCGGCGTCCGAATTAATTAGGTAGGCATAGTAATTGGTCTCAATTGAATCTTTTTGTATTTTGCCGTGTGCTTGAATTCGGGTCGTTTTTTTATATAACACAAATAACGATTTCTTATTTCTATCACCACAAACATTTCAATAAACGTCCATCCACTCAACAATCCACTCTTAATGATTACGAAAGCATCCGCCAGCACAAAACACTCCGTTTGAATAGAATACGCGTTACTCAAATACTGTGCCCGGCGGGTTTCACTACACTGAAGTCATAAAAGTTTTTCGCTTTTCACTCGAGAGCACTAACCGGCTTAAAAAAAACTAAAACGTTATCAAAATGAAAGAGGGGGGTGTGGGTAAATGAGGGGGGTGGCGTTGAGACGTCGTCCCCGGGCGCGAAGATACCTTGATGAAAAGAAAATGAAACTGCAACGGGATGAGATGACGTGACGCCGGGCGCACGCAGCGAGGTATAATTTGCAGCCGGCAGTCGGTTCGTGACGGTTTTATGTTCTGGCTTAGTGCCTAAATAGTTCAAGTTACATAGGTATAGTATGCAGTGGCGTAATAAATGAGTACGCGTTGTAGGTACTATCGTTTATAAGTATGTAAAGCAAGCTTTCAATAACATAATTCTTACATAGTATTGCGTATATGACAGGCTCGGTGGCTCATTTGGTAGTGACCTCTGCCCTCTGAGCCAAGGGTCGTGGGTGCGATTCCCGCACAGTACAAACATTTGTGTTCATGAACATGTCTGTTTGTATTGGTCTGGGTGTTTTCTACGTATAATATGTATTTATTTACAAAAAAAAAAATGTATCTAAGTAAGTTTATCAGTTGTCTAGTACCCATAGTACAAGCTTCAGCTTAGTTTGGGGCTAGGTGGCGCTGTGTGGCCCAGCGTGGCATGTCATAAAAAAATATTGGCTATTTATTTTACGAGATCAGCTGTACCTACTAGTCATGCGTTACTACTTATGCCTCAAAGAATACTTGTACATTATGATCGGGCCTTAAGGCCAAAATTTCTTCACAATTTGATTTAAAAGACATAAAATATTCATTATTTCTATAGGTTCAAAGTAAAAACACGTCTAAAAAGAATATACCGCTCGGAGTGCAGTATTCCGCCGGCAAGACACTCGTGTAGTTGCTTCTTTCAAAAGAATTAATACTTTAGCTACATTTTAACTTTTGCCACGTTTCTTGGTATGGTTTAACATTATAGAACGAATGCATGAACAGGTAATGTATTGAAACCAGTTAAGCTGTGTAACGAAATGGTTTAAGAATGGATGACAATTACATTCAATATTAATTAAATTTTATATATACAGAATCCCGACTAAAGTAGAAGCTTGAAGATAATTATATTTATTATTTTGTTGCTCAATCTTATAAACCATAATAGTGGATTCAACTCTAGCTGTCCACGAATAACGTTGATGTCTTTTCTATGACGCCGATCGAATTTTCCAATCACTGCAAGATATCATCGTATTTTTCCAGTCATAATGGGCGGGGCAAATGACGAGTCTTTATTTTATTTTTAAATCTTTTTATTTATTCTCTCACATAGTTGGTTGATACAAAATTATGCTTAATCTATTGTTATTCAACTATGTGAAAGACTGGTGTCTGTACTAGGAGACCTGTATGACAGATTACCAGCCTCTCCTACACCGGACCGGTGAAAATTAATAGGTAAGCTTACAATAAGGTGAGAACGTAAGTGTGAGTGTGTGATAAGTGGAGATTTGTGTGTGTGTGTGTTAGTGCGTATGTGAGTGTGTGAGTACGTGTGTGTGTGTGTGTGTATGTGTGTGTGTATGTATGTGTATGTGTGTATATGTATTTGATCCAATATTTGTGTTTGTTTTGCTTATTAGTCAGTTGCTGCACCAACTTGGAGGGTCTTTCGCTATACACCAAAATGGGAAAACCGTTCCGCTGTGCTAATATGAAGAAAAACAATATTAAATATGTAGGTACCTTTGCTGAAGAAGGCAATTAATAATACTCATAACTAAGGCTCATAAATTCAGTTTGTATGAAAAGGTATCTTTTCAACATCTTGAAACAGAAAAGGGCAGTAATTGCACCGGGCACCTAGTGCCTGCGAATAGTGCGAGGCCTAATGAAACAGTGGCCGCGACGAGAGGGGGGGAGGCAGGAGGGGGGTGAAGGGGCTCTAGAGCTCCTGAATGGCTGTAACGCTTCCGCCGGCTACACACCACCTGTGATTCTATTTACACTTTATTCACTTATGCTTGAGGGTTGCTATGCTACTTAGTACGTGCAGCTTGTTTATTTTTCCTTTTTTTTAATCTAGAGTTTGCACGCAGTATCCTATCTATAACCAGTAGGGATTTTGTTTCTATAGTTGAGCTATTGCTTAGAAAATTAGTTTTCCGTGAAATTGAAAACTGACCGTCGTCGTTCAGTCAATAATTGTAAGGGTTGTATCGAAAAAGAGTGGTTAGAACCAAGCCGATACCTTTCTCAAGGGCTGGCAATGCACCTGTGGCGTGGATCCTCTGGTGTAACGGTGTCTATGAGCAGAAGTGATCACTTGGCATCAGGTGACCGTTTGCCCCCCCTGCCATAAAAATACGAGTACTACATTTATTTAAAAACTAGCTGTGCCCTCGGCTTCGCCCTCGTTGCCCCCCATTTTAGGGAAGTGGGGGATTAGAAAGGGGCAAAAAGTAGCTTATGCTACTCTCCATTCCTTCAACTATCTCTACTTAAAAAATAACGTCAATTTGTCGCTTCGTTTTGCCGTGAAAGAAAGACAAACATACAGACAGACAGACACACTTTCCCATTTATAATATTAAGTAAGTTTTAAGTAATATTAGTACGGATAAATCCACCGGCTTAATTCTGGCAGGAAAGACTGGCACTTGTTTATGACTGACCGTTTATATTGTTAGATGTTGTCATCATTTTAATTAAATAATAATAATAAATAATAAATACTTTATTGACATAAACATCATTACAATCATGTTATGAAGTCTCTGATTTCCGAACTAGGTATAAATACCTGTATCTCGGATAATAAATAACTACTGAATCAACTCTTCATCAAAAGTAAACAAAGTGATTCATTCGCATATTTATACGATTCGTCGGTTACCTTGCCCTGAAAAGTCTGAACAGAGCGCCATAGACTCGGGGAGCATTCACAGCTGCTGAAAAGTTGCTGCGTTTGTTTTTAGGAATCCGTAGTCAAATGACCCAATCACTTTGTATCGAAAAATATATACTGCTAAATACAGACGCTCGAACCAATATGTATAAAAAATTTTGATAAACTAACCTAGGCCTTTTTTTTAGAAGCGAGGGGAGGCGGCTTGTGTGTGGGACTCACACCTCCCAAAAGGAAGTGCATACCCACTAAACCCCCCTGTGTCGCCAGTGGGTAGCAAGTTGCAGGGACACGGGTAGCGCCGAAGCATACGGCCACATCCCTGCCTGCCCTGGCCAGCCGCAGATGGTAAGCGGCCGGCACTTCTGGTCCGGGGAGGGCAAATACCCTTGCCCCCGGATCCGGGGAGCAATAAAACTAACCTAGGCCTCGTTTAATATGTCAGTGGCCATGGTCACCGACACCGTCAAAAACTACTTCAATTTTCTAGTGTCAAAGGTATAAAAGCGATATCTCGCGGTTCGTGGGTTCGATCCCCACTCAGGACAGATAATCATGTTCCGTATTTGAGTTTTTGTATTTATTTAAGTATATTATTATATTTGTTTTAAGAGCGGTAGGGCATATCGAATCTTCGCTCTAATTGAGCTGCCCGTCCAGGGAAGGACCTCCACCCTATAGAATACCGCAGCCAAATGACCTCCAGGTCGTGTTTCTGCTGGTGAGTAGGGTTTTCAGAGCTCGTGGGGTTAGGGTTGGGCCGGCATGGCAGTGGAACCTAACAGGTAACTGACCAGTTACTTGCCAGTTGTCACAGCGACTTTGGCTTCTCTTTCGCTTTCCATCAGTAGTAGGGAAGCCATTATGTCGAGCGACTATAAAAAAAAATACTTTCGTGTTCTGATATTTAAAATACAAGTTCCATATTGTAAGGGCACAAATGTAAGACAAAATTTTAATATAGACTCAACAAAATTCTCGCTAAAACTTAACGTTTTTGTGAAAGCGTGAATCCTGAGTACGGAATCCGTCCTTCCCGTAGCCTGACACACTTAGTCAGTTTTACTCTTTAATAGGGGACGTGCGAAAAAAAGCTACGTCCAGCGATGAATAGGAGGTCCGCAGCTTTGACCGGCCGCGCCGCGCCCGCTCCCTAAGTGGCTTGCTCCTTTATGCCATTGGAATGAAATGAAACAGTGCGACCATTCAAAATACTGATGATGTTTTCTTTAGTTATAGCATTAAAGTTCCAGTAGCGTTACAAATGTGCGTATTCCAGACACAATTAAAAAGCTTCGCTTCGCGGCCTATTTCAGCTGCACGTTTTCTATTGTCAAACTGATAATACGCTGGCCGAGGAAAGTAACAGCTCTTTCGTCTTTTGAGTTTTCAGTCTAAAAATTATTGAGATCCTTTGCCTGTCTGTTGCATACGAATAGAATAGTTTTTTATTTGCAAGAAAAGTGGTACATAGGATGTTACAGTGTTGTCATTATTCTAATATTCTCACTTGTCACCAAAACCATGGCATGCAAATAGTATATTACATAATTAAGTCAATAGAGTCATTACTACAGAATGTGTTATGGATATCGAAAACGACGAATGTACCACAAATAAATCTATTCTTAAATACAAAATTAGCACCAGATTCGAAACAAATATTATGTATCAGGTGGTCATTGAACCAGCGAGCCTTGGTAAGGGTCACTGTTAAATGGTCCGCTAGGCCTTTCAAGTCAACATGATGATTTGTTGCAAACCTTATTTACGAATCATCACGATACCTATGTACCTAAATCGAAAATGTCATATTTACGAGTACGTAATAAGAGCGAGGCGTTCCCTTTGACACACTTTTTGAGAAGCCCGGCAACTTGGCTGTATTGTTACTTGCAATAAATACCTACAATTATATTTTCTTTATAGCTCTACATAAGTCCGGCTTAAAGTGACTAATTTGCAGATGAAACCAAAGATAAGGGCCACTTTATTTAATAAAAGTCAAAGCAATTTGTGGTCCTATGCTTAAAAACCGGTAAATCCGTACTCACGGATGACTATAATATCTTTAATTGAAAAACGTTTTTTATTCCCGCCTCCTCGTCTCATAAAACTCGGCGAATGTGCAAATTCCTCAATTTTACTGCGTCCAATAAAATGCTAATGCCCCACTAAGTGACTTTGAATAATTTATTTGGAACAGAATTGCCAAATTAGAGACTTTAATGTAAATTGAATTAATCGCAATTAAGGAATGGTATTGATTTTTTTACCTCCGCCTTTTTGTGAAAGACCTTTTAGAGGGTAAAAATTCAAAAGTCCCTTTTAAGATTTGCAAAAATGAAATAAATTATATGGGTACTTTTCTAAGTGGAAAATCATGTAACACATTCACGACAGAAGAAAGGACTATCCAGAGGTTTCGGATTCTTATTACCGTCAGGTCAATGTCAAGTCTATAAAATAGAACTTAAAAATCAGGTGCTCATGCCACAGGTGACAACTTGAGCTTCAAACCAGGTGGTTGGTGATTTATTTATTTTATTCTAGTGCAAGATACTACGACATTCCGTACACGTTATAGTCAATTAATGTAGAATAATGAATTAAATCGATTGATCGCCAATCCGCCTTCCCACCGTGGCGGTTATGGTATATCCTCCAGATGTTTGCCCTAAATGGCGAGCAACTGGAGAAGCCGTTGTCTAGCAGAGGACTGCAATAGGCTAATAATGAATGAATTAAAAAGTAAGACAATAAAAAACAAAAAGTAATGTAATAAAACGTCCGATTCGAATAGAAATACGAGTAAACATTTAGTAATCGATTTATTTTACAGTGCTTATTTTGCAGGATACAAATTACTAATGTACTCGTAACTACACAACAAAGTTCACCATTAGTGGCATAGGATGACGTATCAGAACTTCGATTCTGAACGTGTTCATATGTGTTTGTGTGGCACGTCTGTTATGGCCAAAACAATGAACCTGCAACATCATACATTTTGACAAGTGTTCGAAACATGCCTACACACCCTTGTAGAGTGATTGGCACCTCTAAGTAATTATGCTAAGATGATACGACAAAACGTCGGTTCCCATTCACAATTCATCTCTATCATCAGCCTGCAAACGTCCACTGCTGGACATAGACCTCCCCCAACGACAATTGTCATATTGGGGGGATTTAACTAAGTCACCACGCTTGGCAGGCGGATTGGTGGATTAGTCTACTTTGCCCCACCAAGGCTTCCCACCAGTGGGACAAAGTGGAACGTATTAACAATTTCAGTAATAATCTAGGGTGACTAGGGTCGTCACTTTAGAGCAGAGGGTTTTTTTATATAATAATAATAATAATAATAATAACATGTATTACTTACTTGGCTGTGCCCGTAAGTGATACTAAATACACCAGCCATGAGCTGAGCTTTAATGACAGAAGTCAAAAATAATAATAATATATTGTAATATTTATCTATTTTAAATTTTAAAAGCGTTACACTTTGCCTCGCTGAGTGGGGTGGCTTGGTGGGGTAAAGTAGACTAATCCTAACTAATACTAACCGCAGTAGGTCTTATTTGTACTCAGGTAAACGCTGCTGCCCATTTCCTGATATTCCCTTAGTCGTCTTCTACGAAATCCTTGGGAGAGGCCTATGTCCAGCATTGGGAGAGGCCTATGTCCAGCAGTGGACTGATGTGGGCTGATGATGATGATGACAAAATCCTTGGAATGAGATAGGGGGGTCTTATTCTAAACCCGGGAAACTCACGTACTACACACAGAGGTCACAGCTGGTGACATAATCTGAAGAAAGAAAAACGTTTCCACACTACAGGATCGCTACAAACGGCTGTGTACGTAATCCGCTAAAGAATGACCACTTCCTTCTAACAGGTTCATGTTTATCTTATAAAATATTGATAGGGATAAGGGCGATAAAACATGAGATTTTATTTTCACAGCGATCCCCGCACTTCCCATATTCTGTGGAATCTTTTATTTTCGTACCAACTCGTTCTAAATCGTTTCACGTGTCTACAGATATCCTTATGAGATACAGGAGGGATTTACGTCCGTAAGCCAACGTAATAAGGTCCGGATTCTGTTTATCTTCAATGAATACCATACGTAACCGTACATATTGATAGTGTTGTCAACGACTCGAGTCTGTTAGCTTCGATTTTATAGAGAGAACTTGATTTAAAACGCTATATGTAATTACATAGTTATATGGTAGGTAGATCTATTTTTATAACACTTAAATTTGAAGAAAAGTCAACTGTGTAAGCTTATTAAATCAGTGCATAAGTTTATTTCTTAAACAATCATTCGAGTATTTATAACCATATCAGATTTAAGCATTATTATGTTTATTCAAAATGAGTTGGCAGTCAAGCGACTGCGATTCGCCTGATGGTAAGCTATATTGTAGTCTACGATGGAGCGCGCTCACCCAGCAAAACCGGTTCACTCTCGCCTTGATCATCGGAAGCCGAGGGTTAGGACCGATGCAGCACTCGCCGCACGAGCTCCGGAAACCCCACTCACCGGCAGAAACACGACCCGGATGTTATTTAGGTGCGGTACTTTATGGGCAGCTCAATTAAAACGTTAATTCGCTATGCCCTACCTACTTCTCAACGAAAAAATATATGTGTGTACTCTTTTCCTTCACTGCGCGGAATTTTCCAAACCCACATAGATTTCCAGGACTCTATTGCTGACATCACTAGCCAGTAAGTGCAGGCACGGGTTGTTCTCGTAGTGCTCTAAAGCTGCTCCGTTATGGCCTACAAACGCCGGCTCTCCGGTTAAATGTTTTTAATTAAGTAAAACGAAACGGAAAGAAACAAAGCGAGCCAACTCGAAGACTGTTACGTATCTTTTATCGGAGGGAAAGGATTACGGTAGCTTATCTGTGTTTTGCCGAAACAATTTCCGTGTTTTTTTTCTGATGAAGTGTTTTTTTTATTGCTATCAGTTCCACGAGTAGGCGGGTTATCTGATGTTAATCTACTGTTTAACATGGTCATCAGCCATGCCGCTGCCTACCGTGAAGTGAGAAATAAGGCGTAAGAACAATCACTACAAATGGTCTAAGATCCCGCTGTACAACGATTTTCATCAAGATGTTTACCTACTTGATGAAACTTATTTTATATGTTATTAAATATGTCAATAAATTTAATGCTTAAATAATTGTTGCCGATAAATTTTAGTTCATACTTGGCCCAAGAAACTAATCACTGTACGTTCAGGAGACGGCCCTATAGATCACTAGAGGACTGCCTTTTCCGTTTCACTTTTCCAAAATGTTGTGATCGGTCGTTAATTAATAAGCAGTGCGATTTAATTACTTTGTATTATTAAATAATAAGTACGTATTAATATACTTGGTCTCACACACTCATCTGATCCCAACTAAGTATCTCCCAGCATCGTGCAGACGTCATATACAGGCTTTGGGAAACTGAGTGGGAGTATAATTATTTCAGTCAGAGTAAATGAGCTTGCGTGTGTCGTTTTGAGTAAATCTCTTGCTGTACATGAATATTATGTAGAGTATTGTTTGCTCGGAGTATTATTTCATCAAGTTACTTTACGGACATACTTTAAGTGTTATACCTGGCCGGGACTGGTAGGCCCAAAAATTACATGGTTCTTTTTTAATGACTGATCGGGTCTAATGCGAAGTGATCATTTCAGTTCATAGGCACCACAACACCCGAGGAGTCACAGGCATTTGAGATATTTGAAGACTCTCTATTTGAAGGTCAAAAAAATGATGATCATTGTATTTCTGACAAGAAATTAGTAGCTGCCCCGTAGTAAGGGAGTCTGCGGTGATATACTTCAACCACCTGCATTGCAAAGGACGTTACGCAGTTTTTTTCTCCTCCTGATGTGTCTCCGGTCTTGTCAAACTATTATCCCATCGCATTACAGGTACGCAATGTGCAGTATCCAATTATCCATGTACACTTGACCACTTTAAATCTCCTGCGTACTTGGCTATTTGGAGATCGGACGCGCGGTGGAAATTCGGACATGAGAGTAAGTATTCTTTTAAAATGTGTTCTCCGAATTCCGAATTACTCGTAAGTTAACTTTGGGTCTTATACTGCTATTATTAGTCGCTATCTGTTCCTCTTTATTACAATGGGAGTAGTTTACCAAATGATTGCTATACATTGTTTCTGACAGTATAATTAATATAAAGTACTTTGCAAAACGACTGTTGTATATTGGCAATAAATAACTAGATCCATTATTATCGCCCGCGGCCCAGCCGGCTGTTTGTTTATATACAACGCACTATTTATACAAAGGAAGCGCTTATAATAATAACTTTGGGCGAAACACAATAACGGAGTGAAAATGCGGGCTCATTCCGGGGCTTTGAGACGGGAGATAATTATCTCTGCCTAATATCTGTTGGAGGGCGTCGGCCACAGTGCGGGGACGCAACGGACTGCTTTTGTTTGGATGCGAATGCGTTTGGGTCCGTCGACACCACACACGCGGTGGCACATAGTTTTTGTCATGGCGACGGATCATATCAGCCTGTAAACTTCCATAGCTAGACATAGGCTCCCCATTTGATTGGTATTGTAATTTGGGGGGAATTGTCTTAGTTACCACGCTAGACAGGCGGGTTGATGACCGCATACGTGTTGAGGGATGAAGAATACCAATCACCGCCCCGTCTTTTACCGTGTCGGTCATAAGTAAATCTTAAGTAAAGTAAGGGTTTATCCGCCTGACTGGTGATAGTCTGTCACCAAGCTCGAGAAACCACGTTTGGAACCAAGCAGTGGCTAAGAGCGTCCTCAAACTGAATAAAACACAACTTGCTGGGTACATTCGTGCGCTGTGTATCATTTTGTCAGTCTATTGTCGGTGACTAATCTGGCCTGATCGCTCTTATACTCTTATGAGTTTTCTACTCAAATATCAAGATCACAGAGTCGACATTTCTCACTAAAGGATAGAAATGATAACAATGAATGATGGATTTTTGCTGCTGAAGTGAAAAAATACCTTCATAAAAACAATGTTTTTATTATTTTAGTTGAATAATAATGAAAACGTCGTCAAGAGCGTCGGTGTCAAGTAGTCAAGCCCATTTACTACAATGCGGGAGGCAGCAGTTCAAAGCCTGTATATAGGTACTAATGTGATTTCTAGATTGAATGATTTTGTAGAAATAGTACATTATCTCAAGTACGAAGATGCGATTCCATATAAGTTTACTCAAGTGTCAATCTTTTGTTATTCTATTTAATACATCTTCTCTACCTGAAAGTCGTCTGAAAGAGATCGTTAATTGCGATAAGGTTGTCTAAATTGTACATATTTATCTTTTGTATGCAATAAAATGTGTATGAAACAGAAAACAATAAATGAGCTACAAATATTTCCATTAATAGAGAGAACAAAATTTTATATTTTGGATGAGGTTCAAACCTACATTGCTCAAATTAGAACGTCGTGTATCAGGCGAGTTAGCGAGTGAATAAAATTGATAAAATAATTGTTATGTTTAGAATAAAGATGCTTCACTGTCGGTGCCCGAGCTATTGGTTTCAGCGCCAGAAGCTTGAAGCGCTTAAAATTTTAGTGCCTCTAAGCAAGTGCTAGGTATTCCACTGAATAAACGTTGTAATTTAATTATGAACTCGCGTGCTCTCGTAATTCACACGGTGAAAAAGTCTGTATTTTCTATGTAGATTTAGATATACTATTCGGATGTACTCGCCTGTGTTGGTTTATCAATTGTCTTGTTTTAAGATGACAATGAAAGTTTGTTTATGTTTCCATCAGAGTTTTAATTGATTCAGTTATAACTTAAAAATTGTAGTAACAAAAATTCAAGTTGTTTATTTTGAAATAAAATGCACAACCACTTATATCTGCCACTAGGCTATGCTTGTCTCAATACTCTATCATCACTATTGTAACGAGTGTATTACAGAATGAGAATTTGAGAATGTTCTAGGTAAGATGGAATACTATAGACCCTGAAAGGGTACCGCGATATCACGATTCATGTAAAACTAAACAAAAATATTTGTTTACTTTTACACGAATTACAATAAGGCGGTGGCAACGATTGTTAAAGCAACGTACGTGAACATTTAGAAAAGTACATAATACAAAGAAATATTTAAATAAATGACAATAAATGTAAATGAAAGAACAACACAATATGACGAAAATGATTTAGAAAGTTAGTTATAATATTCTAATAATAAGAATAACATCCTACTTCACTCCCACATTATTTTTAAGCTAGTGTCTGTGTAAAAAAGTCGCAGTTGAACACACTCTCAAACATAATTACGTTCGATTTCACAAGTTGACAAAAGTTACTTGTTATTTGAACAGTCACTTTAAAGTCGGCAACAAAGACTGCTCGTTTTTATTAGCGGGGAGCCGGCAGGCGTAGTGGCAGATAATAAAGGGAGGAGACGTGTGTCGCAATTTCCCGCAAACAATTATCTCGCTTCAGCGCCCACTCCGTCCGCCGCCCTCACAGGTGAGGGAACAGCAGTGACGAACTTCCAAGGAAGTAGTCAACAGATAAAATAATGTCGTCAACGGGTTATAAGCAAATTATCCACGCGGCACATCGCTCGATGGGATGTAAGGGAGCGGCCTATCATCATTTGACTCCAAGCCAACCTCACCTGCCCGTGGTGCATCCTGCTGAATAACAAACGAGGCACCGGCAATCGACTGGTGGCGGTATAACCATTATAATTGAAGGCGTAGCTACACACCACAGACCGATGACGGGCAGCAGCGTCACAGGAGGGCGTAGCTCCTTGTGATCGCCAATCCGCCTGCCCAGCGTGGCGATTATGGGCACATCCTCCAGATGTTTGTCCCAAGTGGTGAACCACTGGAGAAGCCTATGTCTGGTGGACTGCATTAGGCTGATGATGATGATGACATCACTCGACGCTCGGAATACTTTTGCTCCACCAGGAGACTTTGTGCCGCCTGCGTAGAGCCTTCCGCGTGGCCTTTCTTGGCCTACGTGGAGGTCCTTAAACAGAATTCGAATTCAGGTTGGCCAAAATAAGGAGAACAGGTGCGGATGGGGATTTACGGACGAATCTGACCTGGCCTGCGTTTGCAGGTTCTCCCCTCAAACCATGGCTCACCTTACATCCTGCGCGGCATGCCCTTCATGCCCGCATACGCGATGAGTTTATGTTGGTCACAGGATACGCGGTTCGTGTAGCTGAACACTGGTCAGAATTTATTTATATTGCCATCGACACGCTAAGAAGATCGCCAGATATCTGATGCATGCCAAAAGACTTAGTTTAGTCGATTCTATAATTTTATCACTTTCCCTAGAGCCTAAGTGGTCACGTACGGACCGCTTCGATTGAAACTTCTTGCCACGCAGACTTTCGCTATGCAATAAGCTCGCCGCCAAAGTTCTCCCGAGGGTACAGTATGGGATCCGTCAAATAGGTTGTGTAGAGGTTTTTAAAGGGTCGGAAACGCGCGTATGATACCAGTGGTGTTGTAAGCGCCCATAAGCTACGGTAACCGTTTAACACCAGACCGGCCTTAGGCTTGTTTGCCACTTTAATGGTATAAAAATCTATTATAATTTGCAGAAATACATAATTTATTTTATCTCATTTATTTAAAAGGTTTTCTGGAAGAGTTTTAGCGTAAAGACCGCCTAGACTGCACAACACTTGTTAGTTCAAAGTTCTATTTTGTGGTGTTCAACAAAAAGTAGCTATCATCTAGTGGATGCAGAGTTTAAAATTGTTTGCGAAAATTTGATAAAATCTGCTAAAAACCTTACAGTGAAATATTACACTGTGTCTCCGTTCGGTACAAAAACGTCCAACAGTATTTCTTTGGAAATTATTAGAGGTAACACATTAGCAGACTTGTTACCGGTTTCAAACTTCAACTCGTAACTATGGCGACAGTTTTGTGACATTAAGTACTCGGTAACTTTGAACACTATTAACGTGAAATTCAAGACTTTCGTAACTTAATTGGATTCGCTAATGTAAACTTCTTACAGCGAAATACCAAAAGAGTTTGTATTTGTTTCAGTGTAGTAACCTATTTCTGATGAGAATTTATTCACATTTAGAAGATACAGACATTTTTGGGTACAAGTAAAACCTACTACGGTCACCAATCGGCGTGCCAAGCGTATTCACTAACGCGAATCCCCCAAAAGACAGGCTACAGCATTAGACGTTTGCTGATGATGATGATTTTTTTTTCATATCGGTGGCGTCCCACAGGACGCGGTCGCCTAAAGATCCAGGTTCTGAGACAGAATCCTAGTAGTCATCAGCTTTCATTTGCCCTTATACCGCTCTAAGTGGGGTCGGCACAACATGTTTTCTGCTTCCACTCTTCTCTATCAGCCGTCATCTCCACACTCACACCTTTGACACACATATCATTTCTCATACAATCCACCTATTCCTTTTTCGGTCTTCCTCTATATAGGTGTTAATTTGAAAAACAAACTTTTCTAGATTGGCTCAGGTTTCTTGGTTCTAGAACATGCTCACAGTCGTGGTCATATCTCTCTGATCTCTTACAATCTGAACCCACGACTACAGTTATCAGAGGTAACATTGGTGGTGTTCAGTACCATTGAACCAAATTGGTCGTCAAAATAGTGCCAGTTGAAGTCCCAGCCTGAATATACGCAGCGTTTTAAGCGATTGCCCCAGCACAAGCGGTAATCGGGCGAGCAGTCCGCACGTGATGCGCCGCATTGAGAGCCAGCCAGCATGAACGCTCGGTGCAGCGCGGCGACTGGGCGTAAGCAAAGCTGTACTGACGGGGTCGAATGTCTAGTGTAGGTAGTGTGTATAGTTAAGGTGATTTTGGAATAACTATGGCTTATGAAGCAAGGGGCAGCCGCGCAACTGCACTCCTTGTTAAGCGCAAACATGCTTGAAGGCGCGACGACGGAATGTAAGCAAATCAATCCGAGCGATCCAAAAATAATTCTGATCTACCTTGGCTGACGAGGAGGTATTTTCTTCATCATCATCATTATCAGCCGTAGGGGGTCCACTGCAGGACATAGGCCTCCCCCAAAGACTTCCACAACGGCCGGTTGCAAGCTGGCCGCATCCAGCTCCATCCTGCGACTTTTATAATGTCGTCAGTCCACCTCGCTGGAGGGCGTCCCACGCCGCGTTTTCGGTCGAAGGGTCTCGAGTCCAAAACCCAACGGCCATCTGTAACGGTATTTTCTTATACAACAAATTTGGCAAACATGATGTTAAGCTGTTACCATAGCTTATGGAAGCCAGCAACACCAACACACGAATTCCTAACCCTTTGAAAACCTTTTCACACGCACTCTGAATCGACTACGAACACTGGTCGGTCGAATTAAGGTGAGTAAATGCATACGTTCCTACCTGTACCTATGCTACCCGTGCTTACGGTTCTACACCTCAAGCCATGGCTCACCTTACAACCTTTCCGACATGGCTTTCCAGGGGGAGGACCTAACGAAAGCGTCCGACACGGAATTCGAAACCGAGCTCTCTAAGTAGTCAGGTGGCACCACTAGAGCAAGAGTCAGTGAAAAACTTTAATATAATCTTAATTCTTTTGCGTTCGATGATACAGTGATATATTGCACTATACATTCTAGTAACACCCAAGAAAATTAGTTTCATGCTTATGTATATGAATCCTGAAGTTTATCTTAGCCCAAGTAACGATAATGACTATTACCGATACTTGCGGTGATCTGAGGGTCCGGGGCCGATTAACGTTCGGGTCAATTACGAGATCGAACTTATCTATATTGACTGAAGCCGCGGTACTCTAAGCTATGTTATAATATATAGCGCGACATCCAAAGTCACCAAAGTTTAAGCGCGGATGGAGAAACAATATCAAACGCTTGTTTGTGTGGTTTAGCCAAATCTATGAAATATAAATTTAAAAGAGAGGTAGGGCATAATGAATCTTCGCCCGAATTGAGCTGCCCGTTCGGGGAAGGACTTCCACCCTATAGAATACCGCAGCCAAATGACCTCCGAGTCGTATTTTTGCCGGTAGGGTTTCCGGAGCTCGTGGGGGGGTGCAGATTGGGCCGGCACGGCGGTGACAACTGACAGGTAACTGACCAGTTACTTGCCCGACTTGGGCTTCTCTATCGCTTTCCATCAGGCGTAGGGAAGCCATTACGTCCATCTACTATAAAAAACAACCTATCTTGCAGGCTAGCATGGCGGTAGCAGCTGACAAGTGATTACTTTGGTAATTAGTCGTCGTCGCGGCAACTTGGATTCTATTTTGCTCTCCAGGCGATGTTGGTTGGCGATGGAGGTTGTTATAAAAAGGACTGATATGTATTTTTTTGCTTTTATCTCAAAAAAATATACCATCCCCAAACGTTCCGGTTCACGCACAACACTAAGCTACCTCAGCGTCCAACTTTTATACTTAGCTGTAATGCTGATTAGGATCAATTTCAAAGGTCCGACCAGAAATGAAGACCTCCGCGTGTATAGAACTGCAGTTCGATAGAGGGATCATTGTAAACGGCTAAAGTTTCAAAGGCCGCGCCAGCATATGAGACCCTTAAACGCACACAGGTGCGATGGGACGGGGGTTCTTGCTAAGTGGCCTGTGAAATGAGAATTAGAATTGAACGGGTGTTCCTAATTAAATGGCGACTGTCTATTGTCTTTGTCGGTAAAGTAATTACGATCACTTGTATAGAACATTCGGTTACCTACGAGAACATAATTGTGTCAAGTTTGACCCTAGTGTGTGTCTGTCGAAATAAATCATTGGTTCTGGACTGTATTTCAAAAAGGTAAAGGTCAAAATTGTGATACATCTACCTCTCATCATCTCTGTCTGTCTGGATAGTATGAATCGAAGCATGAACCATATTGGCAGTTTCAATAAATGTGTATGTTGTAGTCCCCCTGTAGAAACCCCATAGTTTTGAGGATACCGTGAATACTCGCCGTTTCCTCAAATGGAGGGGATGCGCAAATGCATTTTCGCCAATAGAAAAAAACCAGCCAAGTGCGAGTCGGACTCTCGCACGTAGGGTTCCGTACCACTATACAGCTAAATAAATGTTTTTCTTTACGTTTTATTATATTGGAGTTAATTAAATGAAAAAATTAGGTAATTTGATTTATGACGTTTAAAAAAAAAACTACTGGCTAGATTACATTCAAACCAAATTTCGTTAGTAGTTTGCATAGTGATACACATGATATATTTTTTTCAGTTTTATCATGTCCATATTTTAGAAGTTACGGGGGGGGGGGGACACTCATTTTACCACTTTGGAAGAGTCTCTCGCGCAAACTATTCAGTTTACAAAAAAATGATGTTAATAACCTCAACATTATTTTCAAATACCTATCCATAGATACCCCACACGTATAGGTTCGATGAAAAAAAATTTTTTGAGTTTCAGTTCTATGTATGGGGAACCCCAAAAATTTTTTCTGGTTTTATTTTAAAATCTTAATGCGGTTCACAGAATACATCTACGTACCAAATTTAAATAATGTAGCTCTTATAGTTTCGGAATAAACTGGCTGTGACATTGGGACGGACAGACAGACAGACAGACAGACAGACAGACATGACGAATCTATAAGGGTCCCGTTTTTGCCATTTTGGCTACGGAACCCTTAAAACAAGTATAGATAGGCCTGGCCAGGTCAGTGTACAATACACGTCTTAATTACCAGCTTTGAACCTATTTAACATTCTATCCATAAATTACCTGTAAATAACTTATTTTGCTTTGAACTGTAACAAATAACGGAGTTTTAATTAAGAATTCAGCTAATAAAAAGCCGTGGTGTTCTCGAACTTTTTAATGAGGTACCTATCTATTCTTTTGTAAAAAATTAGCAGTTTACTAACTTTAATGAATGTAAGACGATACTCCCTCTTTATTTTTCGTAAGCCCAGTAAATAAAACTCTAGTAGTATAATTTCACGAATAGGTATAATAATTGGCAAGGTACAAATTTGAATATTTCGATTTAACTGTAAATGGTGCCTGTTTATTGTAGGCAAGTTTAAAACTAAAAAGTAATTTGAACTGTTATAAGTTCATTTTACAACTAGATTGAACTAGTTTCGACTAAAAAATAATAATAAAATAAAATAATTTATTTCTGCAAATAGATTGACAAGTAAATTCTTTTGCACGTCAAACTTTTTTTTCCCTACTAGCACTTCGACGTGATAAGGATGAGGCCTGATGAGATGAAGTGCCGCAAGAAACTCATCAATTTTGCCGTTTTTTCATAAATATACATAATTATCATACTTTTGATGTCGTACATTAATACATTATTTGTTAAGTGCAGGCTCGCCCACATTTAAGCATACCAGGAATTATTCAGATATATGACTTATTTGATGAAAACAAAATAATTGTATGAAATACTAGCTGACCCGTGCCGACTTTGTTGGGCATTTTCGGTTTTTTATATAACCTTTGACACTCAACAATAATGTGGCTTTCTATTGGTGAAAGAATTTTTAAAATCGGTTCTGGAGACCCCGAGATTACCCCGTACAATTTAACAAATATACAAACACACAAACTTTACTTCTTTATAATAGATTACAATAGGAATTTATAAATAGAATGCTAAAGAATTTAAAGCTGTATTTCCTAAAATAACTCACGAGGTAAGTATTAAGAGTTCATTAAAGTAACAATTAATTTGATCGGCTCAAAGTAAGCGCGTTATAAAGGCCATTACTCTGCGCGGCAATAACAGTTCCACGAACGCCCGGGCGGAGGTATTCGCGGCTTACAAGAGAATAATGGCCGGTACCGAGAGTGGGTGTTGTCGGATGGCCACGGTACACCTCATCTGTTGCTAAAAGGAAAACGAGCTTATACATCGTTTCAAAGATTAGTGTCGTTATAAAATATGTTAGGTAGCCTTAGAAAAGCGCATTCTTCTTGAACTTTATCCCTACCCCTATGTGCTGGGCATTATGAGGACATTATGATAGCGGTAAGTTATGGCGGCAGGTGGAAAGGTATTCTTAGAATCTGACATTACTTGTTAAAAGAATACGTTTGCCCTTAAAACTTTTATAACTTAAAACATATTTGAGTTTTTGGTATTTTTAATCAACTTATTCAAAAGTAGGTAGGTATGTCTTTAAACATATTTTTTTTTATTATGATAATCCCAAAAAATTTCTGTTACTTGAAAAACATTGTGTGTAACCAAATCAAATGAAGATTTGGTCCAATAGATTCTGAAACAAGTAAGTATATCAAGAAAGATCGGTTGTATAGGTCAGCGAACGCTTAATTTGCATACCTATTTAACATTTCCACTGTACACAGTGCACAAAAGGACGTTTAAAAACGGCAACCATGATTACACCGAACAGGACCTTCTCTCTCTCCCCCCCCCCCCCCCCCCCCCTCCATAGCTCCCCGCGGACCAGCGCTTATTTGTGACTGAAAACTCCGAGCGAAGCCGAACAATGAATTTCACTTTGCCAATGTTCCAAAGCTCTAAGTTTCTAGCCAGCAAACGCTGAAGTGTCTCGGAGATTTTATTTTAGAGGAGACACAATAAGGCTTATCGAAGTGAGTTCTTTCAATCCCTTGTTATTATGAGTAGACCGTGGTGGAATAACTATTTTATAGTGTAGCCACGGTGGATTACCCTCGCCTGATGGAAAACGAAAAAAAAAAGCCCAAGTCAAAGAAAAGTAACCAAATCAATACATAATTAACATATATAACTTAAATGGTAACCTTGTAGATTTGAATGCAATGAAAAATTTCTATTCATCAGAACGAAATATTGGAAAGTTAATTTATCTGTTATGAATATATAGAATCGATGTTATTGAACTTTCGTATAAAGAACTGATTATGATTAAAAACAAAGAATGTTATTTTTATAGCTGAAATCAGCTAAATGAAGATTTATGTATTATATGTACGTTGACTGTAGTGACCCTTACCATTTGAACCTAGGGTCGTGGGTTTGATTTCCACCCGGAACAAACATGCGTGTGTTGATCATTTGTGTTTATTCCGTGTCTGAGTGCTCGTATATAATATTGACGCTACCTTCGTAATTCTGATTTCCATGTGCTAAAAAGCCACCTATTTTGGGGTTGTAGCAATATTTATTATTGATTGAATTGTTAACTTAACATTTGCCCATATGTGTATAACTGGCGGTTTTTTTATAATTGCCCTCCACTTCATATAAAACAACACAATATTGGCGCACAATAACAATTTACCCTCAACTCAGCCGAAAGCAATTTCTCTCCGTCGAAGCGAAAGTAAAAAACACTTTGTGCCTTATATCAAATATTGGCAATTATACTTCACGCTTCGTTCTCGAGATTAGCATATATACACTAGTAGTAACGCGCAGCACTCACCGTTCCATGCACTATTTTAGAAATTTATTCTTTACTTTTTTTTTTTTTTTTTTTTTTTATGTCGGGTATTTCGATATTTGACTTACTGCAACACTGCCGCCATATTGCTCATTCGTGTTTTAGTGCTTCGCCGTTCCACACTATGCTCGCGGTATAAAATAGAAAAAATATGCGCAAACGCAAAAATAATAGTGAGGATTGTGATCGTATACAACGTAAAATAAGTAAGCTCGAAAAGAAATTGGCGCGCAAGCGGCGTCGCAAGCCGCGCCGTTCTAGTATGGATTCCTTATCGCCCCGATCGTCAGAAACATCGATGGATAAACAAGGTACCTATTTACACGATCTATTTAGAACGATAAAAATAGTTTTTCGATTTGGATACATTAGTACGAGGTATGCAAAATAGGTAGTTATTTACACATGTAAAGTACGTATTTTAACAGTTATAATGAAATTATGAATTTCGAACTAAATATTTGGTCAGATTTTCCTTAATAAGTTGATATACCGCCCAGAAGGGCGGTACAGTTTGCACCGCCTTTTTATCTAACAATGTACGTTTTATTAGCGTGATATTTACCTATGTGTAAAAATATAATAAAAACAGTTTGCGGACAGTACGTGCTGAGCATTGGGGCTGTCTCTTACTAATAAAAATTTTATTTAACAATATCAATAATTATGAGGTTTGCGGGCAGTACGTGTTCATACAACTTGGGACTGCCTCTTACTTACCAATAATTATATAACGTCACCGAGTGCTTTGCGGACAGTACGTGTTAATACAACTAGGGACTGTCTCTTAGTACACCTATTTACAAGTTGTATGTCTTTTCAGACTACGATTAGGTATGTAAGGTTGACGGACGATGAAGTGATATTTACGTATGTGTAAAAATATAATAAAACAGTTTGCGGACAGTACGTGCTGAGCATTGGGACTGTCTCTTACTGATAAAAGTTATTGAACAATACCAATAATTGGTTTGCGGGCAGTACGTGTTCATACAACTTGGGACTGCCTCTTACTAACCAACAATCTTATAACGTCACCGAGTGTCTTGCGGACAGTACGTGTTAATACAACTAGGGACTGTCTCTTAGTACATCTATTTACAAGTATTATGTCTTTTCAGACTACGATTATGTGATTAGGATTAGGTTGAAGGACGACGAAGAGGCTATTTATGATTCACCCAATATATTGCCTGAGGCGAATACAGGGTTATCAGAATCACCTCCTATTTGCTATGAGATTCCGGGTGAAAAGACAGTTTCATATTATTCTGTAGTGACAACTTCGTCGCATAACGCGCCGCCCCGTATACTTCGGCGACGGTGGACGTCATGTGAGTCGGACCAGTTACAGTAGAAGGCTCCTCCAACTTGGATGGCGAATTATTGGACATACTTGGTATAGATCCAACTACTGATAAAATATAGGGAAAAGATTTACATGAAAATCTATCTTTATAGTTAGATTACAACATTGGGCCACATTCGGTCTAGGAGGCCCGAGCCCCACTCGGGGGCGCCCTTAGCTGTGCTGCTTAGTATACCTAGGGGTGAGAGCCTTCCGCTCCCCCACCAGTACGGTGATGACGACAAGGCCGCCCTGGCCATCATCGTAGTCATTTAGAAAATATCTATCTATAAATATCTCTTATTCTGCCTGACAAGGACACCTTACTGAAGTTGCTGATGGATTTAATCCAGATTATTTGCGAATGCCAACATGCAGATAGCACCAGATGCACCAATATAGACAAGTATCTATTTGGTGAAAACTTGGCTGAGACCTTGAAATTAAAGCTATTTGCAAACCTGGTACGGATTTAAAACCACAAACGCCCAAAACGTCTATGAAAAAACAAGCACCTTCTACATCAATTCCTAATAGGAATTTAAACTGGCAAAATCCGGGTCCAAGCCGATGGGCCCACCGAGGATGAGGCAGCCTGCAGCGACCTCGACGAACAATCGACCCGGCAGCTCATCGCAGTTGCAGCATCATCAGCAACGGCCGAGCTACACTCGCCGCTAAGTGGTGGTGGCAGATGATAACTAACGACCCGCTTTTTGTCGTATATTGAAGGTTATAAAATTCCTTTTTCAAAGTTTCCGTTCCAAACTTTCCATATGCTAAGAGGAAATACTCTCGAGTCGGAAAGGGCTTATTACACCGAAGCCACTGATAAATTACTAGTATTCTGCTCGTGAAAGCCAATATATATTTTCTTAATACCTAAACCAAAGGGCACAATGCGGTTCATCTCGCGGTTTAAATCCTTGAACAAATAAATTGATACGAATCTATTCCGATTGGAAGAATAAGGTCTGCTACGGTCTACTGTCTTGAAACTTGGTTCACAAGACAGCTATTTAAATAATGGGATTTAATAGACGCCTATTTTTTTAATTAAGGAAGGAAGATTATTGCACTTGTAGGTACATAAGATTCCAATTTGAAAATTCTATATTTGAATTTTACGTCCTTCCATTTGGTCTCAACACGGCTCCATACGCATTTACCAAAGTTATGAAGCCGGTTGGCGATTATTATGGGTATATCCTCCAGATGTTTGCCGTAAGTGGCGAACAACTGGAGAGACCTATGTCCAGCAGTGGACTGCAATAGGCTGATAATGATGAAGCCGGTTATAAAACTATAGAGATCTGCTGGTTATGTATCAACCATATACTTAGATGATTTATGTCTCACCGACTATGATTATAAGACATGCCTTGAATTTTCAGCAAACTAAAAAGCTGCATAAGGCATTAGTTTTCATAATTAACGATGAAAAAAGCCACGGTGCAAGTTGTAAAATCAAAGATGCCAATTATGACCTGGAACTTTTTTCAGATGCCTCAACAACGGGGTGGGGTCTAGCATGTGGTAAGCGAGGAGCTAGTGGTCCTTGGAGTACTGACGAAGGCAGGCAGCATTTCTTAGAAATTATGGCTGCATTTATTGGCCTTAAGATATTTGTCAAACAGCTTTCTGACTGTTAGATCCTTTTACGTATTGACAATACTACTGCTATTTCCTACACCGTATGGGAGGTATCCAGTTTCCACATCGAACACAAGTTACACGTAAAAACAAAAAGTTAATTTTATATGCGTCGTATATTTGGTCATCGGAAAACGCAATCGCCGATGCAGAATCGAGACAAACACATCCTGACATAGAATGGCAGCTTTCAGACTAGTACGCCTACGATGAATAGTTTTCAAGTTAAGCACCGAAAATATTATAGACCTTTTTGCCAGCCGTATTAATAATAAATGTATTATCTATGTCTCCTGGCATCAGGACCCGTATGTGTACACCGTAAATGCGTTTACTAAATTGCTATTTTTATGCATTTCCTCCCTTTATAATAATAGCCCAAGGGTATAATGGTTGTACCACAATGGCCTACATAACCGTGGAACCCACTCTTTTAGAAACTTTGGTTTCAGAATTTCTGGTTTTTAAGGCCGCAGAGAATTTAATGCTCGTAATAAATAAATAAATAAATAAAAATCATTTATTTCAGGCACATGCCCATATTAAATAATACGAATTAAATACAGTAATATCAATTGATTCCAGCTGCCGACCCATGCACACAACGATTACCCTGGTGGCAGGAGTCTTGTCATGGAGGCAATGCTAATAAGAGGTATCCCGCTATCTTCATTGGGATATAATGTTAAATTCTCTGTCAGAAAACTCGTATGAACAATACGAAGGGTGCTATAAAAAGTGGTTCACTTATTGTAAGCAGCATAAGTTGAATGTTTATGAAGTATCGATTCCAGCAATAATAATCTTTTTTGACCATTTTGTTTAATGAGGGAGTTCAGTACGGTACACCCGTAATGTACCCACATTAATATCCGGCCTTAAGGCTGATTTTGAAGGAGAGCATTTCTGATAACGATTTTTAAAGGGGTGTTCCGCTCCAGGCCACCAATGCCTAAGTATAATGAGACATGGGATACGTCATTGGTTTTAAATTATCTTGAAAAATGGTATCCAAATAAATAACTTAACAAATGTCAAATACCAATGAAACTTATTATTCTTTTGGCCCTTGCTACTGCACATAGAGTGCAGACATTTTCAAATCAAAAAGGGTAACGTATATTTAATAAAGACGTCCAAACCTGGAGCAGCTCAACCCTTATTAATTCTCCCATTTTTTAATGAACGTCCAGATTTGCCCCGCAAAAACTTTACTTACTTAGGTACATCGAAGTTACATAGTAGTAGCTATAGAGAGAATAATGATGTTCTGTTTCTAAGTCTCAACAGGCCCCATAAGCCAGTTGGGACACAAACATTGTCACGATGGATTAAAGATGTTCTATGTATGAATGAGCGGAATTGATACTTCTAGGTTCACTGCGTATTGAACCCGGCACGCCGCGACGTCGGCTACACAGATTAGAAAAAGTGCTGGTTAGAGCGAGCGCTACGAGTAGCTTGCAAACCTTTGCAAAATTTTATAACCTGTTATAAAATTTATGGCCTGTTAGTTATTGTGCGAATAATTGTATCGTGAGAATTATGTTGAATGATACAAACAAACAAATAGGTAAACTAATTGATATTTTGCTTCTATACAAAAAGTGGCTTAAATAAAAAATTTTAAGTAGTTGAATATTGTTATGGCATAGGTATTTTACGACGGTCTCTAAATATCTACTAGTGTATATATGCTAATCTCGAGAACGAAGCGTGAAGTATAATTAGAGATTAAACGAACTTACCTTAAAGTGAAGTTCTATCCTAATTATACGAAGGCTTCGTTCGAAGAGATTAGCAACCCTCCCACCCAGTCGCTTTCTCCTTCCCTAATATAGTCGTAAAATATAACATCATCTCTAAACTAAATGAGCAATATGGCGGCAGTGTTGCAGTAAGTCAAATATCGAAATACCCGACATAAAAAAAAAAAAAAAAAAAAAAAGTAAAGAATAAATTTCTAAAATAGTGCATGGAACGGTGAGTGCTGCGCGTTACTACTAGTGTATATATGCTAATCTCTTCGAACGAAGCCTTCGTATAATTAGGATAGAACTTCACTTTAAGGTAAGTTCGTTTAATCTCTAAAAATCTGTCAATCTAAATGACGTAATGGCCGGAATATTGTTCGGAGCGGCTCAGCTGGTCGGGTGATTGATGCGTGCCAGTCGGCAAACGGACGAGGAACAGCGGATCACACTTAAGGTTTCGGTTACATCCTGGAGAGTGTGCTTGTGATGAGTTGCTTAATTTGATTCCTCCCGCTCCTTTTTAACTTTGGACGAGCTGCAAATAGGCGATTAACACACTCCCACGCATGACACAGCGTGGCGCGTCAATATGTCTAATAAGTATCTCCGTTTGTATAGAAAACAGCTTTGAATGAAACGCGTCGTGAATTTACGAAACGCAACTAACTCTGTAAAAAAAACACGCAAGATGATGTAGATCTGCCCTCCTGCAAGTAGGACGAGGTGCATATACTAATGTATAGACCATCACCGTAGTCCACTGCTGGATATAGGCCTCTCCAGGTGTTCCCCAGTTTGAGAAAACACCTGGACGTTATTCCCATAATCGCCACGTTGGGCAGGCAAATATCAGTCGAATTGAGAACCTCCTTCTTTTAAAAAAGAGTTAAATGTTTATCAATGTCGATATCGGAATATTTTAACAAAGCTGTCGACAATTATAGCTGTTATATGCGAGTACTATAATATTCTACAACTAATTTGGCATATCTGCTCCCCAGGTAATGTCCCCGGCCAGGACAGTAGGTGCTGCAATATTCGTATAGAACTTCTTGGTGGGTTCTCGTAATTATCCATCCAGTTGTCACCACACAATCTTCGAATACACACATACACAGTAAGAAAATCGACAGTTCACTCGCCAGATCCAGGATATGTTATAGTTACGTACTGGGTCTCGTCACCGAATTCAGGGAACGTTTAAACGCGCGGAAAAAGCTTAGCAGTCCTTTGGCCTGACGTAACCGTACGGATGCTAGCGTTAGACTGATGCGTTGACGTCTTACATTTGTTTACGTCAAGTGGGGGCAGATCGAAATTGATAAAATCAAAAACTATTTATTTATGTATTTAGATTGCTTCAGTAAAGTTATTCTATTTCTAAACCGCTATTACTCACAAACGACCGGTTGTTCTTTGTCATCAGGCGGTATTCAAGATGCACCTAGCTATGTGTTCGTGTGTCAGCCGTAAGCCGATTACCTGCCGTCTAAGGCGAGGTCCTGACGTGCGGGCGTCAGCTGTTTACATTCCGCACAGCCTTGATGAAGTTTGTGTTAGACTGATTAATACGCGGAGAAGAAACAGATTGGGAGGTTTCAATCAACACTATTAGCACAAATTAACGCAGCGATTGAGTCGGCTGGATGTCATTACATTTTCCATGTTAGATATAGTGTCCCAACCTTTTATAGACTGTCACCCCTGTCTGATTTTTCTAATCGTCATCATCATCATCAGCCTATCGCAGCCCACTGCTGCACTTTTACCAAACACCTAGAGGTTTTACCCATAATCGCCACGCTAGGTAGGCGGGTTGGCGATCACAGGGCGTAGCTTCTCGCTCCGGTGACGCTGCTGCTCGTCATCGGCCTGTGGTATTTAGCTACGCCTTTAATCGTAATGGTTATACTGCCGCCAGACGGTTGCCAGAGCCTTGTTTGTTATTCGGCTGGATGCGTCACGGGCTGGTATGGGTGGCTTGGAGCGAAATGATGATAGGCCGCTCCCTTACATCCCCATATATCACATATTTACTTTGCAATAAAGATTAAATAAATAAATAAGTTTTGCTACTATTGCCTAAAGACCGCCGTGAATGTTCTGTTATTCAACAAACCATTTATATGCATAGATCTGGATAGGGTTTCCATGGCTCCTTATTTTAATGTGTTTGACAAACTTTAATCGTCCTTGTTGCGAGGACGGCCGTAATTAGATATAGCAGCGGTACGCGGGTTCAAACTCCGCTCAGGCGATGTTTGTCTAATCCGCTAAGCAGATATTCCCCCGATCCCTTAATCCCGCACAAACGCACGCGGCTAAGGCTCCTTTTTAGTCGATTTAACCCGGAGTCGTTAGCGCAGACACGGCCGGGATAAGCCGGGATCGGTCACGGCTCGCTGCGCACACCTACAACTCTTGCGACCATACAATGCGGTATGTTACGATTACAATTTTCAATTTCGTTTTTGTAGAGACACGTTTGCGAGTTACTAAACCCTCTTTTATTCTGTCTGTATTAAAATGACTACTAAATTTATACTTGTTATAATTTGGTACCCGAAACGAAAATCATTATCACTAAATTTTAGTCTTAAAGTAATTGCTTTTGTGTTTGTCTGTTCCAATATATGTTGAGATCCTTAAAATTACGCAACGGATTTTGATGCATTTTTTTACCGATAGTGATTACCTCTTAAGGTAGGTTTGTTTGTATAATACATTATGAGATTAAATTACCTGCCATTAGCCAAAAAAAAAGCAGAAAACGTTAAAAAAGTGTTAATTGTAAGGAGCGTCGGGAAAAATGAAGATCATTTTTATAATGTTTTCTGTGTATGTAGCGAATGAATACGAAGTAAGCACGCAAATGAATACGCAAATTGTCGCATTCATGCATCACAAAGCTTATGCGGAAAATGAAGTAAATTGATACGTTTGGAAATATGGAAAATAGGAAGAGAGAGGTAGTGTCTACAACGAGGAAAACAGAATAATGAAATCCGAAGAGTATCTATTCATTTTCATTCACAATAAGAGGTCCTTGCATGAAAATAAATGTTTCAGATCTCTATTTTCCGATATCCGGTATTATCCGTACGGTGACGGAAAAGAATATAGATCACTGCCTAATTTCTTCCAGTAGATGTCGTAAGAGTCAACAAAAGGGATTTCTTGAAATTTTAACTTCTTAACCTGTGGGGATGTAAGGGAGCGACCTATCGGCTCCTTTTGGCTCCAAGCTCCACCTGCCCGTGGTGCACCCTGCCGAACAACAAACGAGGCTCTGGCAAACCGACTGGTGGCGGTAAAACCATCACGATAGAGGGCGTAGCAAAATACCACAGACCGATGATGCGAGAAGCTATGCCCTGCGATTGCCAACCCGCCTGCCCAGTGTGGCGATTATGGGTATCTCCTCCAGGTTTGCCCTAGGTGGCGAACAACTGGAGAGGCCTATGTCCAGCAGTGGACTGCAAAAGGTTGATGATGATGATGATGATGACCAAAAATAAAGCTCGAACTTCAAGACCGTTCGGGATGACGATGTTCTGTGAAGACCTTCGGTCCCATTCCAGAGACATAGAACAATAAATCAAGCTCTAAAATCGCCTTCAAGCGTTCTTGTTTCGATTTCTCCCGTCCCCATAAGTTGTCACCACATAAGTTGTGCACACGCTACAAAATTAACCCATTGTAAGACAGATTCTAATATCGTATCTCGTGAGCGTACCTCGGAGTCGCGCGGGCACGGAAATATATCTAGTATAGAACGAACATCGTATCTTCAAAAGAGCCTACACTGGCACTGATGACTTTTGTAGTAGCGGCAATAGGGTATTCTGGCTAAAAATTGTAATTAGTCCGTCTTTTAGCTTATTCAAAAATAAAAGTCACGTATTTTTCCATTTTTTCATTCAAATAAACAATAGCAAAGATACAAAGCATCAAAAGTTAGGAGTGGAAGTCTTTGACGTCACTCGCTCCCGTAAAAATGCCTCACCGAGTGACGTCACGCGTAATTTGAACGGGCTATAACTTTGTAATTTTTAGTCTAATTAATAAATAAAAAAATACGTGTCTTTTATTTTTGAATAAGCTAATAGACGGACTAATTACAAGTTTTATCCAGAATAGCCTATTGTCAAGTAACCAAATTTACTAAGCAAACAAAAACACATTTCATTTTTAAGATAGCTGTGCCAATGTTATACACTGTCCTGAAACGAAATAACTACACGGGTGTTTTGCTGAATTTATGCGACGCCAGGCAGGCGGGTAAACCTTTATCTACCTATCTTTATCCATCACCGTTACCCAGGGTGAAAGAGAGCGACCCATCACCTGCTTAACTTAAAAGAATTAAGACTATAATAAGAAGGGATCACGTGCCCTGGAAGAGTTTCACAGGCTTAATGGTCTGACAGATGTAAGATTTACCTGAAGTAGTAGATTTACAATTACAAAATACACTATTATATATTAGGATGTAAGGGAGCGGCCTATCATCATTTCGCTCCAAGTCAACCTCACCTACCGGTGGTGCATCCTGCCGAATAACAAACGAGGTGCTGGCAACCGACTGGTGGCGGTATAACCATCACAATTGACAGCGTAACTAAATACCACAGACCGACGATGGGCAGCAGCGTCACCGGAGCGAGAAGCTACGCCTTGCATCCCGCTTGCCCAACGTGGCGATTATGGGTATATCCTCCAGATGTTTGCCCTGTGGCGAACAACTGGAGAGGCCTATGTCCAGCAGTGGATGGCTGTGATAGGCTAATGATGATGATGATATAAAAGTGTCACAAGCCCGTTGTTCTACCCTTGCTACACCAGTGTGCAGTATTCAAAACGGGCACAAAGGTCGTCCAATAAATAAGCGCACCGCGGCGGAACTTTTCTCATTTCCCGCGCGTCGTTACGAGCGACTGTTATGGCGCTGTCGCCGTCACAGCCCTGCCTCGAGCTGACCACACTCCGTCGAGGGCTGCGTGCTCGGCCCTTGTGCGATTAGTTTAGACAGAGGGGAACAATTAGTCTAATTGGATTCATAAGTTGGACCCATCATTTTTTTTTTATAGGAGGTCGACATAATGGCTTTCCTTCGCCTGATGGTAAGCAAAAGAGAAGCTCTAGTCGCTGTGACCCCCCTGTGTCGCCAGTGGGCAGCAAGTTGCAGGGACACGGGTAGCGCCGAAGCATACGGCCATATCCCTGCCTGCCCTGGCCAGCCGCAGATGATAAGTGCCATGCCGGCCCAACCCTAACCCCCCACGAGCTCCGGAGACCCTACTCACCTTCTGCACGACCCGGAGGTCATTTGGTTGCGATATTCTATAGGGTGGAGGTCCTTCCCCGGACGGGCAGCTCAATACGAGCGAAGATTCGCTATGCCCTACCTCTCTTAATCATGCTCGCAAGCGTCCATTGGTAATGTCCTAATGACTATTGGCATTTGGGATTTGCTTTCATCTTTTAGATCTATGCCACCCTCATCTTCCTACAGTGCATCCTGCCGATTAACAAACGAGGTTCTGGCAACCAACTTGTGGCGGTATAACCATCACGAGCCTTGAGTTGATGGGCAAGTTTGACCAAAGTGGCGTACAACTGAAGGCCTATATCCAGCAACAGCATGGAGTGTGATAGGCTGATGTGATGATGCCTTAGTCACTTCGTTTGGCAGGTGGGCTGGTGGCAGGTTTTATATGTACTTAGTTTAACGCTGCTGCCTGTTTCCTAATATTCTTTTAGTCGTTTTCTACGACTCCTACGATGAGATTGGGTGGTCTTTTCTAAATCCGGACTTAATTCCATGTTCATGGTGAATACCTCAGCGAATCATACATATAAGTTAGTCGCTTGTATGCAGTGTGTATCGCACAGTGCAGCCCGCAGTAATCTGGGACAACGCAACCTGCGTATTATCAGATGCAGCCTCCCTACCCCACATAATAGTATTCCTTTGAAAATATTTATTGTATAATAACTATAACTATAGCGACGTAATTGATATTCACGCCGACTCATTTGCCAAGCTTAGGTATATTTTGAGCCAGACCTGGCTTTGAATACTAGCTTGGTAAACACAATAATATATGTTTCATCTTTTTTTTTTGTGTGTTTGATCTTTTTGTTTTTTTTTTGTTTTGTATACCTACCTATTTTAAAGAATAATGTGACTATATCTGTCTTTATATGCATGCGGTGTTTACCTTTAAAGATTGTTACACTTAGTTAATAAGATAACATGTTACTAGTATAATATAGCTTTAGTGTATACAAACGCTGGTAAACCTATTAAATAAATAAAAAATAAAAAAATTGGAAAAGCTGCATTGTTAGCGTAAGTAGCATTTTAATTAAAAGGAAAAAAATGTACCAAGAGGTACGTGTTCTGTACATTTAATATTTTTACAAAAAAATTATTAGTGTGTAAATAAATAGTGATCAAACAGAAATCTGAAAAATCTCTCGATTTGTACTCTACAAACTCCGAAACTTTTGGATGGATTTGATTTTTTCTTTTTATAACTCAAAAGTCTAGGTAACATAGGCTATAATTTATTTTGGAAACTGAAGAACCCAAAACAAGTCAAGCCAAAGAGTGGCCCTAAGAACCCACATAAAACGTGATCATACAGATAAGTAAAATTCTCTATTAACGACTTTTATCTCCCAATAACTAACGTTAAGAAAGGAACAAACTTCTCGGGTAAAGGAAATTAATGATTATCGCTCAAAGGGCAATACTTCACAAATTTATTGCAGTCGGAGGCCCTAGGCCGGGCCGGCCTCAGGCCCGCAATATCGAGGGCCGAGCATTAATCACTGTGGCCATTCCGTTAAAGAAACGTGACAAATGAAAACTCATAAAAGGTAATTCAGTTAGGCGTAGGTCGGGGGCGACGAGACGGGTGGGACGCAACGGGACAAGAGACAGTGGGACAACTTTTTAGGGTACCGTACCCAACGAGTAATAATGGGACTCGATGTGGGCGAAATTTAGTCGGAAGAGTAAATCTACTCTAATCATAATCATGTTGTGTCAAATATATAAAACGGCCAAGTACGAATCAGACTGGCGCACGAAGCGTTGTATAGGGTCGTGTTCCGTATCAATGACTAGATTGTATCTGGCGCTGATTTAAATTTTGGATAAAAAGCGACAAAAAATCACTTTTGTTGTATCTGATCCCCCGAACGAAATATGTTTTTTAAATTCATTATTTATTTTTAAAACAAAACTACAACTCAGTGTTATGTAAACATTTCGAGTCTACGTACCTTTCGTACTGTCACTACCACTGTAAGTATATAAGCAAATATAAAGCCCAAAACATGTTAAGTTTGTTTTTGGCCCGACCTGATCTATTGAATCGACTTTAGGTTCTCATACCTATTGAATTTTATTCAGCGCCAGTGCCTACAACACAAACTAGGCGATAAACAAACACTTTACGCGGCCCCGCGGTGACGTAAGCGTTGTCCCAGCGTGTTTATCGGATTCAATTCCACTATTGGCAAAATTCGAGTAGTCGCCCGTGACATTCACTGTAATTAACTGATATTTATAGCATATACGAAGCAATTGCGACAAGTAAATCGTTGCCTAAGCACTGTCTGCGACAATTATTTATGCTGTTCACAATCGAAAAGTTAATTGGGACAGAGTCCTGGCTAATTACGGAGAGGGACAAATGACGTGACGTCACTAGAGCAGCGGCGCACCTCACTAAATTACTTTTATCGGCGTTCATTGTTGAACCCGCCGGAGGATTGGGCTCCCTCCCCCTTCCTCACCCCCCTCATCTATATAAAAACCGTTTGAGAGCTTACGTCTGTAAATTAGATGTCTTCTCTATGTTTAAATTTAGAACTAAATGCTATTGACAGCAAAAGTAAACTAAAATTTACGCTTAGACAACCATTTCCGAAATAATATTATAATAACTGGTACGTTATTGCTTAGTTTATGTAACAGAAGCTCGAGATAGAGAAATGTGGCGTGAATCAAAGAAGGTTACGTTCAGCAGTGGACCAAGGCTGTTGATTGATTGATTATGTAACAGAGACCTCAACAGATGAATTCTCGAATCTTAGAACATTCCGATAGAACAAGTTTAACAAGACAAAAGAGTGATCAGGATCTTGTATAGAAAGATAATGATAAATAATGTCTTTTTCTCCACATTCTTTAAGCGAATTTAGAAGCGATCAAAAACGTTGCGTCTCATAACCAGTTTATTCCGAACAGCCATCTTATACCGATTAAAAATTCTACTGAATAAAATTATATAAACATAATTAGTACAGCAATATCAAACCGAAGTTCGATAAAAGATTCACGGCATTTGAGACGGTCGTCTCGTCGCCCTGCACTTTTCCATTTGCCATCGATGTTGACGTAAAAGGTTTTCCGCTGCACTTAAAGTCTATCGAAAAATTTAGTTTTTCTTAATTAGTAAAGTATTTTTTTATTACTGAACACACACCACCCTTGGCAGGTGGGTTGGTGATCGCGGTAAGGTTTTACGAGTATTTGTACCCAGGTAAGATGCTCGTTTACTGCTATTCCCTTAGTCGTCTCCTACGACAATCTCGTGATGAGTTCTGGTAATGATGGTCCTATTGCAAATCCGAAAACCACAGACCATAGTTATATTATACTTATTATAGTTATAGCACCTATATAATAATAACTGTCCCGATGGTTCATTTGATACGGCGAGACGGCTGGCTAGGTCTGGATGCGAGAAGCCCAGGATTGAGCAAAGTGGCAAACTGGAGATGCCTAAGGCTGATGACAAAAATAAATCATTATCCGGTCCAACCAGCGCTTGTTGCACAAGACGACAGTAAGAATGTTTATTTGAACACTTTTAGCTCTGAGCGTAAGTATTCTTTTTTCACACAAACAATTGATTTTCTTTTTTATCTATAGAATTCGGTGAGTAAAAGAGTCGAATGACTTTCAAAAGAGAGCCGAAATAATAAAGAGTTTCTTGCCATGCACGAAGCCACGAGCCAACGCCAGTTCACCCCTAACACTGATTACAATCGAAGTCTTCCGGAATAATTTAATTTATCTGATCATGTTGCTTGATTAAGTGCGGGTCCGCTCATTATACGTGTTCAACGTGCCGGGACCGCTCCCGTGCAACCTCCGTAGGCTCCGAAGGCCAGTGAATTACGATATTGTAGGTAGATCCTTCTTTTTGTTCAATGGACAATCCTGTGTGTATTTATACGGTACTGATATTCGAATTTAATGTACTGACTGAATAAATTACAGTGAAACTTTCCTGTGTTTGTGTGACGGCAAACAAAAAGAAACTGTAGTTGCTCTAGAGCTGAATTTTCTTTATAAGAGGAACATACAGTTTTTATAACACATTATTGACAGGCTCGGTGGCTCATTTGGTAGTGATCTCTGCCCTCTGAGCCAAGGGTCGTGGGTTCTATTCCCGCACAGTACAAACATTTGTGTTCATGAACATGTCTGTTTGTATTGGTCTGGGTGTTTTCTATGTATAATATGTATTTATTTACAAAAATAAAATGTATCTAAGTAAGTTTATTAGTTGTCTAGTACCCATAGTACAAGCTTCGGCTTAGTTTGGGGCTAGGTGGCGCTGTGTGGCCCAGCGTGGCATGTCTTGGTTATTTATTATTTATTTATTGTATATGGACCTAATAATAATATTATTGACACATTTGCCCAATTAGTTTCTAAAAATGTTAGTAGTACAAATCGGTTGATCAAGAGACGCATTAACAATGAAAAGTAATATTGTGGACGTATTTTTCAGATGAAATAACTTTCTTATTTTATACCTATTAAGAAAAAACATGGTAAGGTTATTTATTAAAAAAGAAATAAAGATCCAGATTTTGGGCGTCCCAAACTACTTGCGTCGGCGCGCTATGATTAACTCCACGCAAAGAATCGCCACGTCAGTTCGTTATTTATTGCCAGAATCGCTCAGCGCAAATATCACAGCCTGAATATGTATGAAGATAAGATTTGTGCCTCCCCCCCTCACCAGGCCGTCTGCGAAGGCAATTAAGATATTGATCAGCTGAATCCTTGATTTGTTTACCTTCAGACTTCCCGGATAATACCTTATTAGCTTATGGAAATAGGACCTTATGTTATTGCTATTCCCGAAACCATGAATATGCTTAGGCGTTGGTGGCATGGCTGCGTATTATCATAACTTTAATTTACCTCCTGGTATCTATTACTAAAGCCTAATTACAATATTTTCATAGAATTATTCTCTGTCCGATTCGACTTCCATACATTTAATAATTTTGCTGAACGTCCTTACGTTATGTCAATGTATTTCGTGAAAGAGTTCATCATCAACAGCTCTATGTGTCCCCACCGACGACGGTCCGAGCTTATCCTAAGAGGATGGTTCGATATATCCTGGAGCGATAAGACCATGGTTAACCAGGTGTGGTTAACTATGGCTTTATCACCCCAGTTTGAGGCCACTTAGGCCCTAATAACAAGGGTAACTACCCCATGCTGCTGCTGCCTGTTTGCTGATATTCCCTTAGTCATCTTCACGACATCTACGGGACGGGAGGGCTTACATGTACGCGAAATGAACTATCCTTGATCGTTGGTAACGAACAGTTCATATCTATCAGTTACTAGTTAGAAATTTCTAGACAGGAAAACCTAGAAAGTAATAAATAAATAACGCAAGACATGCCACGCTTGTTTATATCGCCATCTTGCCCCAAACTAAGCCAAACCTTGTACTATGGGGGCTAGACAACTGATAAAACTTTTTTAGATATTTTTTTTTGTAAATGAACACCCAGACCAATACAATAAGGTGTGCGTATACCTTTTTATAGTAAACTTACTATAATACTTTATAACACACAAAGTGTGAGATCTTTTTTAATACAATCAGAAGTAGCACCTTGTCCAGTTTTTGGTTCTTTAAAAGGTTACCTTACACAAGTCTCCAGGTCGTAAGTGAATTCGACAGGCCCAAATTCCTTTGTTACCCACAGGGCCTAGACACGCCGGGCTCAAAGCGCTCGGATATCCGATATTGCGTAAATCTCTTTGTGCCGACCCGTGGGATGTACTCGTACTCGTTAATTATTCGATACCGAGCCTTGTGAGCCAATAGTCTGTATAGTCTAATGATGACAGGCGAATGTAGACGAGTTTCCTTTTCAGAGTGAATGAAGTATAACGGGATGTAAGGGAGCGGCCTATCATCTTTTCGCTCCAAGCCAACCTCACCTGCCCGTGGTGCATCCTGCCAAATAACAAACGAGGCGCTGGCAACCGACTGGTGGCGGTATAACCATCACAATTGAAGGCGTAGCTAAATACTAAAGCCCGGTGACGGGCAGCAGCGTCACCAGGGCAAGAAGCTACGCCCTGCGATCGCCAACCCGCCTGCCTAGCGTGGCGATTATGGGTATATCCTCCAGATATTTGCTCTAAGTGGCGAACAACTGGAGAGGCCTATGTCCAGCAGTGGACTGTAATAGGCCTCTCCAGCTGCTCGCCAGGGCGAACGTCTGCAGGATATACCCATAATCGCCACGCTGGGCAGGCGGGTTGGCGATCGCAGGGCATAGCTTCTCGCTCCAGTGACATTGCTGCCCGTCATCGGTCTGTTGTATTCAGCTACGCCTTCAATTATGATGGTTATACCGCCACCAGTCGGTTGCCAGTGCCTTGTTTGTTATTCGGCAGGATGCACCACGGGCAGGTGAGGTTGGCTTGGAGCGAAATGATGATATACCGCTCTCTTACATCCCTTACATACAAAGTTATATTAGTCAATGTATATGATCGATGGATGTACCTTATATTGCTCTGTAATAATAATATAACTACATTCGAAGGCCTGCTTCGGTCGCCCCGGGCGGCGGCCTAACGACGGCGGCTGATAGCAATAGCACTAAGTTATTGTTCCGATAGCAATTAGAGCTATCTTACTGCTATGTTTCGTTATTACAGTCGTGTTTACAATACTATGACATTGATAGTATTGTGTTGGATATTGTTATTCTTGGGTCAGATTAATAAATGTAGTATAAATTAATAAACTGACAAAGATTCGAATATCCTATATAAGTAAATGAATAGATAGAAAGATAAAAAAATGTTATAAATACCACAGACCGGTGACGGGCAGCAGCGTTACCGGGGCGAAAAGCTACGCTTTGTGATAGTCAACTCTATTTCACTGCTGAAAATTTTGTCTTTATAAAAAACTATGTTTCTTAAGTTGGTTAGCTTGTAATATTATAAAAAAAATCTTGCCACATAAACGTTACGTTGGATTTGCTATGCGCGATCTTTTACGATCGATTCTCACGGAACAAATACAGACACTTCTCATACATTTTCTCACGGGTGAAATTAGAACAAAACCCTCGGCTCAGAAAACAGAGTCACTAAGATTCAGTATAAGCTCATGGTAAAATTCCTCTCACACAAATTTTTACATCATTTCGACCGCTTCCGATGTTCGACCGCCATGATACACCACAGACATTGAAGTTGATAGATATAGATATAAGATATATACGAGTGCATACCGAGCTGTGTACTCTCGCCTCCGGTTCGCAAAGTGCTCTTTGTCGCTCCGTGCAGCCCGGTCCTCGAAGCGCTTACTACTTACTAAAGTATAAAGAGATATTACGTTTTATTTCACATTTTACAATAAGAACCTCAAAGAACGTTGACGCTGACCTGTAAATGGCACAAAAAATTGACTGTCGTTATTTTTTATTCATGTTATATTCTTATTAGTAACGCAACAGTGTAAGAGTTCTTGCTATTTTTGGTACTTTAATGCTTATTGATTATATTTACGATATATTCGTGTTTTTTATAATACCAATGACTTTTTTGATGAAAAGCCCAAGTTGTGCGGCAACAAACGGCCAAAAGATTTCTGCCAGTTACCATCTCTATGCTGGTTCGTGATGCACATCATCGTGTAATTTGGAACAATAAAGCCTTTGCGAACTCCCTTTCGCACTTCCTTTACCTCCTCCATACACTTATCTATTCTCTTTAGCACGTCTTTCATAAATTCTTGTACAAAAAGCGCAATAATTAATTCCATAATCCTGTTGCGGTTTGTTCGCTGCAACGACGTGGGACGAGGTACGAACAAAAGGACCGCACGCGGTGACGCCGCGCCCGGCTGAGACGCGCCGTAGCGGCTAGGGCGAAAATAAAAGGTGCTTTTCTATACTCATTCCCTCTCATTAAGAGAGGTAGGGCATAGCGAATCTTCGCTCGTATTGAGCTGCCCGTCCGGGGAAGGACCTCCACCCTATAGAATACCGCAGCCAATAATAATATGTTAGGCCGTACCCTATACACTCGTAATACTCAGGGCTCCTAGTAATAGTTTTGACGTGTAATTAAACAAAAGCCTAAAAAGACTAAATCCATAATCAATATGATATTTGAAACTATCCTCCACCGCGCTACGCCGCTCTCACCGAAGGCGTATTCCTCAGTGTACCGAGGCTCTATCCTCGCTAAAAGGCTCTTTGTCGCCCGCACATAATACGCTATTAATTATGCAGGTTTCCGCGGTATTGTCGCCCGAGGAGGTTGCTACCCGACATGTTATTATTATAACTATTAGTCTCTTACTAAGGCAAATCTTGTGCTATGGGTACTAGACAATTGATAAACTTTATTAGCCTTCTGGACATAGGCGCACAAGCATAGGTCTTATTCTTATGCTTGTCAAGCGGATTGGTGACCGTCATCATCATTATCATCATCATCAGCCTATCGCAGCCTGACGGGTGGCTCAATTCGAGCAAAGATTTGCTATGCCGTACCTTTCTGAAGGGTGGGGTTTAGGTGGGGCGGTAATTTGTATTTTTTATCCGCCACCGCACGGATTCTGTTTAAGGTTATAAAGTTGAACACACTTCTTACATCCTAAGCGCGTCGTTAAGTAAGCATTCGCTATAACATCGCAGTATTCCGCCAAATGTATCCTTCATCATCTAACGCGCCATAAATATTAAAACCTTTATTACTAGTGTGCCCGCTCTATCCGGGTTCGCTAAAAGGTTCTTTGTCGCTTCTCACATAATACACGAATTAATTATGAACGTGGCTAAAGGAAACGCTATTCGGCCTAAGGATTATGAGTTTTTTTCTTAAGCCATAATGGAAATGGTTATAAACGATTGTCATGTAATCAGATTTATTAGATTTCTATGCCCTAAAAATAATTAACAGGCTTTGTAGGTTACCAATTGAGTTAGTAGTTACAGACATTGCTATAATGATATATGATGATAAATCTGCGGAATCCTATGCAAAGAATAACGTGAAAGTACTAGTAAACTACAAGTATTTGCTAATAAAAACAAAAAACAATGCAAAGTAATAATGAGTTGAGATGCGAGTTTGTGTTCGCATTTGAAAAGTTTGGGACACAACATGTCGGCTATCTCAGCACTAGTGAGCACCCAATGTAAGAAAAAGACAAAAGAAACCACACAATTATCTTCAGAGCTATTTCCTGATCCCATGCAAAGATTTTGTATAACAACTTTTATGCGAGCATTACATCCTCGGCTTAGTTAATTGGCCTGTCCTTCGCGCGGGCAATTTATTGCTGTGAATTAATTAAGGCGCCCACTCACTTCCTTTTATGAGGCGAGGTGCGCCACCCGGGATCAGTTACGGACAAAGTGTTAGACTACAAGTAGTTATCAATTAGTCTACAGTGTACGAGCAAGAGGTTTTATGAGAATAAACGTATATGAATATTCTTTATTGCAACAAACATTACATTAGAAACTACCGTTGTGTGGTTTTAGGATTTGAAATAAGACCACTCCTCTCATGCCTTGGTGTCGTAGATGACGATAAAACCTACTGCGGTCCCCAACCCGCCTGCCAAGCGTGATGACCAAGTCATCATCATCATCATCAGCCTATTACAGTCCACTGCTGGACATAGGCCTCTCCAGTCGTTTGCCACTTAGAGCAAACATCTGGAGGAAATACCCATAATCGCCACGCTGGGCAGGCGGGTTGGCGATCGCAGGGCGTAGCTTCTTGCTCCGGTGACGCTGCTGCCCGTCACCGGTCTTTAGTATTTAGCTACGCCTTCAATTGTGATGGTTATACCGCCACCAGTCGGTTGCCAGCGCCTCGTTTGTAATTCGGCAGGATGCACCACGGGCAGTGAGGTTGGCTTGGAGCGAAAAGATCATAGGCCGCTCCCTTACATCCCATATGACCAAGTAAAATCTCTCAAATGATAATTGTCGTTGGGGAGGCTTAATGCATCCCCTGTCCCATACATGATGCTGCACGTCGGATCCCCTGTCCTACTTAGCCTCCTCCACTTTGTGCGGTCGTCAGCATCTTCAGTGGTGAGGTGGTGGGGTTGACGCACATACCTTCGGTGATGACGCCAAACCAGCGCTCTTTTACTTCTTCTGCCGAGGCATGGTGGCAGCTACTAGCTAGACATTTGGTTCCAAAATTTATTTATATGCGTTAGCATAATGTGGACAAAGAAAATTGTGCTATCTGAGGTAAGAATAGTAGTTATTAGAAACAAAAGATTGTCCAATACAATGTTGCGAGTTTTACACAAATCGATAGCTCACACCTTATCCTGTGCGTTTACTAGCTAACGTACCTTTTCGTGAATAAAAATGTATACATTTTAAAAACTTCATGGCTATACTGTGTTCCTATCCTACCTAAAAGTCTTGTAATATTTTCACATTGAACAACAGTTTGAATTCATTTTTTTTTTCAGAGATTTTAAGACACTTTCCTAACCTAAAAATCTCAGCAAAACATTCGCAAACGTATCATAATACGATTCAACTTCACGCTTCATTCAACCGAACTATCTGTACGGCGGCCAATCTGGAACCGAGTCGAATTTACGACTCCACTGCTAGTGTCGCATCCGAACCCGGACGCGGATAGATACGGTGCTTCGTCATCGTGAAATATGAGCAGATTCGAAAGGTCTTTAAGGTAGGTACGGATTGATATGCTCATTACTAGCTCAATGGTTTAATAGGCAAGCGTTTTTAATTAACCTAGATTTTATATGTATTTAGATTTATCAGGGCACCTTCAATTAAGGTGATCTAGGTAATGCGCTAGAATTAATCGACTTCCTCACGAATTAAACGTCGGCCTGTCATCTTGACCGAACTACGGAGAAACAAAATAAGAATCTTTGACAAAGTTGAAGGACAAAGGAGAGCCATTATCATGAATTATCTTTGAGCATACGTAGGATATCGAGGGAATTGTCACATGCATGTGACAATTCGCTCGACCGCGTAGGAATCGCGGTCCACGGTTCAATGCTGAGTGAGGTCATTTTTAACCGACTTCAAAGAAATAGAGGATATTCTCAGTTCGATTATGTAATACTTTTTGATACCACAGATCTGCGAGAATTGTGAACCGATTTGATAATTTTTTTTTTGTTCGAAAGGGTGTACTTTCGAGTTGGTTCCATTGTCGCCATTGTGATAGGAGAAGCGGGTGTCTAAAGGTGTGGAATCAAAGACACAAACTAGGGAAACCACAAAACACTGTATTTAGCTACCAGCCGCGATGGACTGAAAAGCACACTATAGCAATAAAACAATAATAAACAATACCATAGCAATAAAATAGATTAAAAAAACACTTCTTATTATAAAAACTATGTAGAAAACTATTTAAAGTCGTTCTGTCTGCAACAAGCATCTTAGTGTCGGTATTTTTGCTAAAAAAATGCTATAAGTATTTTATATTGGCTGTCTAAAATAGTTCTAGTTGGTGAATAAATGGACTGTAGTTTCGATAGGCGCTGGTTTATTATAATCTTCGAAGTACAGCTGACGAACGTCACAACTTCGCATCCGGTCTAACTGTTTCATACATTTGTTGTTTTGTATTGCTTATAAATAATTATATTAAAGTTTGAAAGGTACGTCTACTTGTAACTGTTATGTTGTCGTTATGATGTCCAAATATAATAAAGATTTCTCAATCTTATTATATATCATTCTGCGATGAGGAGCTCGGTGGCGCCGCGGTCTTGTTCGCTTAACAATGATCGCAACGTTGTGCAACCATTGGTGCGGTCAATCCGATGATGGGTGACCAAAATTTGACACCGATTTCCTCCGTGCTTCGGAAGGCACGTTAAGCTGTTGGTCCCGGGTGCTATCTTTACCAACTCAGATAGCAGTCGTTACATCATATCAGAGATGATGATAACTCTGACGCCTAAACTGGGAATGGGTCAGCTTACCCTAAGTGTTGCGGAGGTCTGATGGCAGTCGCTCTGTGTAAAAGCTTAGCCCTCGCTAAATCTCTCAGTTTGGGAAGCCGACCCTGAGACAATCGGGAAAAAGGCTAGGATGATGATGATTATATATCATTCTGATCGCCTTTGCGTTATTCGATCTAACTATTGCTCCATCGAGGTTGTTAATTATTATCTGCATACTCGGCTATTTGTAGAGGCAACACCTCTCATAACGCCAGGGCAGTACACATGAGTGATTCTCGCTCAAGACTATACTCGTATATCGAGCAAGTTAATCTCGCATCAAGTTTCCAACTCCGCTCGGCTCCAGTAGACAAGTTGCTAACCGATTCTAGATTATTCAGATTAGATCGAGAGCTTATACTAATACTGGGATTAACGTAACTTCGGTGGTTAATATTGACTGTTACTTATAAAGGGCAAATGCAAAATGAAGAGTTTGATATATCCATATCAATCGTGTATCGTATAACAATCCTGTTATAGACTCAATGAGGCCTATGTCCAGCAGTGGACTGGTACGGGCTGATGATGATGATGATGATAGTATTAGATTTTACGAATAAAAGACCTATAGGAATTGAACGTCATTGTAATACATACGCTAACAGACCAAAGCAAATACAATAGAATTGTACCAAAGATAAGGAAGAAGGTTTATAGTACAAATACGTCTGAGTCTGAACTCAGACGTACTGTACTGATACAGTGAGGTAAAGATAAGAGCTAGATAATTTGTAGTTACGTTAAAAATGCAAAAGACAGTAACTAGTGACATGTTTCTTAAAGGAATAAAAGACTTTAATATATTTTTGAAGCGTTACAGAAATGACGAGTACCCTAAGATGTCATGATTAAGCCTTTTTACAATAGTCTAATAGTTCGTTCCGTTGGTGTCGTAAATGACGACAAAGGGATTATTCCCTCAATTCCAGATTATTCTGGAACCGGGTTGTAACTTTAACTTGGGTAAAATAAAACCTACTGCAGTCACAAACTCGCAACGTCGCAGTTACATACACGTAGATACATGTTAGTTGATTAATTGAAAAAAAAAGTCCAAGCAACAAATGTTCCCTTCATAAGTCCAAAGTACCAGCAAATTTAATATTATCAGCAAAAGTTCAAAAGCCCAAGTAAACAGTTTATAATATATCACGTGCGCTATTCAAAATATTCGCAATATACCAACAAAACATGTCATGCTTAAACATGTTATTCGCGAAACAATTTCAATTTGCACCGCTCGCTGCAACTGAGAACCTTACGTAACCGTCCAGATAGCGGGTCCGGAGATAAAAGTTCACAAAATATCAGTACTGGATACGGTGTGGGCTTTAGCCGGTCGTGATAAGGTTCAGTTTGGGCTGGCTGGAGGGGGGAGGGGCCCGGTGACCGCTGGACCGTGAAAGCGGATACGGGCGGCGCGCTCAGGACCGAGAATGTGCCCAGTGGTCAGGGTTGGGGCTAGGGACGAGGACAGAGCTTAATCGAACTGAAATGTACGTTGTTCTTTTTGACATCAAATGTTTGGTGCCTGCCCAGCGAGGCGATTATGGATAAAGCCTCCAGATGTTTGCCTAAAGTGGCTAACGACTGGATAGGCCAATAACGAGGAGTGGACTACAATAGGCTGATGATGATGATTATGTTGATACATCCTATTAAGGCAAAAGCGCAAAATTTGCAATTTTTTTGTTCAGAATCGCTTTTGCAGTCCACTGCTGGGCATAGACCTCTCCGATAGTTCGCCACTATGATCGATTTGCCAATAATGTAACTCAATATCTATCGATATCTGAAATACCAAAAATATCCGAATTGAGGTAAGGCATAGCGAATCTTCGCTCGCATTGAGCCGCCCGTCCGGGGAAGGACCTCCACCCTATAGAATACCGCAGTCAAATGACCTCTGGGTCGTGTTTCTGCCGGTGAGTAGGCTTTCCAGAGCTTGTGGGGGGTTAGGGTTGGGCCGGCATGGCTGTGGCAAGTGACAGGTAACTGACCAGTTACTTGCCCATTGGCACAGCGACTTGGGCTTCTCTTTCGCTTTACATCAGGCGTAGGGAGGCCATTATGTCGAGCCACTATAAAAAAAATACCGAAATACCCGAAGCAAGGGGGTCGCTCGGTCGTTCTCGAGTCCGTCCGCGCGCAGCCATCGGCGGAACCCGTGACCGGGACGGTTTCAGACGCAGAAAATATTACCTTTTATGCGATGGATTTATGAACGCGATGTTAACTCGCCTCGGAAATGCGCCACCGCCCTAAGAAACTCGTATTGGGCGCTAAAGGTATAGACGTGTCGTGCTATTATAGTAAACAAATGTCGACCACAACACAACACAATCGCTCGTGGGGGGTTAGGGTTGGGCCGGCATGGCAGTGACAACTGACAGGTAACTAACCAGTTACTTGCCAGTTGTCACAGCGACTTGGGCTTCTCTTTTGCTTTCCATCAGGCGTAGGGAAGCCATTATGTCGAGCTACTATAAAATGCTGCTATATAGGCCTCTCCAGTTGTTCGCCACTTAGGGCAAACGTCTGGATAATCGCCACGCTGGGCAGGCCTACTAGTTTTTGTTTCTATAACGAACATACTCGTACATCACTAATCACCCCCTGATACTTAGTTATTTTGAAAAAACATTTTATGTACAGAACTGACCTCTCTACAGATTTGTTATAAGTATACTCGTAGTTACCACCAACATTTACAAGGGCAAAGCCGCGAACGAAAGCTAGTAGAGTTATAAACCGGTCCACTTTCGTTATAACATTGAACTAATCTCCCTCTAATATACCCCCACCTCCATAATCTGGAATCAGTTACGAACTTTTCTAATATGAGTAGTTTAATTAATTGCAAAACTTGATCCAATATTGACTCGGTACGTTAATCTGCGTGAACTTGCGCCGCGGTCGCTCGGGTTTATCTAGAGTGTATAGATGCTGAGAGATTACATGTTAAAGTATAGAGACGAAATTAAATGACAGGCTCGGTGGCTCATGTGGTAGTGACCTCTGCCCTTTGAGCCAAGGGTCGTGAGTTCGATCCCCGCACATTACAAACATTTGTGTGCATGAACATATCTGTTTGTATTGGTCTGGGTGTATATGTAATATGTATTTATTTACAAAAAAAAATGTATCTAAGTAAGTTTATCAGTTGTCTAGAACCCATAGTACAAGCTTCGGCTTAGCTTGGGGCTAGATGGCTCTGTGTGGCCCAGCGTGGCATGTCTTGGATTATTTATTTAAAGTAAAGTGACGAAATTAAATTATAGAGAATTAATTAATTAGCGTCTACTAACTTTGGAGCTCAGCTTTTTGCTCCAAGTCACCCTCACCTCTCCGTGGTTCATCTTACCGAATAACAAACGAGGTTCAAATCATCACGGATATAGGCGATGTATAAGCCATTTACGTACATATGACATAATGTGTCATATGTGTCATGTAGTGTAGGGCGTCCGCCATGGGATGGCGTTACGCCGTTGAGCAAGCCGGCCTATCTGTACCGCGGTGTAGAGATTTTTCTCCGTCTCTATATATAGGCCACGAGATTTGACGTTAAAAAATCATTCTTACAAAGTGTCACCTAAATTGGCTTTTATTTGGAAACTATTACTTAAAGCCCCGTTAAAAGTGCATAGGTAGACAGTGGTCTATCTAGGCGTAGCTAAATAGAACAGCCGATTACGAGCAGTAGAGTCACTGGAGCGAGGAACTACGCCCTGCGATCGCCAACCTACCTGCCCAGGGTGGAAAAAGCCCATAGATTTTTTTTCCAAAGCGAGGAACACCTAGAAATGGACATAGGGTCCAGCAGTGAACTACGATAGGCTGATGATGGTGATCATGAACTTTTGAAGATCTACATTTACATTTTTGATGCTCACGTATAGGTACTTGTTTTAGCGATGCTTACTTGTTATTCCGAAAGACAAATTACCTTTCCGGTCTTCTTCTGTCGATACAATCTGTATTTATTGTACACTAGCTGTGCTCGCGACTTCGTCCGCGTGGAATGGTAATTTTTTTCCCTTTTTTTTACATTTTCCATTATTTCTTCGCTCCTAATAATTGCAGCGTGATGTTATATAACCTAAAGCCTTCCTCGATAAATGGTCTATTCAACACAAAAATAATTTTTCAATTCGGACCAGTAGTTCCTAAGATTAGCGCGTTCAAACAAACAAACAAACGACATCTTCATGCTTTACAATATTAGTATAGAGTATAGACTAGCAAGGCATAAGGGCTTCTCCTCACCTTATGAAGTTCAAATAGAAGACCAAGCTACTGCGATACAGGACAAGTACCAAGTCAATCACTAGTAAACTTATATCACTTCGCGGATCGTTTCTCAAGTGTACGATAGTCGCTAGCCAGGCGGAATAACCCTACCACCCGCCAAGAAGCTCAATTGCTTGAATTTCGTTTGTCGACCATTACGACATCTACGGGAAGAGGTTGAAATTTTTTTGTCAAACCTTTCGACACCCACGGTAACAGATAGGGCGGTGATTTGTATTACTTATCCGAAATAAGCATTTTTTAAACAAACACGACTAATAACTTAATGTGACCCGCGGTATATCATCTTTCCCCGCTGCATTCGAGGCTCGGCCATAATGCGCAGAGGCAGCGATTCCACACAGAACGCAATTGGCTACGTTATGCTCACAAGTGAACTGAGAACAGTAGACAACCCAGTTTCAACCCAAACCCAAACCCAGGCAAACAGCTAGCTTTGGTAGCCTCGCTGCCTGCACGGAGCTTACCATTGGTAGTAACTAAACTTTTGTAAATAGGTAACGGCCGTATTCACAAACGTTACTATGCGTTGCGCGAACGCACAGGTACCCAAAACCCATAGGATATTGGCACTGTGCGTCCGCGCGTCGCATAGTAACGTTTGTGAATACGGCCGTATTAAATCTTTAGACCTGCTTCTGACCTATCTTTGATAGTGTAAAATTGTGGTCTGTCGTGCCAAAAAGACCCACACAGAAAATGTATCTGTTTTCATGTATTTTCTACTTGTAAGTAAAGTACTTACGTGCCCTGAAAAAACAAATACTGGTCAATCGAATGGTCCGGTGACTCATACTCTCGAGTATGAGTCACTTGCCCTTTCAACCCTTGCCCTTTCAACTGAGGATCGTTGGTACAACCCCACTCAAAACACCGTTCCTGTGATGAATGAAAAAGACAGAATGCTGTGCACTCGGCATTACTGACTTGGTCGTCTGACGTCAGATGGTTGTCTGACAGAGACCAGCTGCTATTTATAAGATCGCCTGAAATCTAACACAATATATCCGTTACACAATTTCTTGCTGTAAATGTTTGTATTTCCTTCTGATATCTGTTATTATACGATTGTGTGCGACTTTCCTGCGAGCCACACTTTACTGGCGCTCATCGTAAGCTGGCTCAGAGTTATTGCGGGCGGCACAATGGCGGCGGGACACACGAGGCCACATTACCGCGTATTGTTATCTTTATTACGCCGATATAACTGCCTGTTAATGTCGTAAAGCTCGCCTTCGGAGGCAGATAGCTTAAACTGCATCTGACGTGCACGGTATTTTGTATCTAATGTTTGAAGTTTAGGTTATTTTCGTGAGACATGTTTTGTAAGCCAATATTGATGTTTCTTGTAATCCTACTTCTTACTAATCCTACTAATATTATAAATGCAAAAGTTGGTTTGACAGATGGATGGATGGATGTTTGTTACTCTTTCACGCAAAATTACTGAACGGATTTTAATGAAACTTCACAGTAATATAGCTTATACGTTGGATTAACACATAGGCTATGTTTTATACGAATATTCACGCGGGCAGAGTCGCGGGCAGCAGCTAGTTACACATATTTCTTACGTGACAATGTTTACCACTTTTGACTACGGTCAAGTTTCGAGATTAATTATTGGTATTTTGGGTGTTAATTCGTAAGTCTATACAGGCCTTTATTTAGGTAAAGGCAATATTTTGGGTTTTGGGATAGCAATTGCAACTGGCAGATAATTTGGTTACTTGTTCCGTGCCGCAACGACTTGAGCTTCTTGTAAGAAATGAAGCATTTGAAATCATGATAGAGTAACAATAATAATAATTGTCAACATCGCAAATTCAAAACGACCGAATTCGCTAGCAGTAATAGATTAATATGAAGATGTTGCATCACATCACAAACGAAATAGGAGGAATTTTTTTTTTGAGGAAATCCTCTCAGTACTCCCTGACTCAAACACAGTCATGTTATTAGGTATATTTTAAGTTTTATATGACAATTCATTGTTTGATTCAAAGGTTGGAACAAAAATCATTTATATCTAGTGCACACAGCGCTCGTTATATAAGACATCAGTTCGGTTTGGTTTTGGTCTCATACACCCAGGAACTGAAACTTACGTGGTGCTACCTACACGTGCTTAAGTTCCTTCAAGCCTAGCCCAGTCCTAGTCAAGCTCAGCTAATAACAATTTTAAGTTTAGTTAGCCGACGCCTCGCAACACAAAGCAATTCCACAGACCCTCGACGCAACATCAAACAATGTTGCTGTGTCCTGAAACGATCGCACGTGTCCGAGACGTCTTCACAAGTGGGGGAGGGGGGAGCGCCTACCGACAGATATTTTATTATCAAGCGTTCAGGTCCTTTGTGTTCAAAATATTGATTTTGTCAAGCCCAGGAATGTTGGTACAGCGTTCTTCTATTTGTCTTTGTTGTTTGTTCGTTGAAACTGAGAGCACTCCGGTGTGATACGGGTGTGATCCTTTAGGGACGGAGATAAAGGGTGCTACAGATATGCCCATTTTTATGAGTTAAAAATTGTTTAGTTGTAAAATTTATGAAAAGTGAGGAATATTGTTTTTACTAATCTTTTGAGCACTGTGAAAATTATGTTCAAAAGGCGGACTTAATTTTATATAGAACACTTCTACTAGTCAACCCTATGGATGAAGCTGAAATATTTCAGCTATTAGCTTTTTAGACTACCATCTAAAAAGTTGTTACACAGTACAAACATTTGTGTGCATAAACATGTCTGTTTGTATTGGTCCCTCTGGGTGTTTTCTATGTATTTATTTACAAAAAAAAAAATGTATCTAAGTAAATTATCAGTTGTCTAGTACCCATAGTACAAGCTTCGGCTTAGCTTGGGGCTAGATGGCGCTGTGTGGCCCAGCGTGGCATGTCTTGGGTTATTTATTATTATTTATTTATTTATTATTTATCCGTCTTGGTAGAAAATCCTTAAACGGCATTAAGGCCGCTCTTTGTATATAGTACTAAGTAATAAAGATTTAACAAATAAAAGGCTCATCCGCTTTTTAATGTATTGATACGCTCTTTTAGTTGATAGTAGGTACTATAATTTCATAAGACGTTATTTCGTCAATTCTCAGTCCCGTCTGATCACGTTTAAGAAATAGACAAAGAAATATAAATTCATTTGCTGCAGACCTTTTTAGACATCAAAGGCGTTCCTTATTAAACTTAACCTTAATTCCGTCTGTAGAATCTTATAATAATAGCAGGATATTGGCTATTGAGGAACTCAGGTCTATCAGGCATTGATACGGTGAGGAGGTCGGTGGGTTGATGTTCCATTTGCATATTAATTGAGGGATTAGCAGCCGGCGGAGGTGCGGGATGGACGGACCATTGCCTTTGCTTATTCAAAGACTCATTCGTTTTCGGCGTATTAATTATAAGCAATTAGTTGTGAGTTTAGAAGGTGAAGTAAAGTGTGCCTGGAGATGTAAGCAAAGATCGGCTGTTTATAACAAACAGATGAACGAATTAATGTATGTGTCCGTGGGTTTTCTATGGGTGTCATAGAAGACGACTAAGGGAATATGAGGAAATGGGCTGCATTGCTTACAAATACAACCTACTATGGCCACCAACCCATCTGCCAAGCGTGCTGACAAAAACGTGGACACTATGTCCAGCAGTGGATGTTTGCAGGCTGATGATTATGATGATAATTATAATAAGTACAAAGTATCAAGCAATGAATGGTGGTTGTTCAAACTGCCAGGGACAAAACGGTATTAAAAATAGCAATATTTTAACTTCTTAATGTTACTGAATTCGCACATTGAAGTGGAAAAGGCATTCAAGTGGAAAAGGGCAAGTTATGTCTCCATGCGCTGTGATAGCCGATGGACTAATAATAGACACCATGTTTTCGTAAAAAAATGTGAGACTCCAAGACGACACACGAACAATCTATTATATTGCTATTATATGACCTTCAGTGCAGCGTCTTTTGTTAAAATAATATACGTAGGTGGAAAACTCATTTCCAATCATCCGACCCACATATTGTTTATTGTAATTACACAGATAAAATGTAATTTAACTTGTACGTTATTCTCTTAACGTCTGTCATTTCCATCTGTTCAGCTACGCGTGTAAGAGCTTAACCTTAGGTCTTGACGTAACGGAGTGGTATTAAACCGCGCCGGTCGCAGGTATAGGCTTACTAACTTCAGAGAGGATATCCCTACGAGAACTTATTTCTTGTTGTTTGAGATTGACTGCACTATAAGATTTTTTTTGTAGTAGGTAGTAGAGTAGTGTATCTTCAACTCATCTGACGTAAAGAAATCAAATCAATCTCTGTCAGTTGCCACAGCCTCATGCCAGTCTGTAAGACTGAGCTTAGAGCTTATTCTAAATTTGGAGACCAAGCTTGTATTCGGGTATTTGCGTCCTGATGTTCATTTCATCCAAAAAGCAACCGCGGCGGTCACGCACAAAAATTGCTCCGTGAATACCTAGCCTAAAGTCGGCGAGCTTAATTAAATTACAACAATAATTGTTTGTAGTAATTATGAAGAACAAAATGTGTCCCCAGCAGACTCTGTGGGGCCTTTGTGATCTAGATACTTTGTTCAAGCGCGGTACACTTAGGAACATTTAAGTGTGCCTAGGCTAGATTTAACCATCCGTGTAGTTTATGGGCGTAAGGGAGCGACAATAGGTCGCTTTTTGCTCCAAGCCATCCTCACCTGCCCGCAGTGCATCCTGCCGAACAACAAACGAGGCTCTGGCAAACCGACTGGTGGCGGTAAAACCACCACGATAGAAGGCGTAGCTAAATATCACAGGCCGATGACGGGCAGCAGCGTCACCGGAGCAAGAAGCTACGCCCTGCGATCGCCAACCCGCCTGCCCAGCGTGGCGATTATGGGTATATCCTCCAGATGTTTGCCCTAAGTGGCGAACAGCTGGAGAGGCCTATGTCCGGCAGTGGACTGCAAAAAGATGATGATGATGATGATGTAGTTTATGGCTTTAGAATAGGATCACCCCATCTCATCCCGTGGGTGTATTAGAAGATGACTAAGGGAATATCGGGATACCGGTAGCAGCGTTCACTTATTATAAATCTTACTGCGGTCACCAACTCACCTAATTAGCGTAACTAAGACACATCCCTCCAAACCACAATTGTCAACAGGGGAGGCCTATGCCCTAATGCCCTATAGCATACTATAAATAAGGCCTATGTACTGCAGGCTGAAGTTAATTATATGATAGAGGTAGACTTTTAACAGTGATTTACGAATGAAATTTTCACAATTTACACAGTAGTGCAATATTACCGCCACATAAAAAATAACAAGAAATATCAGATAAAACATACACTGAATTCAAAGTATATAAATTAAATACAGCAGAGCAGAAATGAATACAAACAAAGTGAATTAATTTTAAATATTTGCTATTTACTGTAGTTTCATAAAATATAATTACTTTTCCGCGAATGCAAATTAAACATAATAATAATAATGTTACTTTACGGTATTGATAATATACGGAATTCCATATATAAAAATGCTTAATTTAAATACTCATGTCAGGATGTAAGGGAGCGACCCATCATCGATTCGCTCCAAGCCACCCTCACCTGTCCGTGATACATCCTGCCGAATAACGAACGAGGCTCTGGCAACCGACTGGTGGCGGTAAAACCACTCCAATTGAAGGCGTAGCTAAATACCACAGGCCGATGATGGGCAGCAGCGTCACCAAAGCAAGGAGCTACGGCCTGCGATCGCCAACCCGCCTGCCCATCGTGGCGATCATGGGCAAAGCCTCAAGGTGTTAGCCCATAGTAGCGAACAATTGGAGAGGTATATCCAGCAGTGGACTGCTAGATGCTGACGAATGTAAAACACTCATAAATTTCTATATGAACACTTTGAAACCAAGCTGAAATTGTCTGATTTTAATTGGACTATCTTTATTTGCACGAATCCGGGCTTCGGCTAAAAAGCCCGGGGTCGAGCATAATGACGAACATTTTTACAGACCTATGACCGGTTGCCAACTCTGGGATAACCTGATGATGAGATTGCAATGTTGACCACAAATATAGAATACATGAAGGCAGATTTACATTGAGTCAGTGGCTGACGGCAGTGCTGGCGCTGAAAACTGACGCATACTGTTGTTGCAGTCAGTATTTCGGCATTAGTCGTGGATATTGAAGTCAGTACTGACGCGAGAGTACTGTACTGAGTTGAAATCAATTCACACTATGGCAGTGCCAGGTCAGCACTGACTCGGCAGTAGACTGACCTCAGTTACTGACATATCAGGAGACAGGCAATCAATCCTTCTGCCAAGCGTGGTGGCTAAGGCAAGTCCCCTTAACGACATTTGTCATTGAAGGAGGCCTTTATCCAGCCTTGGAAGATCCAATTGATCTACATTATCTGTAAACAGACGCGTGAAATACAAAGTTCCATATTAACAGGTAGATACTTTTTACTCCACTTATGTAGGTACTCTGGCACAATAAAAGTGCAGAGGTGTAGTTGATTACGCCGGGTGCAATAAACTCGCTGTGTGACGGGAATGCGGGACGCGCGGCTCGCGAAACGGGGAATGTGCAGCCGAGAAATGTATCAAGGTGCTCCGTATTTGCAATTACCGTCTTCTTATATAAGTCGCTGTATGCTCTATAGCATGTACGTTAGATAAAACGAACAAAGAATCTATAGCATTTCGATATTGCATTGGATTGATAACCTATTCTTCAAGGAGATGTGAAATATTCAGGTAGGGTACTCTTATGACCTGGGGCAGGACCTTCTTCGGTCATTGCTGCCAATGGCTAACTAAGGCAATGAAATGATAACTGTCATCGGGAAAAAACTATGTGTTGTTCGCAACTTAGGTGAAACATCTTTGCCCATAATCGCCACGCTGGGCAGACGGGCTGACGATCGTTGTTCCGGTTAGGTTGTATTTAGTTACGCCTTCAATCGTGATGATTATATCGCCACCAAGAAGTAGCCAGAGCCTCGTTTGTTATCAGAATGCACCATGGATATGCGAGGGTGGCATAAAGCGAAAATATGATGGCTCGCTCTTACATCCTAAGTTACTTACCAAATATGAGAATTAAACCCAATTCCCCCGAACACTGTGCCGGGCAGCAGTGTATCAAATGACTGTTCCATCCAGGCGATAATTTATGTGGCAATAACGGTACTCGCCGACTGTTGCCATTTTTATTTAAATCCCCCGCGCTCGCTCGGCTCGCTCCGCTCCGCTCGGCTATCGGTATGATGAATACGCGCCACCGGTGACTTATGTCCCGTAAATGTATACTAATAAATATTTAATACAAGACTGTATTACGTACATAATTGTTTCAATTTTATTGCACTATAAAATGGCAAACTAGGAGCGTTCTTTATCAGGTCATACAGAGCATCATCATCATCAGCCTATTGCTGTCCATTGCTGGACATAGGCCTCTCCAGTTGTTTGCCACTAAGGGTAAATATCTTCCATTTGCCGGTTTTCTCGATATAAGCTTGCCTTCCGAATCCGGTGGTACAATGATGATGATGATGATGATAATTTATAAACATGCCCTAGGTTGTAAAAACCTTTGTCTAACAAACGGCAAAACTCATACTCTAGTAGTCTAGTTGTCGTATTGAGACTGAATCCAAACGTACAAGTTATTGTTACCAACTACGTCGTAGCGCGTCTCGTAGCATATTTCGTAGCGCTGCCTCGTAGCTCGTAGCCAGTGCACCGTCGTTGTAACTTAACCATAACAATGGCTTGTTGTTTCAATCTGTGCGGACCGCGGTACGGGCATACCATCTATTTTGAGTTAGTGTCCCTTTTAGAATGTACGCGATGTATATGAACAAATTCATAAACAGTATTTTAGAATTTGCGCATTTTCAACCAACCAGTCAACCTTTTGGTCGCGACGTTTGTTTAGTTGTAGTGATTATGATTTTATTGAACAGTTACATTATGAATATTCATTTCCATTATATGTACGCGACTTCGTCCGCGTGGAATAGTTATTTTTTCCCCGTTTTTTTTTTACATTTTCCATTATTTCTTCGCTCCTAATAGTTGCAGCGTGATGTTTTCCTCGATAAATGGTCTATTCAACACAAAAAGAATTTTTCAATTCGGACCAGTAGTTCCTGAGATTAGCGCGTTCAAACAAACAAACAAACAAACAAACTCTTCAGCTTTATAATATTAGTTAAGATAAATATTTTTTTTAAAAATACTCTTAGTAGCATTATATTGCAATTATGAGTTTGTTGTAGAATATCAACTTAGCCTGCTGTTTAAAGGCATGGCATGGAATAGAAAGGAACAGCCGACTTTAATAAAAAGCAAAATTTATTTAAAATTTAAAAAAAAATAACTCAAGACCTGCTGGGCCACGCTGGGCCTCACATCGTCTAGGCCCAAAATAAGCCCAAGCTTTTACTATACTAGACAACTGATAAAAAACTTTGTAAATAAATGCATATTATACATAGTAAACACCCACACCAATACAAACAGACATGTTCATGAACACAAAAGTTTGTACTGTACGGAAATCACGACACTTGGCTCAGAGGGCATAGGTCACTACCAAATGAGCCATCGAGCCATGATGATGATGATAAAAATCTCAAACCGTTACAACTATCATAACACAACTAACAAAAGTTTCACTAGACAAGAACCCATTACAATTACAACGTACATTTGCCAAACAATTGCACCGCACATAAACAGGAGAGCGCAATATCCAGGCGAGTGAGAGTATGAAATGTGTCCCCGCTTTGTTCCCGCGCTGCCTCCCGGACAAAGCGCCCGTGACGTCACAGCGGACGTTTGTTACACACCTTCCTTTAATGTCGTCAGGGTTTTAATTTAGCCAGCAGTTTTAATTATGTGATGCTCTAGAGGAATGAAGTGCGCTGATGACAAGTGCGGAAATTATTTTCTAGATTTTGTTTTTATGTTTCTATCATCTTGAAGCAGGGTGCTCTCCGTCTTTTGCGGCAGATGACGGCGTCGAAGGAGACCATTCTGCGAGACAGTGATCTCGCAGAAGGAGGCGGCGGAAAGAGAGCGTGAGGCCGCGGTAGACGCGCCCGCTCTACGCCGCCCCCGGCCCGGGCGTCGCCGGAGGGCATACAACGCATCGTATGCCCTCTGAGCCTCTCCTTCGTGTCCCGAGTGGTGAGTGCGAGGGCGCGATCCACTCATAGGGGCGTAACGGTGTGGTGGGTGCAGCCACACCGTTGCACGAGGTCCGCCCTGGGAGCAAAAAAAGAGGGTGCTCTCCGTCCTCCCGCTCCTGATGCACAAAACCAAAAACCCATTTTCCTTTTTATAATAGGCGTAGTTAAATACACACCACAGACCGACGACGGGCAGCAGCGTCACCGGAGCGAAAAGATTACGCCCTGCGATCACCAATCCGCCTGACAAGCGTAGCGAGCATGGGATGAAGATATCCTCCAGACGTTTGCCCTAAGTGGCGAACAACTGGAGAAGCTTATGTCCAGCAGTTGACTGCAATAGGGTGATAATGATGATCTTAGTAAGTTTATCACTTTTTAACCGACTTCGAAAAAAGGAGGAGGTTCTCAATTCGTCTCTATGTATAATATTTTTTTTTAACCGACTTCGAAAAAAGGAGGAGGTTCTCAATTCGTCTCTATGTATAATATTTTTTTTTTTTTATGTATGTTCAGCGATATTTCCGTCAATTATGGATGGATTTCAAAAATTTTTCGACAGTTCGACAGAAGACACTTCCGAGGTGGTCCCATTATCACCAAGTAAGGATCTGATGATGGGATCCTGGAGAAATTGAGGGCAACAACCGAAAATTGTATGCTCATATGGTGTTTTTGTTACGTAATCATATTTTACTCAGGTATATGCTTCCAGGCGACAACATCTGGTGCTGATGATGAAGCCACAGAACTCCTTAACGGTTAGGAGTTAGGGGACAGTACTGACATTGGTCGATATTAAACTAGGTAGTAGTATGTACTTATGCAGGGCTAATAGGGCAGGTGATTTGGTAAGTGATATGCTTGATTCTAGATCGCAAAGTCTTCACTTGACTTAAAGCAAAATTTTTCATTCCTAAGTAAAACTCTTAAGGACATTAATTAGCCCTTATTCAAGGTCACAGCACATTAACGCAACTAAAAACAGAGAAATAAAATTATTTAAAAAAAAAAATTAAACCGTCTTCAAAAAAAACGCAAACGACCAAAACTAAAAAGCGATAAATAACGTAAGTAATTCTATCCTTAATACATAATCATTTAAATATTACAATTATCACTTATTTTTGAAGTCGGTGCCAGCCAAGGTATGTTGTCGTGTGGATATGCCGGCCGCGCGCGTCATACAACAACAGTCTACGTTAGGTACCGAGAGGTTGGCACCGACTTTAAAAATAAGTGATAATTGTAATATTTAAATGATTATGTATTAAGGATAGAATTACTTACGTTATTTATCGCTTTTTAGTTTTGGTCGTTTTCTAGTACCCATAGTTCAAGTTTCGGCATAGTTTGGGGCTAGATGGCACTATGTGGCTCAGCGTGGCATGTTTTGGATTATTAATTTTATTATTATTGAGTGTTGATAATACGCTCAAAAGACCGACAAGTTAAGAGTGCTATCACAGTAACTGACACAAAGCAATAAGGGCGTTGTCAACCGGAGCGCGCGAATACAATAAATATTGCTGTCGATCAGCTGTCGCGTCACGCTAAGCCGAGGGAGGACGGAGGAGCGACCCCTCGCTTGACTAAGGCCCTGCGTACAGGGCGGTGTAGCGTAGGCACATTGTAATAATACACACACACACACACACACACACACGCATACACACACACGCGCGCAAACACACGTACACGCGCACACACGCACACACGCATGCACACACACACACACACACACACACACACACACACACACACACACACACACATACACACACACACACACACACAGAGAGACATACACAGGCACATGGACACTTGTAACAACAGTTGCCGACCTTTTAGAAACTGTTCCCATCTTTTTTGACGGACCTCATACTCTAGTCTCGGGGGAGAGCCTTGGTGTAGAGCTCACTCCATAGCTTAAGCCCATAATGACTGAGCAGTCTGATATCAGTATGACATTTGTCACTTCTGCCTTAGATTATCGATCCACGCTTTAGTTGCTCCTATACTAGATACGATACAACGCTTGTGCCGTGTACGAAAGGCCTAAGAATCCGACGGCGTCGCGAGCTTTTGTATTGAATTACAGCAGCTTCCAGTCAAACAAGACCACGGCTTCACTTGCAAATTGTGAAATAATTTACTTACTTGTATTTTATGAAGACAAATGAGGAGATATTAACGGACATAGTTAGGGAGTATAGCTGACATAAGTGGACAGGGTACATAATGACAAAAACCTGACTGGAAAATTCACGAATTTGATGCTAAATGAAGTATTATACTTTTTCTCTTCCATTAATCACCCAATGGCATCAAAAACGTTGCGTACTTTTGAAAATCTAAAGCACACAGGCGACGTTGAAGAATACAACTTTGTTTTGTACTATTTAGTGATTAGTAAATAGATGATGTGATTAATAGTTTTCTTTATTCTGTACCTATCTGGCTGTCGTATACCTATACGAAACTTTTTTCAGTGCAAAATCTTTGAAACTACACCGGGCTGTATCGAGTTTATCTCGAGCGTCCTTGTGAATCAACGCTGTCCACGAAACTTGTATAAAAACACCTCTTTATAGCGCTCGCTACTAGCTAATGATGTAGACTCCTTAGAACTCCGGGCGACTGGCAAAGAAACAAGTTTTCAGAAACAGCAATTTTAAATTTTTTCTTACTTTTTCTCTTTAGTTGTCGTTCTTGAATTTCCTTTGTACTTACTTTACTTATTTATACTATAAAATCTACAACTCTCGGTGTTAATCTATCCATATATCGCTGATAGGATAGGCAATAAAAGATATTAATTTTTTACCAACTATTGCGGTGTTACATATTATGCGTGTTTGCCATATAAACTTCGCAACTAAAGGTCTCCCTATACTCTGTAATCCAAGGGTAGGGGCGTACGCGGGTCCCAGTCGGTCAATGGGTGACCGCGGCCCTTCACCGCGTGTCCTTCAGACTTAGAAGACATAAGGAGAAGCCCGACTTTCCGCCGTTAGGACCTGCGGTGTAGGTGATGATAATAAAGGTAATCGTAGTAGTCAGAGAAAAAAACATCGACCAATCCGGCACCCTCGTAATATAATAATAAATAACTCAAGACATGCCACGCTGGGCCACACAGCGCCGTCTAGTCCCAAACTAAGCCGAAGCTTGTACTATGGGTACTAGACAACTGATAAACTTACTTAAATACTTTTTTTTGTAAATAAATACATATTATACATAATAAACACCCAGACCAATACAAACAGACATGTTCATGCACACAAATGTTTGTAATGTATGGGGATCGAACCCACGACTCTTGGCTCAGAAAGCAGAGGTCACTACCAATTGAGCCACCGAGCCAGTCAAATATTTTGAAGATATGTTCAGTACACAGAAATAAAACTATATGCTCAGAATTTGGTTCGCAAGAGCACAAGCGCTTGCAGTACACAAAGGTGCCCGGAAGTGCTCCGCTCTAAACAAACGTCATGATCGCGCGGACAAAGGGGTTTTTCACAAAGTATCGCGATCGCGGCAATTACGTTAGCTCCGCTGGCTTATCGCCGGGAACTGTGGACCGGGAGCCTGCAGATCATGTGAACAGTGAAGTTTCTGTTTAACCTCATGGTTCGCCTTTATACACTACTTTACTGTGCATTAAAGATAAATAAATGAATCTTAAGGGTGTCAAAGTGTTCGTTTCCAAATCCAAGTGTGTGTGGAATGACGCTGAGCGTGTCATTGACGAGTGAGATAAGAGTCTGTGCATAAATAGCACAATGTTATATGTTACTGATACAGATATTGTATTGCAAATCTATACTTATAATAAATCTGTAGAGAGGTCAATTCTGTACATGAAATATATTTCCAAAATAACTATCAGGGGGTGATTAGTGATCGATACTGATGCCGAAAATGCAATCAGTAAAATTTTTGTCTGTCTGTCTGTCCGTCTGTCTGTCTGTCTGTTCGTTATAGAAACAAAAACTACTAAACGGATTTTAATGAAATTTGGTACAATTGTTCTTTATACCACTGGGCAGGTTAAAGTATACTTTTCATCACCTTACAATCAATAGGAGCAGAGCAGTGAAGGGAAATGATGGGAAAACGGAAGAAATTTTTATCTGTATGTTTGAACGCGCATCACGCAAAACTACTGCATGGAATTAAATGCGGTTATCACCAATATATTGCTAAAAATCTGACTTAAAATTTAAGCACCATTTTATGCAAGTCCGTTATTTTTGAAATCCGATATACACGCGTGCGACGCCGCTGGCACAGCTAGTTGAAATTAATATTTTTGTATTTCTATTTTGTACACACTCCCATTATTTCTCTTCGGGCACCCGGACTAGGTATATTTGCCTGGCGCTGCTGCGAGTCCTCCCGGGCTTGTTGATGAGTTTCGATGGTTCTTTGTTACGGCCCGATGCACTATTTCGTTTGTGCGCGTTTATGGCGGCTTGTTTTACGGCGTCTGCGCTCTCTGCACTACTGCCAATGAAAGCTTCGGATAACATTTTATGTTGGTTTTGTATGCATCTGACTCGCCCCGAATTTCAACTGGTAGCAACATAACACATTTTTGTAGTGTCCTATCGACTGAATCAACACAGAAGACATTTATTAGTATTAGTAACATAGGAGAGTTTTATTATTTAGTATTATGAATTGCCCTAGCTAAATTCACAGGCCGATGACGGGCAACAGCGTCACCGGAGCCTGCCCAGGATGACGATTATGGGTATATCCTCCAGAAGTTTGCCCTAGGTGGCGAACAGCTGGAGAGGCTTATGTCCAACAGTGTACTGCAATAGGCTGATGATGATGATGATGAATAGCCACGTTGGGTTCGAATCACGGATCGGACCAAAATTGTTACTGCACTTCACTGCAACTGTTAAAGGCCACTGATCCTGCGAATGATTTCTTTTCAGTCGTGTAATGTATCGTCCTATTAGATTCATTATCAGCCTGAAGCCGTCCATTGCTGGAACTCCTCTATTGCCTTATGTCATCACGCTTGGCAAGCGGGTTGGCGACCGCAGTAGTTTTCATCTGCATAAAATGGGTCGTCCTATTCTAAATCCAGAAACGACAAAGACTTTGGATAATGAGAGTGAAAAAACAGAGAGTACTGTGTTTGAACATAAATATCTCCTGCGTACTTGATTAGTCTCCATATAGATTGGCCACGATAACCAAAATCGTTAGAAGTGTATATTATTATTATGACCTCAAATGAGATAGTCCAATTTACACAGCTAACAGCTAGTTAAGCCACACCACGGGTCCTAATGCCGCTGTCTCACCATCCAATATTTACATCATTAGATACTGTCGCGCGATGCAAGCTTCCCTGTGGGATACACACATAGACATTTGGGCCGATGTGTGTGTTGCTTGAGACCAGTGAAAGAACTACACCATGACAGAGTTTGGCGAACTGCTCTGGCGTCAAAATTATCAGTATCGGCATTATGATCTGAACTATTTTTCTCCGTTCTGGATATAATATACTTCTGGATATGGAATACCGTAGCCCAAGTGGGTCCTATGTCGTCGTCTTCTTGGAGTTCTCATGTAAACTTGCTTTACTGCCCGATCCGCTTTCATTCTTTCCACTCCCAAACAAACGGATTCTGGCTGATGGTAGGCTCAGATACCAAGTAAACCGTATAAGTGAAGAGAGTTTAAAGATTATGTTATGTGACAATAGACGTGTTTAAGAGAGTATGATAGTCTTACCGTTTTCAATGCATTGTACAGTACGCTGTAGGTTGAATAAATCAAGCGTCCGTACACGGCATCTCGATGCGCGGCGAGCAAACACGGCGACATGTTTATCGGACATCGCGGACAATACGCCTTTGACGTGTTTATTTAGACGTGTAATTGACATCGAGTGTTTGCGATACGGTTTGCATATTGCCATGTACCACTTTAGGGTTAGTTAAACACTTGTACACAGTAATACATGTAAGTACTATCGTCTATTCAGCTTCTCCACACTGAGCAGTGAGCAGTAGAGGGTTGGCGAGGCCGTAGCTTCTCGCTCCGGTGACGCTGCTGCACATCATAGGTCTGTGGCATATAGATTCGCCTTCTATCGTGATGGTTATTCCGCCACCAGTCGGTTTCCAGATTCTAGAGCGTCATTTGTTATTCGGCAGGATGCACCACGGGCGGGTGAGGGTGGCTTGGAGCAAAAACATGATAGGTTGCTCGTTTACATGCCTAGATAAATGCAGATCGATGAAGTTTATTTTTAGTAGATTGTATTCACAGCAGCTTCATCTTAATGCCATTATACCGATTCAAACACAATACAATAGTCCTACTATATCGTAACAGTAGGTCTACCAAGTAAAATAGAATTCAATGTGTGTTTCGACGAGGCGGAGTAATCGGACTCTCCGGAAAATATCTGATATTGTTCGGAGCGGCCCCCGGGAGCGTTCGGCGCAATATAGACCCGGTAAAGTAGTAGGCAATATCTAGCTACTGGATTGCAAAACATGCTCTTTATAAAGTGCTATGTGATTCTGAATTTTATGAGTTGATGATAGCAGATGATAGCAGTGGCGAAAAAACTCCCACTCTTTGACGTCGCGCGAAATGTTAAGGGGTTATATCTTTGTCATTTTTAGGTCTGATTTACAAATGAAAAAATACGTATCTTTTATTTTTGAATAATCTAAAAGACGGATTAATTAATTTTTTTACGGCAACAGGCGTATTGTCATGGGCGGTGGTCTATCTCGATGTAATCCATGATGTTGAGACCTACACTGCAATGTTTCAGTAAGCAAAGCTTTGTCTACTCACATGTGTACGAAACTCATTCCCGCGAGCCGCGGCCATTGAGGCCTCAGACCGGCGCGTAACGCGAGGCGGCGTCTTTGAAGAGCACTCCGCCTGACGAGCTCTCGCGTTACCTGCGAATTAACAACGTTACTTGAGTGCACTTTGCGACGAAACGAAGGATTTTTTAATCTTCCTGGAGGAAATATGTGCGTGTGTGAGATTCTTGATTATTTATATAATTTTTAGACCGTGTGGTTTACGGATTTAAAATAGGACCATTCCATCTCATCACGTGGGCGTGGTAGAAGACGACTAATGGCCGTATTCACAATTGTTACTATGCGTCGCGTGAACGTGAAAACTTATAGAATTTTGGATAGTAACGTTTGTGAATACGACCGTAAGTCTATATCAAGAAACGAGGCACTGGCAACCGCAGTGAGCAGTAGTGGGTTGGCGATCGAAGGCCGTAGGATCTCGCTCTGGTGACGCTGATGCCCATCATCGGTCTGTGGTATTTAGACACGCCTTCTATCGTGATGGTTATTCCGCTACAGCCGCGTTTACTTGGGTACAAATAAAACCTGCTGCGGTCACCAACCCACCTGATAAGCGTGGGGACTAAGGCAAATCCTATCCAGCTAGATGTTTGCAGGCTGATGATGATGATGATAATAGAAAGGAAGCCCCGTTGAGACTAGTAAGTCCAACAAAGTTTCCACTTAGAAACTGCCTAACATGAGCTTGGTTTTCGGAGAGTTCACACCATATCAGCGTGATTCTGTCAACAATCATTCTGGCTCAATGTTCCAAATATCAAGTTCTCAAGTCAAAACCACTGCACTGTTCGAAATTTCACTTTAAATTCAATATTATCAAATTATCGAGAGTTCGTCTTTCTATTTACGATCCCTTAACGCCGCTTTCTTCTAAAAAGATAAGGCGGGAAGTTTGCTCGGCGAGCACGTAACATGTAGCCGAACTAGCTCTGAGCGGACACGGATTAAAGTAATAATTTATGAAGGAGATACCCAACTTGATCAAACTTCAGTGTCCGTTGGGCCGAGCGCTCTCTTGAAGCGAAAAGAAGCGAACACTTCTATATCAATCCCTAAAATTGTATGAAAAGAGACGAAAACTTTAGTATTCATGATTAAATTTTGATCTCTAGTCTTATTTATTTCCGTTGATCCACATTCTGTCTAGATGAACATGTTAAAGTGTAGGTAATGTAAGGGAGCGACCCATCCTCAATTGAATACAAACGGGGTATAATCATCACGATTGAAGGTGAAGCTATATACCTCAGGCCGATTACAGGCAGCAGCGTCACCGAAGCGAGGAGCTTCGCCCTGCGAACGCAAACCCTACCCAGCGTGGCCATCATGGGTAAACCCTCCAGATGTTTGCCCGAATTGGTGAACAACTGGAGAGGCATACATGTTCAGCAGTGGATAAATAAATAACCCAAGACATGCCACGCTGGGCCACTCATCGCCATCTAGCCCCAAACTAAGCCGAAGCTTGTACTATGGGACAAATGATATTTTTTTTTGTAAATAATTACATTTATATATAGAAAACACCCAGACCAATGCAAACAGGCATGTTCATGAACACAAATGTTTGTACTGTGCGGGAATCGAACCCACGACCCTTGGCTCAAAGGGCAGTGCTCACTACCAAATGAGCCATCGAGTCATTCAAAGGAGCTAAGCTGATGATGATGATTAATTTTCACTGATCTATTATAGGCGACTGAAAGCAGAATTTTGGTGTCAAGGCATGTGCGTTCTATTTAAGTTACCCATAATTAAAGAGAGATGGTTGCAATAAATGCTTAAATAAATAGTCGGTCATATCGTCTAGAAGCTTACATAATAAATACCTATTTCAATAATGTTCCCAGCAGTTGCATTCAAACAACACATTTGTAATAGGTATCGCTTACGGTTTATAGCGCCGGTGCTCACCGCGGCCGGACCTCTGCGGTCACGAGGCAGCTCTGTGAATGTAGAACGCTTAAAAGCCGCTTTGGTGATCGTCTCCATTTCACCCACTTTACTGAATGGGCGAGCTTAATATATCTCACTAGTTGGTTGTGTGCGTATTATTACGAATTTTGAAATAGATTTTGTGTTTACTGTTTTACTTTTGCGAAAGCGATGGAATTTTGATATTTTTTTAATTGTAGCTCGACATAATGGCTTCCCTACGCCTGATGGAAAGCGAAAGAGAAGCCCAAGTCGCTGTGACAACAGGCAAGTAAATGGTCAGTTACCTGTCAGTTGCTCCATGCCGGCCCAACCCTAACCCCCCACAAGCTCCAGATACCCTACTGACCGACAGGAACATGACCCGGAGGTCATTTGGCTGCGGTATTCTATAGGGTGGAGGTCCTTCCCCGGGCACGGGCAGCTCAATTCGAGCGAAGATTCGCTATGCCGCCACCAGGTGGTTGCCAGAGCCTCGTTTGTTTTTCGATAGGATTCACCAAGAGCCGGTTAGGTTTATCCTAAACAAAGCTCCAAATTCACTTAAGTACATAGTTTATTCAATTTGACCAGCGAATTCTTTCAACCATACATTACTCCACAACATAATAGTAAATTCCCCCGAGTTGTATTGCGGTGCGAGCTGTCGCCCGCGCTATAAGCTCGGGAGCGATTTCGGGTTACGAGGCGGCGGCGACTCGGCCGGCGTTATTGCACGGGACGATACGGGAATAATGCCACATTCGTTATTTAGAAAGGAACAGTCCTATTCGAGTCTTGAAATTTTGATTTAAGGAAATTAAATGTGTTTTTTTATAGTAGCTCGACATAATGCCTTCCCTACGCTTGATGGAAAGCGAAAGAGAAGCCCAAGTCGCTGTGACAACTAAGTAACTGGTATATCTAAGGCTGACCAAATTCTGTAAATCATAGAACATTCGATACCCGCAGGCACGTGTGACGCAGACATGCTTCTGCCATAATATATGTCTGGGTCAACTGCTTTGACCCTGCGCTGCTCTGCCAAAAAGGTTGTTTTCCTTGGTGAGGTCAAGGAAACTTTAGTTTTCCTCGACCTTCATGTTTTTTTACTTCCTGTAAACATTCGATTCATCGAAATCATAATAGAAAGAACCAGGTATCACCCGTATTCACGAGCGTTAATATGCGTCGCGCGGTGTTACCAATGAAATCAAACAAATGAATGGTGTAATGTCGATTACTCAATCAATTGCAAAAAAAAACTGCAGTTAAACTAGCTACAATGCAGCTCTTCCAATCCACCGACGAAAGGGTGTTAACCAAACCAATAAAATAGTTGCGATGGTCCGGATACGCGGTGCGAGGGGCGAAGTTGTTGGCGCTGCGAGCGAGCTGCCGGTGTCGGGCGCGGCCCCGCCACGGAGCAAATACTAAGAGGAGATGTTGAAATCAATAATAATTTCTATGAAACATCATCATCAACCTATCGCGGTTCACTGGTGGACACACCTAAAATAAATGCTGAGCTGGGCAGATGATCGCAGGGCGCAGCTTCTCACTTCGGTGACACTGCTGGTATTTAGCTACGCCTTCAATTGTGATAGCCATACCGCAAGTCGGTTTTCTGAGCTTCTTTGTTTTTCGGCAGGATGCACCACGTGCAGATTAGGTTAGCTTGGAGCGAAAAGATGATAGAATTAAACCGCCTGCCGTACAGCGTGGCTTATACGTAAAGCCTTCAGGCGTCTACGCAAAGTGGCGAACAGCTTTAGAGGCCTATGTCCAGCAGTGGACTGCGATAGACTTATGATGATGGAGGCCTATGTACAGCAGTGGATGTTTGCAGGTAGTATGATGAAATAGAAGAAGTGATGACGTCAGGGATGTAAGGGAGCGCCCTATCACCTTTTCGCTCCAAGCCATCCTCACCTGCCCGTGGTGCATTCTGCCGAACAACAAACGAGGCTCTGGCAAACCGACTGGTGGCGGTAAAACCATCACGATAGACGGCGCGTAGCAAAATACTACATAACGATGACGGGCAGCAGCGTCACCGGAGCAAGAAGCTACGTCCTGCGATCGCCAACCCGCCTGCCCAGCGTGGCGATTATGGGTATATCCTCCAGAAGTTTGTCCTAGGTGGCGAACAACTGGAGAGGCCTATGTCCAGCAGTGGACTGCAATAGGCTGATGATGATGATGACGTCAGGTCCTAGTTGTGAATCTCAGTGCACAATCGCGTAGGCCGTCTCCTCTCTGTATGCGCTCCGCGTCCGGTCCTCCGCGCGTCCGGCCCGGCCGCTCGCAAGTGGAGCCAATTTATCCGGCGAGTTTTTCAACGAGCAAACTCGAGAGCTTTATTTATTTTTCGTTTTTACAGTTTCAAACTAGCTTTGCTTTAGGTAACTATCTCATTAGGAGATTATTTATTAAAACTTGAAACGTTGCAGGTTTAAGCAAGAAATGCGAGTTCGGATTTTCAGATGGAATTAATAATTTTTTGTGAATTTACTGGAGCTCTGTTGGCGTCGTCGCTAGCAAAATTTTTGTAGGGAATTTTTGTAGACTTTTTTTATGCCTTTAATTTACGTTATATCTATGCGTTCGCTAAGTTAATCAATGAAGTGCTTTCAAACTTCTTAACTTGACGATTTTAAGTGCTGTTTTCAGTTTCTATATACAAAAATCGTGTTGATTCGATACATTTTCATTGCACAGCGACAAAGGTCTCGTTTAAAGAGAAAAAAAAAAACATAATAATGTAGCGAAGGGTTTAAGTAGATGCGTTTGCGTAGCATGCGGCAATCGTTCAAGGCGATGAAGCGTAGGACGCCCTTAGGCCAGGTGGAGTGACGATTATCGCAGGACGTCTGGCAAGTGGATGTGAGAAGCCCAGGATCGATCAAAGTGGCGAACATTGGGAGAGACCTATATGTCCAGCAGTGGACTGATATGAGCTGATGATGACGATAATACAGTCGTCAACAGATCAAACTTATGAAGGAATTGGCCCGACCCTAAACTAGGGCTATACGGTGAAGGAACGGTTAATAATGTTAGTGAGACTGCGGTGCTTAAAGTAATTTTTCCGCGCAATTTGCTAATGGCGGCTCGCGTCACAAGGCAACGTCTTCTCTGTTCCAGCGAAGACGTAAAGTTATTACGAGTAGGACAGAAAAATGGTTTCTGTATTTGCCTCTATACAGTACTACTACAGTCATGCGAACGCACTCGCTAAGCGTTTTGTTTGAGATGTCGAAATTTGAGATTTGTTTCGTTGTTAGGATGCTTATTCCGTGCGGTCAGTCGCCGCGGCGCCTAGGGCATCTCTTTTGCTTTCCATGAGACGACGGGAAGCCAATACACTCTACTACTATAAAAAGGAAGACTTTTATACGTCTCTTACCTATAGGTCATTCGCAATCTTCCCTTTGCATGATACTGGCCCGCGCCTGGTCGCTTTTCCCCCCAAACATACGTCCGTAGGGTATCTCCCAGCAACTCCCTGAGCCGAGGCTCGAGCCCCACAGGGGGCGCCCTCAGCATCGTTGCTTAAATTTTAGGGGTGCCTTCCGCTCCCCCAACAGTCCGGTGATGATGAAAAGGCCGCCCTGGCCCTCATCGTAGTCATTTAGAAAAAAAAATTGCAATCTTTTACCATCACTGCACGAACATAATTTATTGATGTTGTCAAATATTCTATTGTAAGTAGTTTACCCATGCGTGTACCTATACATACATACCCTTTCTATTACTCTCGCCACCTCGCTCAGTCCTTTCCACCATTAGCAAATTGCGGCGAAAAATGACATTTTATCGCGCCATAACGCGCATTAACGTGTAGGCCTAAAATAATATTTGCGTCTAGCGCATACTAACGAAATTAACGACCCCCTCATTTGGCTAATGAACGCACCGGGTGATTAGTAATTACCCTAATAGTACAGCTTGAGCTGCTGCGGGCTGAAATTGCTTGCAAGCTAATGTGTGGGCAGCTGATGCTAATGAAAATGGCGATTAGCTGATACACTTTACTTTTAAACTGAACGGTTGCTTTGCGTTATGATGACACCGACGGAATAGGGTGTTTGACACCATATTCTGCCGGTGTCATCATAACGTGCTGGGACAGATTTGCGCAGGACGGCTGGCAAGTGCTGGATACGAGAGGCCCGAAATCGATCACGGTGGCAAACCTTGGGAGAGGCCTATGTCCAGCAGTGGACTGATGATGATGCAAACAAATTAGTGTAACTAGCGCTTCTTCTTGTCGTGTCGATAGCAAAAAATTAAAACTATTCACACTTTCCGAGACCAAAACTTTGCCACACGGACAGCGTTATCAGTAGCAAGCAAAAGATCCTCTCGCGTACAACTGTCCGGGCAGGCAGGGCAGTCCAAGAGATGAGTCATGGTGGGACCGCGCCGCATTCGCACCGATTTCTGTAGCATTTGAACTGGAATCCTTTCAATAAAAATTTAAATCCATGACCTTTTGTTAATTAAATCAATGAATTTGGGAAATCGATTGTATTAAGAATTTAATTTTGTGGCTATACGCAGTCCACTTGACTAGCTATACTCTTACAACGTCGAGTAGCGGTCGCATTCCCTTGCAATGAGCGGGGGCTGGCAGCGCGCCAGCGGATGGCGCGAGCTGCGGGTTACCGGCTGTGGTTCACGTTTGTTTATCGGGAAACAGGTTAAAAGACTATGATGTACAAACACTTTGGGCAAAAATCGTCCAGATGTTTGCCCAAAGTGGAGAATAACTGCAGCCACAACCTATGTCCAGCAGTACACTGCGAAGTAAATATTTTAATTTGAAGGTGTCTTTGGCCTAGTAACTTACTTGGTTCAGTTTGTTGCCCGCCATCGGTGAGCGCTATTTAGTCTTCAATTGCTACAATAAAAAAAAACTTATTGACAACGCATGTTAAAAGACTTAGTAGCAGCTGATAAAACTTACTCAACTAATCCACCGCACACAAATCTGCTCCCTGCATGAACTAAAAGCTCAATTAGTACTATAGGACATTTTTATAGGACACAATTTTACGAGGCCTCCTTTAGATGTAATTCCGTGTAAGCAACCATTACGAGGCATGCGGATTCCACAATATCCAATATGCAGTCGTGTAATGCGAAACAGTATCGCTTCCATATTTCGCTCTGAAACATCTGCTGCGCTTCTGAGAGCATAAATGCTAGCACAACGTGAAATTAAATCTCGTTGTAAGAAATTCTAGATCTAGCCTTGCCTTTTAGACTTGCTTTACAATTAATAAATGTTAGTAGCGCCGTTTAGTTTCCGGAGCCCGTACAGTATACCTATTAGTAGTATATAGTACAGTATAGTAGTAGTATGTAGTGCTCGACATAATGGCTTTCCTGTATAAGTCGCTGTGAAAACGGGCAAGTAACTGGTCAGTTGCCACCGCCATGCCGGCAAAACCCCAACCCCCCCATGAGCTCCCGAAACTCTACTCACTAGCAGAAACTCGACTCAGAGGACATTTGGCTGCAGTATTCTATATGGTGGAGGTTCTTCCCCGGACGGGCGGCTCAATTCGAGTCCTACCTCTCTTACTCTCTCTTCTCGTTTGTCCTCTCTGGTCTCTCTGGACTCAAGTCTAATTTGTACCTCGATTTGTCTTTGTATCGTAAGTATGTATAGTTTTAAGTCAACTATTTGGCGTGCAATAAAGAATATCTACATTAACAGTACCTCAAATTCAATCAACGGACCAAGCGGAACCACCAAATTCGTCATCTGAGCATGAAATGATCATTTCCATAACTGGAAAATATCCAATTACGGATATCGTATACGCGTAATCCAATAGCGAGTTATAAGTGGACAACAAACAGTTAATCACAGAGTCCAATTAAACATCAAATGCGCCGCCGGCTCCGTCCGCCAATCAGCGATCTAATCGAAATGCGGGCGAAGCTGTGTGAAGGGACGGCCTTTTGGAGGCCTCGGCGCGATTTACAGCTAGGATAACAATTGGTTAGCTTGGTTGTGACCCTGTCTTCTGAACCGAGAGTTGTGATTTCGTTCCCACCTAGGACAAACAGACAGGCGACCTAATGATTTTGATACGTGTTGAAAGTGTACCTACATCTGTTTCTGCCAATTGTTGACTGGTAGAGAATGCCTTTGCGTCATTAAGTCCGCCTTTTGTACACTATTTCTTTTGTGCAATAATGATTAAATAAATAAATAAAGTGGATATAAATGTTACTGTTTGCAATAAAATTTACTTACTGGCTGTAAAATTACTTCTATGTTTATGTTATGATTTAGAACAGGACCACCGCATCCCATCTCATCAGACGACTAAAGGAATAGCAGGAAAGTGCTTAAGTATAGATAGATAAATAGATATCTTTTATTGTACAAAATACAAACCTCACAGGAAAGGCAAGATACGTGATGAAGTTAACACAAGTTTAGCTTGCAGAAACTCTACTCGCGGGAATTCGTATTGTTTCTAGAAGTTATCCAGTAGTGAGTTATTTTTGTGTGTGGAAGTGGTGGAAAAAGAGGAAAAAGAGGGGGGAACCCTCGAGTGCGATTGCCATTGGGATATGTCCAGGGGTTGGACGTTTGCAGATGATGATGATAACATTGGATTGGCTCGATGGATCATTTGGTAGTGACCAATGCCCTCTGAGCCAAGGGTCGTGGGTTCGATTCCCGCACAGTACAAACATTTGTGTTCATGAACATGTCCAACTAATACAAACAGTATTGGACTGAGTGTTTTCTATGTACGAGTATAATATGTATTTATTTACTAAAGAAATTCTAGTACCCATAGTACAAGCTTCGGCTTAGTTTGGGGCTAGGTGGCGCTGTGTGACGTAGCGTGGCATGTCTTGGGTTATTTATAGGTACCTTATCGAGGCTAATTCGCTACCCAATACAATCGTATCGTTATCCGTAACGAAGCTACCCCGCTTACCTAACTTATATTTAGTGCAATCGCGGGTCGCACGGACGGGTCTCGACTCCAGTCCCGACTATACCCGCGTGCGCTACGTGACTCCACAGTCGACGTCTGACGCTAAAAACTCACGGGGCGATTTGCGCCCGCGCCCGTCGTGATAGTGGAGCCGCGTTTTTTTTTGCAAGGGGTGCAGACCGGTCTGAAGGCCAGCTTATAGTAAATGATCACTTCAGCCTATAGACACCGCAACACCAGAGAGTTTTACTTCTAAACTCACGAGATCAGTTTTTTGCTCAGTTACGCAGTCGTCGCGGTTGCGATTATAATCGCCCAATCGATTATCAGGTGATTTTCTAAGACCAGTAGTTGCAAAAAGGTTAGATTTCTGCTCTCTGCCCGCCACCGGTCACTAGTGGAGGCGCAACCCGCCGAGACCGCAAATAATCACCCTACAACTAAAATAGCACACGTGAGATTTGATGCAAAAAGATTAAAGATTGGCTCCAAGGTGTTTACACGATGATGGCTCGAGTGAAAGTGACTGTCGGCGTTTTGCGTAACGTCATATTCAACCGACATCTGTCACTTGAATTTGACATTCGTCCACAAATGTCAAACCAAAGACAACGTTAATAAAATCAAGCCGTTAGTGGCGCACCGACACATGTATAATGTGCATTCTACAGAAGCTATGTACGCAACCGCGGCGAACGTGGGTGAAAATCGTCCCGTGAATTCTTAGCTTGGAGCGACCGGATCTTCCGATTTGTTCCGCGCCGAGATTGAAACGTGCATGTGGGATTTGGTGAACAGACGTGATGCAGTTATAACGCAAGTCTAGCTTGAGCGGACAATCTTGTCGTGGGAATTCGAATTGCTTCGAGAAATTAACTAATTGCGAGCTTAGGAATCTTAAAGTCAGAAACGAAATAAAATTCGGTATGTCCATAGCCACAGTACTTATGGTAACGTATTTTTGTAATGATTTCTAAATACTCTTAATATGAACACGAACTCTATATACTTTTAATATGTGACTGGCTCGGTGGCTCAATTGGTAGTGACCCCTGCCTTCTGAACCAAGGGTCGTGGGTTCGATTCCCACCCGGGACAAACATTCGTGTAATGAATACTTGTGTTTGTTCCATGTCTTGTCTGGGTGTTTATAATTTGTATTTAAGTATTTATTTGTGGTACCTTCGTTGTTCTGATACCCATAGCACAAGTGCTTAAGCTACTTACTTTGGGATTAGAGCAATGTATGTAATGTTGTCTGATATTTATTTATTTATTAATATGAACATGGTCATTCAATACTGTTTCGATGACTTCTTTGATAGTGGATCCCTGTCTCTTGAACCAAAGGTCATCCTCGAGTTCCTCCTGAGTTTGAGCCCCACCCGGGACAAACATTCGTAATAATTGTTCCATGTTGTATTTAAGCATGCAGGTATTTCGTACGCAGGTACCAACCTGCGCTGTTCTGGTACCCATAGAACCAGTGCTCAAGCTACTTACTTTGGAATCACTTTCTGGTACGTCCAACCGATGGTTTGGATAAATAAATAAAAAGCATTGCACTATGCTTAGAACAACTGAAAACTTCGTCTTATGTATCTGCCTGCACTTATCATTATTACACAGCGTAGGTTAACACTTTGCTATCTACCTAATAATGCGAGTACCTCTCGAACCCGCGAGGTACGTAAGTGCCCATCACAATAGGGCGGTTACATTTACAACCCCTTTATTTTATGTTTTACGACGATAAGGAAAAAAGGCCTTAAGTATACTCGTATTAAGTAAAAGAAATTTCGAAAGTACTCAATCGTCTTTTTTTTATTTTTTCATAGTGGCTCGACATAATGGCTTCCCTACACCTGATGGAAAGCGAAAGAGAAGCCCAAGCCGCTGTGACAACTGGCAAGTAACTGGTCAGTTACCTGTCAGTTGCCACCGCCATGCCGGCCCAACCCTAACCCCCCCACGAGCTTGCCCTTGCTGGGACTAAACGCTGAAAATTCAGCGTTTAGTCCCAGCAAGGACAAGACGATTGACAATTCCCATTCCATATCATCGATGTCTGTGTGCTTTCCGGATTTAAAATAGGACCAGACCATCTCATCCCGTGGGTGTCGTAGAAGACGACTAGGGAATATCAGGAAACGGCCAGTAGCATTTATCTGGGTACAAATACAACCCACTTCGGCAACTAAGTCACCTGCCAAGAGCTTGCTTCCTTACATCCCTTCATCCATATGGTCTGTCTAAAGTCCTGAGCAGAACGTTTATATGGCTGGCGATGCAAGCCAGTAGTATGTAAGAGCAAGCTCACCAGCAGATGCAGGCATTTTGTCGGCGATAACATTGAAAATGATGTCGGGCGCGTACGGGCGAGTTGGCACGCCGCCTGATGCGCACAGATGACACCCGGTATTACTTATATACTTAGATGCTTACATATATATTGTGTAGTTTACCTATTAACCACATGCACGCGGGCGACGGTAGCATAATGGTTTAGGCTTAACCTCATACTAAACGGCCCCTTCCCTAAACGGTCAAAATTCATCTGTTTCCAAAAATATAGGAGCCGGCTAGCAAATGTATTCCTATGGTAAATATAATATTTTAATCTATTTCTTATCTCGCATAAAAGAGAGGCGGCAGACGGGCAAGTGTGATGCCTGATGGTGAACAGTCAACACCGCCCATGAAACGACTACCGCAACTCATTTTTTCACTGAAGTGGAATGGAGATGAAATTTTAATGCTTAATTTTCGTTAACTCCACGTTTAAATGTACAAAGCTGGATGAATTTTCTTAGTTTTGAACTTATAGAGGTAAGCCTCTATAAGTCCAAAACTAAGCTTAGCTTAATAATGCGCTTATTTGAGAAACTTCCTACAAAAATTCGTGCATAACACACATACTTGACGCACTCGACTAGTTCGAAGTTGCGACATGAACAAATTGTAATTTACGAACTTTCAAACTTTTTGGTACGCAAATATCGAATATCCTTTATGATTCGTGCAGGTTTTGCACTCCTGGCATAAAGCTAGGATAAATACAATAGTGTTTGTTTAAAGCAGCTCACACCAAGTGTTGCCGGTGCATCGTGTTTGCGGCTGCATTCAAAGCGCTCGCTCGCGCATGCCGGACCGCTGAGCCGGCCCGCGGCCTGAGGCACGGTTACTATCACGTTCGCCCCGTACCTGGTGGCCTTTGGAGCAACTAGTTTAGCTAAATCTTTGACTTTGTTGCGATGTTCCTACATATGAGAAACATGAACAAATAAGATTACGAGTACGTTGTCGCCTAATATGTGATAACAATGCCAGACATCAAAAGAAATGGCTTTTCTTTTTTACTATGATCATCAGATTATTATTAATAATAAATGCGCTATACAATTCTCACCAATTACCTCGTCTCAAACGACAATTTCACCTCGTACTATGAGTTGCATTATGATGAATTGATGACTGGTCTCATGGAAAACTCAGAAACGAAACAATTCAGAATATTTAATTTAAGCAAAATTATATATTTTTTTACTTTTACTGACCGACCAGGTCACTAACCAAGATAGATCCCAGTTATAAGTATTGTGAACAAAAAAGTCAGCAAGGGATGGAGATAACTGGTTACTGAAGTCGCAAAAACCTATCAAGGTCGGGACCATGTCTCGACCTTCAGCAGCTAAGAACAAACTAAACAAGCAAATACAAGGTCATCATCATCCTCAGCCTATTGCGGTCCACTGCTGGACATAGGCTTCGCCAAGTTAACCACAACGTTAGGCAGTTGGGTTGGCAATCGCAGGGCGTAGCTTCTCGCGTCGGTGACGCTACTGTCCGTTATCGGTCTGTGGTATTTCATTGTGATGGTTATATAGCCACCAGTCGGTTGCCAGCGCCTCGTTTGTTATTCGGCAGAATGCACCACGGGCAGGTGAGATTGGCTTGGAGCAAAAAGATGAAAGGCCGCTCCCTTACATCACAAACTCTAGGTAAAAAACATAATTTAATCCTAAATCCCCAACACAAGGTGTTCCAAATCGAGCGTCTCATTTCAACACCGCAGCCGACAGGTGGCGCGAGTGCGTTCGAGTGGAGAAATTAATATCCGGTCGGAGCCGCGTCGCTTCCGGGTCACCGCGCTGCACCCCACCCTGTAGGGGGGGCCCAGGGTACTGACCAGGGTAATTAAACGGCTTCCTTGCGACGTGCATCGCCGGTGAGGATGATAAATGGCCAGTAATCCCCTTTCGGGATAATTTGAGTGTTAAGAGATAAGATGACGCGTGATTATGTGTTGATGTGGGTGCTTAATTTGTGAGTTGGTACTTTTAATTAATCCCGTTTTGAGGATATGGGGGCTGTTTCCCTGAACGAATTTTATGCTGTGTATGAAACTCGTTTACTTAGGTTACGTAAGGTTTACATTTTTTTTCATGATAGAGGGGGCAAGTGGTAAGTTCACTTCAGTAGCTTCATAATGTACTTAGTCATCATCATCATCATCAGCCTATGCAGTTCCCTGCTGGACATAAGCCTCTCCAGTTGTTCGCCACTTAGGGCAAACATCTGGAGGATATACCCATAATCGCCACGCTGGGCAGGCGGGTTGGCGATCGCAGGGCGTAGTTTCTTGCTCCGGTGACGCTGCTGCCCGTCACCGGTCTTTAGTATTTAGCTACGCCTTCAATTGTGATGGTTATACCGCCACCAGTCGGTTGTCAGCGCCTCGTTTGTTATTTGGCAGGATGCACCACAGGCAGGTGAGGTTGGCTTGGAGCAAAAAGATGATGGGTCCCCTATTTCCCATGTAAATATACCATGTACTTCATCGAATTAAGTTGTTATTAAAATCTAAATTTAAGAACCATATAATGGTTTCCTTAAAGTGACTTGGGGTTACTAGCAGCAAGAAAAAAAAAAACTTTTGGAATTTAAACCCAAGAGCTTCCGATTTTAACCTTTGTTTGCGATAGACTTTATTTAAAAAGCAATTGATTCTGCATCATATCTGGCTTACAGCGAATTTAATGGTAAAAAAGTTTTTGTACTCAATGAAAACTCATGGAAAGGCAATTTATTTTTTATCCTCCGAAACACGTAACGAAAACGAACTCAAAGTTAAATTGATGCTTGCATGAGAGAGGCGTGGCTGTTTGGCATCACAAGATTGGTAGCGATTGGAAATGAACCGCGAATGTAAACCGGATAAGTAAGTATCGAGACAGGAAAATAAACAGTACCTAATTTTACAACAGGTGCTTTTAAATTCACTTTAAGGACTTTGAATTTAAAAGCAACGGTAGTAAAATATAAGTAAGTGTACGTAAGCGTTATTTTTACATCAGGCCAGCCAAAATTATTTTGATGCCGATAAAATATTTTCATAATAAACACGGCGCTAGTTTCTGTGTAAAATATTTCTTACGCCTTTAGAATACTCGTTGTATGCTCTCGATAGGGTGCAAATTCACCTGAGCTCGTGTTATCGGGAATACTGACATCTCAAGCATCTTGAGAATATTCCATTGTATAGATACTCTCTGCAGGTATCGTAGTGAATTCTCGGAAGAGCTGTTTGATGATATCCCTTTACCCTGTCTTTGAAAGAGTGAAATACGTGTGAAGTACGAGTATAGTCCAGTTACGTATAACGTCATGAACATATTAAATAGGACGTAGAAGAATACATTTTTAATTTTATACTCATCATCAGGGATGTAAGGGAGCGGCCTATCATCGTTTCGCTCCAAGCCAACCTCACCTGCCCGTGGTGCATCCTGCCGAATAACAAACGAGGCGCTGGCAACCGACTGGTGGCGGTATAACCATCACAATTGAAGGCGTAGCTAAATACTAAAGACCGGTGACGGGCAGCAGCGTCACCGGAGCAAGAAGCTACGCCCTGCGATCGCCAACCCGCCTGCCCAGCGTGGCGATTATGGGTATATCCTCCAGATGTTTGCTCTAAGTGGCGAACAACTGGAGAGGCCTATGTCCAGCAGTGGACTGTAATAGGCTGATGATGATGATGATGACTCATCATCATCATCAGCCTATTACAGTCCACTGCAGGCCTCTCCAGCTGTTCGCCACTGAGGGCAAATATATGGAGGATATACCCATAATCGTTAGCGATCGCAGGGCGTAGCTTCTTGCTCCGGCGACGCTGCTGCCCGTCACCGGCCTGTACTAACTACGTCTTCAATTGTGATGGTTATACCACCACCAGTCGGTTGCCAGCACCTCGTTTGTTATTCGGCAGGATGCACCACGAGCAGATGAGGTTGGTTTGGAGCGAAAAGATGATAGGCCACTCCCTTATCCTTACATTTCTATAGTTTTTTTATAGTGGTCAGTTACCTGTCAGTTTCCGCCGCCATGCCGGCCCAACCCCAACCCACCACGAGCTCCGGAAACCCTACTCTCCGGCAGAAACACGACTCAGAGGTCATTTGACTGCGATATTCTATAGGGTGGAGGTCCTTCCCCGGACGGGCGGCTCAATTCGAGCGAAGATTCGCTATGCCCTACCTCTCTTAAAAAGTAGAATATAACGGCTTCCCTACGCCTGATGGAAAGCGAAAGAGAAACGGGCGAGCTTTTTTTGCTAAAAATGCTGTTACATTATAGCAAAGTGAACATACTGAGAGGTTGAAATTAGTGAGCTAAAACGACATGATGCACATAAAAAAGGAATAGAATATAAGGAAAGAATACGTTTATACGTGATGGGTATCCCGCACGCACGCTGGCGCGACCGCAAATCAGAGCGGGCGGCCGATTGACTCGCTCAATCACACGCTTCGACGGCCAATCACGGTGACTCGTAATGCTGTTATGCACAAACATTTACATAATATTATACCTCCTTGACATCGTTACGATATACATTTCAATAATAGACTTTTTCCTGAAGGAAAAGAATACAAATCAACGCTCTTTTGTTTCCGTGTCGTACGTGTGGTATGAAGTGGTAAGAGGCGACTAAGTGAATTCTTGAAATTTCAGCTTGTATACGTTTGGTTATGATAATGACACAATTTCATACAATTTCCTAAAAAAAGGGGGGGGGGATGTCTTGAAGGGTACTATACTAAATACGAGAAGAGAGAGGTAGGGCATAGCGAATCTTCGCCCGATAGTTGCCAGTTGTCACAGCGACTTGCGCTTCTCTTTCGATTTCCATCAGGCGTAAGGAATCGAGCTACAATAAAAAAACGGAACCCACACGGATGGACATAGTCATGTATGATTATGACAATGGTTTGTTTGTCATTAACAAAATAAATATAAACCTTTGAAATATGTCATGAGTCGTGAATACGGTTCGGCGATCGTATATCAAAACGGTCGCTTAATAACATGCATCGGCAGGCAATCACGCCGTCACGGAATGTTGTCAAGCGCCGAATGTATCGGCATATTATTATTACTTTACACAATAACTACTGAAACCTCTGTGTTATTCCTCCCTGTTTTTGATATATTTTTAAACGCTTTAGAAACACCAAATGATGTGTGAGGTTCTCAATTTAAGTCTATAGGTATTATCGCCATTTGAAAGTCCGTTTTCATTTACTGCTTGGCTAAATGTATGAATAAAATTTTAACCTTTACATCATCACTTTATGTAGGTACTCTATGTTGTGAATTCAATATATTTATCGTTATTCTTGTTAATAGATGAAAGCCTTCCGCTCTCCGTCGCCGTTCGCCACTTTGGGCAAACACCTGGAGGATTCACCCATAATCGCCACGCTGGGCAGGCGGGTTGACGATCGCAGAGCGTAGCTTTTACCTCCGGTGACGCTGCTGCCCGTCATTGGCCTGTAGTATTTGGTTACGCCTTCAGCCGTGATGGTTATACTGCTACCAGTTGGTTGCCAGAGCCTTGTTTGTTGTTCGGCTGGAGTACCTCGGGCAGGTGAGGGTGACTTGGAGTGAAAATATGATTGCTCCCTTACATTGTTTTTTATAATAGCTCAACATAATGGCTTCCCTACGCCTGATAGAAAGCGAAAGAGAAGCCCAAGTCGCTGTGACAACTGGCAAGTAACTGGCTGTCAGATGCCACTGCCATGCCGGCCCAACCCTAACCCCCAACGAGCTCCGGAGACCCTACTCACTAGCAGAAACACGACCCGGAGGTCATTTGGCTGCGGTATTCTATAGGGTGGAGGTCCTTCCCCGGACGGGCAGCTCTATTCGAGCGAACATCCCTTGAAATCTAAACTTTGTATGTTGATTTTGATTTTGGTTTTCTGACACAATGATCCACTAAGCTAGCCAACCAATATCAGAATCTACAAATACAGTCCAGTGTGTATCAACATTGCTCGCAATGGTATTTATTGAATGTGCTTAGTTAGCCGTGTGGGTTATTTGGTTTGCGGCGATCGGCGCGGTCAAAGCAATCACGGCATTCACTCGGCCGACGTGGCGTCACAAAGCTGAGCTAATTATCACCTGTGATGCTATTATTTTGTATGTAATTGTTCGTATTTGTAGTTCATCATCATCATCATCAGCGTATTGCAGTCCACTGCTGGACATAGGCCTCTCCAGTTGTTCGTCACCTAGGGCAAACTTCTGGAGGATATACCCATAATCGCCACCCTGGGCAGGCGGGTTGGCGATCGCACGACGTAGCTTCTTACTCCGGTGACGCTGCTGCCCGTCATTGGCCTGTGGTATTTAGCTACGCCTTCTATCGTGATAGTTTTACCGCCACCAGTCGGTTTGCCAGAGCCTCGTTTGTTGTTCGGCAGGATGCACCACGGGCAGGTGAGGATGGCTTGGAGCGAAAAGGTGATAGGTCGCTCCCTTACATCCGTATTTGTAGTTGCAGGATGTTTATTTGTTTATTATATGTGTAGGATCACCAGCGTCACCGGAGCGAGGAGCTAGTGAGCTACGCCCTGCGATCACAAGCCGCCTGCCCAACGTGGCTATTATGGATGTTTGACCAAAGTGGAGAATAACTGGAGAGGCCTACGCCCAACAGTGGACTATTATAGGCTAATGATGATGATTTGTGAGAGGTAGGGCATAGCGAATCTTCGCTCGAATTGAGCTGCCCGTCCGGGGAAGGACCTCCATTCCATAGAATACCGCAGTCAAATGTCCTCCGGGTCGTGTTTCTGCCGGTGAATAGGGTTTTCGGAGCTCGTTGGGGGATAGGGTTGGGCCGGCATGGCGGTGGCAGCTGACAGGTAACTGACTAGTTACTTGTCCGTTGTCACAGCGACTTGGGCTTCTGTTTCCACTATGTCGAGCTACTGTAAAAAAAATGATGTACAAATAAAATCCAAATAAAGCCTATACCAATTAGTGAAAGCGAATATTTGTTAAACGCCAACTACAAAGCGTTAGAGCATCTTTATAGAGTACATCTACAGTTTCCCTTTGAGGAACAGGAAGGATGTCTAAACCCGTCGTATATCATGGGAGTGTCGTGGCTGCGCTGCGTCAAAGCGGTTACATTTAACAGATTGCCGCGCTCGGGTCGCGCTGTGCTAATATTTGGGCGTCTGTGAACGGACCGCTCGCTTGGAACATTTTGGCGATAGATACCAAAAGAATGAAAGGAGTTTCATCCAATTTATTTCTAAAAATGATGGCATCTTTCTTTAGTTTGAAGTACCTACCTAGCGACGACATTGGTGAAATTTCTGGAAAAACTAAAAAATAACAAACGTACCTACACGTATGTATATCAGACAGCATTACATAGATAGATTGCACCGATCGCTAAGTCAGTAGCTTTAAAATAGCTTGAGTCATCAGAACTACTGAAACTATCACAAACATAATTACCTATGTAGGTTCTGATGATTCAATTTATCATAATATCATCATCATCATAATCAGCCGTGGAGCACCCTGTTCAGAAACAAAGTACCAGGCCCCCAGTCTTCGGCTGGCTATCCCTAGTTTAGGTAACGGCCGGGCAGGGGTATTTTTTTGGGGAGGCCTACGTTCAGCAGTGGACGGTCCAAGGCTCTTGATTAATTGATTAATTAAATTTAAAAAAAAATCTAAGTAAGTTTATCAGTTGTCTAACCCATACAAACTTCGGCTTAGTTAGGGGCTAGGTGGCGCTGTGTGGCCCAGTGTGGCATGTCTTGGGACATTTATGTATTTATTTAAATTTGAGTTCAAGTTAGCACAAATGTTCATAACAACATCCCGGCACACTGGGCTGAGCGAGTGACGTCTCAATCAAACTCCGCTATCGGACACCTCCGCATCCCTCGTGACGTCACGCCTAATCAGCCTTCAAGCTGCTCGCTTGAGCTTGATTGCGATTGCTTTGGAGGTACATCACAAACACATACCGTGTTATTGTGTGGGGTCTGACACATTCTTAATACGTTGCAGTCACTTGGAATTGATTGTGATTTCCAAAGTCTGTTGTTAACGCCTTCACGTGTACTTAGATGTTTAGGTACTTACTTCTCTGGCTAAGCGACCCAAAGTGACTTTACTAAAATGAACTGTATGTATCGACTGTAAGGGATGTAAGGGAGCGACCTATCACCTTTACGCTCCAAGCCATCCTCACCTACCCGTGGTGCATCCTGCCGAAGAACAAACAAGGCTCTGGCAAAGCGACTGTTAGCGGTAAAACCATCACGATAGAAGGCGTAGCTAAATACCACATTTGATTTGAACTAAGTAACATCAAATCAAAAAATATATTATATGAATATAACATAAAATATAATGATGAATTAAGAACCCAAGACTGTCGGCTAAATAAGCCTGGCCACTACTGATCGTCCCATTTAAGCTAACGAAGTTTCATTTAATCATATTACTCTACTTTTTCGTATTTCCGAAGATACGTAATTTGGCTAAGTAAATTACGCGATATGTCTGAAAAATATACGTATTGGAAGCCTACTCGAAATGCCGGAGGGACGAAATAGTAAATTATGTGGCGTCATCTATCCGATCCCGAGGGATTTAGAGGTGGGCGACGCTAGTGTTGCTACGCTAGTCTGTTATGAGACAAAATAATAACGATGATAAGACAAACACTTGATCTTCATGAAACACAAAAGTGTATCGGTTTGTCAGATTTCTTTACTATCTATACAAAGGTATTTTTTGTAACAGTAATGAACTATCCTGTCCCCCTTTTGGTTTTTCTGTGAAGGATTTATGGATATTTCATGGAGCCTGGACTATTTTTTTTTCCTTAATGACTAGGTACCATGATTGCCAAAACGCCATTGACACCGACGGACTCTCTCACCCCTAGGAGAAGTTAAGCTACACAGCTTAAGGCACCCTGTAGTGAGGTTAGAGTCTCGACACTCGTCTATGAAGTCCACGTCTTTATAGGATACTCAATTGCCACACTTAGGGTACTGCTTGAAGGGTCCGTAAAGACGCTGTTTTCAGACTATCGTTTCATCACACCGCAAAGAGGAGAGGGTTCCTCATCACAGATAAACAGCTGGCACGAGTAATCTTTATGAAATTTCGTAACCTGACTTAAGATTATACCAGGTTTAGTGTCCCACTTGCTTAATAAAGTGTTAGCACAGTAAGTCGTGCGGGATGGCGACGTACTGTGGACGCCCCATCAGGGTCTGCCCCATCCAGGGGACATAAGGCGGGGGCACCTCCACCTGCCTTGCACGGGTCCTCGTCTCCGTCGGACGGGAGTAGGCTGGCCCTCCTGGCCTCTCCCGTCGCTCCCCCCCCAGGGTGGGAGCTTGGTGGGTCTGCCTTAAAGACAGTCAGAGCTTGACTGCGCCAAGGTAGTATAGATAAGGTCGCCGGTCGAGGGGCCGGGGTTTTTAGTGGGTATTCCCTGCCTCTCTTCCATCCTGAGGCAGGGTGCCGTCCTCCCACTCCAGAGGACGGTGTGAGTCCTACATACCCCATCACTCCCCCCGGGTGACGGGGATGCGTAAAAGCATTTTCCACGGCATAAAAAAAGGGGGACATACGACAATAAGTCAAATGAAGTAAGTCAAGTGTCCCACTTAAAGTATGAGTCAAGCCACGCAACACGTCACTAGCGCGCTGGAGTCCATTTGTCAGCGTCGGGAGTCGGGAAGTATTCCTCTCGTGTATTCGGTTCATGCTTAATCTTCATAAGTTGCCTCCGGGGAGTTTACTGTTACCAGCCAATTCAGCTTCGATGGAACGATGGAATGGAAGTTGATTAGGTATGCTCAACAGTTTTGGGTTTTAAGACAATGTTATATTTGTTACTTTTTTTAGATTGGTGAATCGTCTACACTAATTATTATAAAGAGGAAAACTTTGTTTGTTTGGTTGTAATGAATAGGCTCAAAAACTACTGGACCGTTTTTAAAAATTCTTTCACCATTCGAAAGCTACATTATCCACGAGTAACATAGGCACAATTTTATTTTGGAAAAAAAAACTTTACGCGGACGAAGTCGCGGGCGGAAAGCTAGTTATTTATAATATGGGATGTAAGGGAGCGACCTATCACCTTTTCGCTGAAAACCATCATCACCTGCCCGTGGTGCATCCTGCCGAACAACAAACGAGGCTCTGGCAAACCGAATGGTGGAGGTAAAACCATCACGATAGCGTAGCTAAGTACCACAGGCCGATGACGGGCAGCAGCGTCAACGGAGCGAGAAGCTACGCCCTGCGATCGCCAACCCGCCTGCCCAGCGTGGCGATTATGGGTATATCCTCCAGATTTTGGCCCTAAGTGGCGAACAACTGGAGCGGCCTATGTCCAGCAGTGGACTGTAATAGGCTGATGATGATGATTCTAAGTCCAGAAATCACAAAGACAGTCCGGAGAGGCTTATCTCCAGCAATGATCGAGATAGGTTGATGATGATGTACCGTATGTAATTAATAACCATACCAAAAGCTTACGTGGTAATTATCATCAAGAATACGTGTTTGATCATATCCTTACGAAAACATAAACTTACACCATTTCACGTTGAATAAATTTTACTCGCTAACTATCAAAGGCGGCTATTTAAACAGCTCCCGTGGCCTTTGTCCGATATTGATACTCGTTGGCCGGATATTAACATTGCATTGGCGGATATTCGGCGATATTCCGGCTATGTGGCCGAAATTAGGTCGGGAGAGAATTACTTTCAATAACGACGCATACCCATATGTGTCAGAGTAGACAAGTTTCTCACTAACAGATATTTCAGCATACAATCAACGAATCCAGCGCATAATTCTACATCCACTACAGGAATCTGTCGCTACCACCACTTCATTGCTATTTGTTTATTGTAAAATATACTCTTCGTCTGTTATCTCTATGTTTCCTGTATCATCGTCATCCTATCGCAATATACTGCTGGACATAGGCTTCTCCAATTATTTGCTACTTTGAGCAAACATCTGGAGGGAAGAGAGGTAGGGCATAGCGAATCTCGAATTGAGCTGCCCGTCCGGGGAAGGACCTCCACCCTATAGAATACCGCAGCCAAATGATCTCCGGGTCATGTTTCTGCTGGTAAGTAGGGTTTCCGGAGCTCGTGGGGTGTTAGCCCCCCAACCTTAGGGTTGGGCCGGCATGGCAGTGGCAACTGACAGGTAACTGACCAGTTACTTGCCAGTTGTCACAGTGACTTGGGCTTTCTTTCGGTTTCCTACAGGCGTAGGGAAGCTATTATGTTGAGTTACTATAAAAAAAGGCATTACCGATAATCGCCACGATGGGCGTGGGAACTAGTGATCGCAGGGCGTAGCTCCTCGTTCTGACGACGCTGCTCTCCTTCATCGGCCTGTGATTTTTAGTTACATCTTCAAACATGATGGTTATACCGCCACAAGTCGGTTGCCCCACCCCTATTAACAAAGGTCATATAACGCCTGTCATAATCAGACTTAAACGTGGCAGTGCCATTTGTCCTCTTTTAATCTAAACACAGCAGTGGCAGCTAACCTCGTATACATTTCACGCGAAGCCCGTAAGCGCAGTTGTACGTCACGGGCACAATATCCGCGCGGGTCCGCTGCTGCGGATATTAATATCCGGACGGCGCCAATTTCGGACGATCCCTAGCGGGGTATGCATTTAAATATTCCGCTTTCGAAATATATTGTCCTGTCTAACTCTCTGTCTAAGTACCTTGCTTTGGTTTGGTCATAAATGTATGCTGGGCCTAATAGGAATAAATAAATAAATAAATATTAGACAACATCACATACATTGCTCCGATCCCAAAGTAAGTAGCTTAAGCACTTGTGTTATGGGCATCAGAACAACGAAGGTATCACAAATACATACTTAAATATAAACACCCAGACACGGAACAAACACAAGTGTTCATCACACGAATGTTTGTCCCGGGTGGGAATCGAACCCACGACCCTTGGTTCAGAAGGCAGGGATCACTACCAATTGAGCCACCGAGCCAGTCAGATTGTGTGAGTTTCACACACCTCGCCCGTCTTTCCCAGGATTCAGCGTAAAGTGCTAAATACATTCCCTCTTTGGTAGTGGTTGCAAAGAGAAGGTTTGATTCCAAGTAGACATCCAATAAAAATTCATTACTATCTAGATTGCTCAGTAGGAGTCAGAAGCTACCATTCGAACATTAGGACTTAAGTCTTTTACAATACAATACTAAGCGATACTGAGATAACTCTTATTTCAATACCATAATACAGACTTCGCACCCAGGTTGGCCGCTGTAAAGACAATTAGTCCAGGTGGGGCTTCATTGGGGTGCAACAAAGAGAAGCCTCCTCGAGTGGCAAACTGCTACTAATCTCCTTCGGGGGATTGGTAGTAGTGGGTCCTGGCGCACCCTGGGCAACGGCGGGTGGTAATCTCTTAGGAGATTGCCACCCGACGGCAGATTCCCTTCGAGGGGGACGGTTCTCCCGTCCGTCCCGCCTCGGGCGATGTCGCGCGTTGGCGGCATTGGTTGGCAGGAGTACTCCGCGGCTGCGCGTCTGTGCGCAGCTCCCGTTGATGTGCTCCTGTGCACCCACTCTGTCCGATGGACGTCTTCGTCCTGTTGGACTTTGGTCGTTGGTGAGCTCTGGCTCGTAGTGTGGCGGTGTAGCACCGCGGCGCGGCGGGTCCGTCGGCTGCGAATACGCTGTCGGCGGACAGACTTCGGTCAACTGTCGGGCAACCTGTTACCCCTGCCTTATTGCTAGGCAGGGGCCAGGGGGCTTGCCTTAACCGGCCGGCCCGAGTGGAGAAAACCACACTAAAAAACCAACCCGCGCGGCGGGTCCGTCGACTGCGAATAACGTGGTTGGCGGACTGACTTCGGTCACCGTCGGGCAACCTGTTTCCCCTGCCGTGTTTCTCGGCAGGGACCAGGGGACTTGCCTTGACCGGCCGGTCCAAGAGGAGACAACCTCACTAATAAACCCCAATCCCACCGCTGTGGAGGCTCGTGGCAGGTGGGGCCCCTATTTGGGGGTCGTCGGCTGGGTGAAGGTCGGCGGAGCGGCTCAGCCCACGGGGAATGCCCGCCCCCCGTGGCCGTAAATAGGGTTGCCCAGGTACAGGGGTCTCTGCCTGGGTGGACCACATATTTCCCCCACACTCGTGGGTCTTTTATGGATACCTTAACTAAAAACTCTTTTATTTTGTTGGAAAAGGAAGTGGAGGAAGAGGAGGCGCATGCAAGCGCGGGGCCTTCGGGCGTGATTCCGCCTTCGGGCGAGGCGTCAGGGCCTTCGGGCGTAGAGATTCCGCCTTCGGGCGAGGCGATGGGGCCTTCGGGCGTGGTGATTCCGCCTTCGGGCGAAGCGATTGGGCCTTCGGGCGTCGAAAGCGCGCATTCTAGCGCAGATGAGAAGGTGATAGTGTCTCGCGGTCCTCAAACCAGAAGCCGCACATCATCCGCGGCTTCTCTCGCAGGGTCATTTTTCAGGAGACCCTCTGATGTGGACTCAGACGACACATTACATATGTCGGACGAGAGCTCAGTCTCCCGCTTGAGTTTTCTCAAGCGGAAACGGGGCGACAACTATGCGGATTCCGCCTCGGACTCCCCGGCCCCCAAAGGGAAAGGGAAAGCGAAGGCGAAAAGAGGGCGCGGCAGGCCGGGTACAACGGGAGAGTACATCGGCCGTGCCGCGGCCCTGAAAGAACTCAACGCGGCCAAGAAGGCCGCGTTACAGTTGGAAATGGAGGAGCAGCTGCTGGCTAGGGAACGGGAGTCCCGCGCCGCTATGCTGCAGATTGGTTACGGGTCTGATCCAGGTTCCACCATGGACCTGACCAAACTGACAACAGCCCAGATTCAGGATCTGGCGGTGAGCGACCTGGAGAGTATGGACAGGTTTATTGCCACGTCCAGAAACTTGAAGGGCACTCACCGCAAAGGGCTCAATGAAAGGTCCAGCCATCTCAAAGAAACGATGGCTGAATGGTCCAAAAGGACCACTTCGGACGAGACAAAGCGCCTCCAGGTGACTGTCACCCGCCTCACGGCCGAAAATTCACTTCAGGCCATACAGCTCGAACAGCAGAAGGCGGAGACGGAGGCACTTAGAGCTGAAATCGCCCAGCTCAGGAGTGAGCTAAAGGCTGCCCTCAGCGGCAGCCCTACTAGGACGGAGACAGATGGCGTCCAAGCGATGGAGGTGGCCGACGTTCCGTCGCCGGCCCCCTCGTCACTTGTCACTGCGTCGGATATGGAGGCGGCCATTAATCGGGCTATGCTACACCAGAAGGTGTTTACCCGGGACCTGCTCGACGGTTTCAAGCGCCAGCTGAAAAACCCAAACGAGCGGTTCCGACCACCTCTGGCGGCGGACAAACGGGCGAAGACACCCGTGGTTGTCTTGGAACGGCTTCCTGAGCCCTTCAAGGCTCCGGAGCCACCCAAAGCTCAGCGGGTGAAAAAACCGAAGCCGAGTCGGGGGGCAACATCATCCGCCCCCCCTCAGGCTTCCGATCCTTCCTCGTCCAGGGGAACGAAATCTGCCGTGCCTGCACCTCTGCCGGCAGCTATTTCTATTTCTTCCCACCCGGAGGATGTTTTACTGCCGTCGACCACACCAGCAAATGAAGGGTGGTCCGTAGTGGCCCGCAAGAAAAAGAAGGCCAAGAAACCCTCTGCGACTTCAACACCTGTCGCTCAGAGGGCGCCGTCGTCATCGGGCAGGGCTAACAAGCCCCCTCCCAAGGCCGCCACGAACAAGGCGGCCCCGGCGGCCAAAAAGAAAAAGAAGACGAAACGGAGTCTAGTTCCCCCCAAAACGGCAGCAGTCGTGGTAACTCTTACCGCAGAAGCCGCCGACAAGGGGGAAACTTATGAATCGATACTCCGCAGGGCGCGGGAGCATTTTGACGCCGCGCAATTGGGCATCGCAGCGGTCCGCTGCCGGCAGACGCAAACCGGGGCTCGTAAATTCGAGTTTCCCGGGGCGCAGAGCGTGGAGCAAGCGGACAGCTTCGCGGCAAAGTTACGAGAGGCAGTGTCGGATGTGGCCAAAGTCACCAGGCCGCAGAAGTGCACCGACCTTGTCGTGCATGACTTGGACGACTCGATCCAAAAGGAAGAAGTCGTTGAAAAACTGGCCGCCGTCGGCGGAATCAGCCCGGACGGGATCAGGGCGAACGAAATTCGTCCTGGCCGCGGGGGCATGGGCACTCTTCGCCTACAATGCCCCATAACAGCGGCCAAAAAGATTTTGGACGCGGGTAGACTGCTCATCGGCTTCTCGTCGGTGGCAGTCAAAGCACTGGAGGCTCGCCCCCTCCGGTGCTTCAAATGCTACGGGCTAGGCCACACTCGTTCGCTCTGTCCATCGGCAGCGGACCGGACAGACGCTTGCTACCGATGTGGCAAAACTGGCCACAAAGCCGCCACCTGCACGGCGAAGCTGCATTGCGCAGTCTGTGCAGAAGGCGGTAAGCGAGCGGACCACGTAATGGGGGGCAGGAGTTGTGCCCCCCCAACCAAGAGAGGGAGGTTGCCGACGAGGACCCGTCCGGCTAACCCGGTCACCGCAGTTCCTGCGGAGACAGACGGTGCGATGTCCGAATAATGGATAGAGTCGGACATCGCACCTTCCTGCAGGCGAACATTAACCATTGTCGTTCGGCTCAGGACTTACTGCTGCAGTCCGTGGCCGAACGACAATGCGACATCGTCGTAGTGGCCGAACCATACTCGGTCCCCGGCCAATGGTTGGGTGACCGGGATGACACGGTAGCCATCTTCCAGCGGGCTTTCTCTGGGTCTCCCCCTATCTCTCTGCTCGATAGGGGGTCTGGATTTGTCGCTGTCGAATGGGGCGAGATGGCCATCATTGGCATCTACTTCTCCCCCAATCGACCGCTAAGCGAGTTTGAGGCGTTCATCGCCCAATTGTCCTCGGTTGTCCTGCGCTTAGCTCCCCGTTCGGTTTTTGTCGTCGGCGATTTCAACGCCAAGTCGGCGACATGGGGCAATCCACCCGCTTCCTGTAACCGGCGGGGACAAGTGATGGACACATGGATGGTGGCGTCTGGGCTTTCCCTCCTAAATCGGGGAAGCACGTACACGTGTGTGCGACAGCAGGGGGGATCAATAGTGGACTTGTCGTTCGCTTCCCCCGCTCTAGCCGCACGTGTGCGGAATTGGAAGGTGGACCGGGGGGAGACCTTATCTGACCACAGATACGTCTGTTGGGAAGTCGCTCCCCCCAATTCCCAGGCACTGAGCAGCTCTAGCCGGCGCAGAGCAGCGTCGTCTTTCCCGAGGTGGTCTGTTTCCCGTCTGGACCGGGGAATCGCCAAGGAGGCGGCCTTCATCCAGGACTGGATGACGCCTCCCTTCACCGGTTCAGACGTAGACTCGAACGCGGCAGTCTTGCGGGACTCTTTGACCGAGGTGTGCAACTCCAGCATGCCTCGGTCCGGTCGTCCGACACCCCGCAAGGCTGTCTTTTGGTGGACCGCTGAAATCGGAGATCTCCGGGCTGCCTGTATCGCGACCCGACGTCGTTACCAACGAGCGCGTCGACGTCGCACTAGGGATGAGGAGGAAGAGGCCCGCTTATATGCCTCCTACGTTGAGGCTAAGCGGGTCCTCAAAGCGGCCATCGGCGCCGCCAAGGATAGAGGCAGGGAGGAAATGCTCGAGGGCCTTAACAGGGATCCGTGGGGGAGACCGTATAGGGCGGCGCGCAATCAGCTGCGCCCCATTGGTCCCCCACTGACCCAAACCCTCGAGCCAAGCCTGTTGGGGGAAGTGGTCCGGGTTCTGTTCCCGGCCCACTCACCATCTTTTGCTCCCCCTCCCATGCGTTCCAACACCGGAACGGACTCCGCAGAGACGGAAATACCCCTCACCACGTTTGAGGAATTTGAGTCGGCAACCTCGTGTCTCCGGACCAAGAAAACGGCGCCGGGTCCGGATGGTGTCCCCGCCAAAGTGATTGCGCTTGCCGCTCCACAGTTTGAGGAGCGCATTAGGGGCCTCTTTGACTCTTGTTTTTCGGTCGGGAGGTTCCCTAAGCTGTGGAAGGAGGGTCAACTTTGCCTGCTCCGCAAGGAGGGCCGGCCTGCTGACTCGCCGTCGGCATATAGGCCAATTGTCCTCCTTGATGAGATGGGCAAAGTGTTTGAGCGGGTGATCGCCTCCCGCATTAACGAACACCTGGGGGGGACGGGGCCTGACCTGTCCGAGTCCCAGTATGGCTTCCGTACAGGGCGATCAACTATTGACGCCCTGTCTCGGCTAAAAACCCTCTGCAAGGAGGCAGAGGAGCGCGGGGAAGGCGTGTTGGCTATATCGTTTGATATAGCCAATGCGTTCAACACCATTCCCCGCGCTACCATACTGGCGGCTCTTGAGTCGTTTGGTGTTCCAGCATACCTGCGGGTATTGCTGGATAGTTATCTGCGGGATCGGTCGGTCGTATATGTGGACAGGGATGGCAACCTGCGCCGCTATGAGGTCGGATCCGGTGTTCCACAGGGGTCCGTTTTGGGGCCCCTCCTGTGGAACATCGGGTATGATTGGTTGCTGCGCGGGGCTCTCCTCCCGGGCATGGGCGTCATTTGCTATGCCGATGACACCCTAGTCACTGCCCGGGGGAAGACGTTCGAGCGTGCTGCGCGACTGGCGGAGGCGGGGGGCACTCTCATTGCCCGACGCATTGGCCTTCTGGGGCTGCGAGTGGCGCTCGAAAAGACCGAGGCCATCTACTTCCATGGACCTCGGCAGCGCCGCCCTCAAGGCGCCTACATTGTGGTCGATGGTGTCCGAGTAGAGTTAAAGGACACCATCAAATATCTCGGACTGGAGTTGGACTCGCGGTAGCAGTTCGGCCCGCATTTCAGCCGGCTGTCACCGCGGCTCCTTAAATCAGCCGATGCTTTTGCCTGGCTCCTCCCGAATTTGGGGGGGCCGAAGGCGCATTGCCGGCGCCTTTATGCCGGCATAATAAAAAGCATCGCGCTGTACGGTGCCCCGATCTGGGCAGACCGTGTGTCTCATAGAGACAACGTCGTGCACCTCCGGCGGCCCCAGCGGGCAATAGCCCAAAGGGCCGCCAGGGCATACCGCACAGTAGGGTACGACGCTTCGTGCGCCCTGGCTGGTACCCCGCCCTGGGCCCTTGAAGCTCAGGTGCTAGCCAGGGTGTACTCCTGGACGGCCGAGGAGAGGGCGCGCGGGGAGCGCCCTGCTCCAGCCGAAAGAGGAGCAGTGCGGAGGGAGGCTTACGATGATCTCGTCCTTCAGTGGACGGACAGCCTCGCCTCCGCAACATACGGGAGACGTCTTCTAGACGCACTCGGTCCCGTATTATGAGAGTGGATGGAGAGGCCTCACGGCCATCTTTCCTACCGCCTGGTGCAGGTGCTGACCGGACACGGTTGTTTTGGCAGCTACCTGCACCGCATCGGGCGGGAGGCCTCGGCCAGGTGTTGGGAGTGTGGGGCGGACGTAGATACGGCCGACCACACTCTCTTCTCGTGTCCCACGTGGGAGTTAGAACGCTCCGTTCTGTCCGGAGTGACTGGAGATTTGGTTAGTCTTCCTGCGGTCGTCTCGGCTATGCTGGGCGGCCGCGAAGCTTGGTCGGCTGTCGCCTCCTTCTGTGAGACAGTCATCTCACAGAAGGAGGCTGCAGAGCGGGTGCGCGAGGATGATCCCTCGGCCCCGGCGTCACGTCGACGCAGAAGGGGGCGCAATAGGCGGGTGTTCGACCGCCAACAGCCCCCTGACGGGACCCAGCGGGTGGTTGGTGCGGGGGCACCTCCACTCGCCTTGCACGGGTCCCCGTCGTTGTCTGATGGGAGTGGGCTGGCCCTCCGGGCCGCTCCCGTCGCTCCCCTAATGGGGGGCCCTGTCGGGCCTGCTTAAGGCGGGCGGCGCTTGTGGTGTCATGGCAGTCTTGGTCCAAGGTCCCATGACACCACCCTTTGGGCGCTTGACGGAGGGACCGGTGTTTTTAGTGGGTATTTCCCGCCTTACTCCCATCTTCCGAGGCGGGATGAGTCCCACATAACCCGCCGCTCCCCCGAGTGGCGGGTATGCCTAAAAGCATTTTCACCGGTGGAAAAAAAAAAAAAAAAAAAAAAAAAAAAAAGGTGGGGCTTCATTAATGCCTCTGCCAATCGGTGTGCGTGCGGTGTCGTCCCACAAACTATGGCACACCTACTTCAGTGTCCCGCGTGCCCGGACTCCTGTCTATACGAGGACCTGCTGACCGCCAGTGATGGAGCTGTCCGCGTCTCAGAGTTTTGGTCTCATAACATATAATCGTTTTGTCATCGACTCGAGAGAAGAAGAAGAATACCATAATATAGTTCCATAGACAAGAGTCTTACACTCACCTACAAATAATACGATACTGTACCTACAGAAAAATTGGAGAAACTATTTTCGGGGCAACAAAGAATATATTTTTACCAAATATGTCGACACAATATCTCGTTTAGTGCACACTCGGATGAGCAAATATTGTAACGATAGTGTTCAAATATGTCAAAGGCGGCGCCATTGTGTTTGTGAAGTATCTATTTGTGTTATAGGTATTACGGCTTGAAATCGTATTACGTGTTATGATTGTGAGGAGTCTTTGTGTTTCAACCTATGAGCTTAACAGTGCCGCCGCTAAGTCAAAAAAATAAAAGCGGCGAGTACCGATAGTACCAAACACACTTCTCTTTAACAGACCATTTTCGATTCCCTTAAATTTCGTTGTGGATAAAACTAGAACCTTGTCTTTCAGTAACGAAGCATTGTACAAACACGGAATATTTCGAATTTCAGTCGAAATCAAATATTCGAGATTCCAGATAGCTTAATCTTGTACAAAATAAATTATCGGATATACAAATTGTGAGTCATGTAGGTATTCTATACTGCAGTGCATCAGATTTAAAACTAGGTACGAGTATAACTTGTATATGACCCCAACTTTTGATGGGGTCAGTTTGTTGTAAACAATCTTTTTTGTGTTGGTGTTTCGCTTGTGGTGTGTGTTTTCGAGATTCGGTCTGGAAATAGTTCGTAATTAGGTATATTTACAATTCACGAATGAATTTCTTAAGCAATTAGTAGGTTTCTGTAAACACAATGGCAGTCACATTGTGCAGAAACTACGAATCCAGCATTGTTTGAGCGGAACTGGCGAGCAAAGTGCCGAGAGCATTGTGCAAGAAGAGATATTTAATTAAAATCTTCACCCGCCCCTGTTTGTTGACTCACTCTTCCCCCCACTTGTTTGGGAACGGGAATTGGTTTAAAGAAGCAACAAGTCTGAATGCCGGATTGTTTTTGTTGTGCTCGTATCATAGCATTGAGGAATCGCTTTCCTGATTTCCTCTTCGGCCTTCTTTCAGAGATACTAAAATACCAGTTAGAACTAAAAGAAAAGTATTCAAAACTGCTACTGTACACACCAAGAAACGGGACTTTTTGTAAAAAAAACCTCATCAGTATTTCCAGATTTGGGAAGTTATATACCGGGCGATATATCTTTGTGCATTGTAAAATACCTATCATCTTTTCCCTCCAAGCCAACCACACTTGCCCGAGGTGCATCCTGTTGAATAACTAACAAGACGCTGGCAACCGACTGGTGGCGGTATTAACACCACAATTGAAGGCGTAGCTGAATACTACAGACCGATGACGGGCAGCAGTATCACCAGAGCAAGTAGCTACGCCCTGCGATCGCCAACCAGCCTGCCCAGCGTGCCGATTATGGGTATAACCTCCAGATGTTTTCCCTAAGTGGCGAACAACTGGAGAGGGCTATGTCCAGCAATAGACTGCGATAGGCTGATGATGATGATTGTAAAATACCTGATCAAACAGAGAGTTCACCTGTAATAAATAAATATAAATAAATATCAGACAACATCACATACATTGCTCCGATCCCAAAGTAAGTAGCTTAAGCACTTGTGTTATGGGTATCAGAACAACGAAGGTACCACAAATAAATACTTAAATACAAATATAAACACCCAGACACGGAACAAACACAAGTGTTCATCACACAAATGTTTGTCTCGGGTGGGAATCGAACCCTACCAATTGAGCCACCGAGCCAGTCAACCTGTGTTTGTGTATTAGTGAAATTTCAATAGCTCCTGCGTACTCGCCTAGTCTCCTTGTTCTATATAATAGTTCCAAACCTAAATAGTTCTGTAAATTGTGCCTCACTATTCAACCGACAACACAGGCCCTGACTAAGCTATAGTCAGGTGTATTCGTGCATCGAATACCTCTGTTCCAAATTCCTAACATGAAATTAAACCACAACACTTTAGTGTAGTAGTACGTACGTAGAGGTGTTCCCTATTTGCTACCTGCGGCTATATGTATAACTAGCCAAACCGCCCTCGCTTCGCTTCGGGTTGTTTAGGTTGCTATGGTAACGTTTTCAAAACACGTCAGTTTGAAAGATAGCTTTTTGGTAATTTTTTCACACCTTCGGTTACATTATTAATCTTTTAGCACGGATCCCTAACGTTTTTATAGATATAATATACCCTATGTTCACCGGGGATAGTGTAGCTATCCGACAGTGAAAGAATTATTCAAATCGGTCTAGTAGTTTTGGAGCCTATTCATTACAAACATACAGAAATAGGTACAAATCTTTCCTCTTTGTAATATTAGTGTAGATGTAGATAAGCGAGGCTTGGGCCAAAACACATTGCTTTATAACTCTTATCTAAATGTGTACACATATTTTCGTGCTCGTAATGCTTGCATTTTGTAAACATGGATCAAGAGAGTGCGGGTATGTTTTTTGTTAAGCAAAATAGTTAAAAAGGACAAGTGTCAATAGCTCGTTTGATAAGGCTACTGACTCATTGGTCTAGGGATAGCAAGTGCCGCCTAATATTCTATTGAGAAATTGCTAAGTAGCAGAACCGGAATCAGAAAGTTGGTGGTGATTGTTTGAGAATAGGAACAGTTTACTTGTATAATAAGCTTTGAATTGTTTTAGTCATACTATAGCCACAACCAAAAGAGAAAGATTTGATTGTTGGTTTGAAAGTAATAAGCTCCGAAACTACTGGACCGATTTGAATAATTCTTTCACTGTTGGAAAACTACACTATCCCCGGTGAAAAAAGGGTATACATAGTCGGTTGAAAATACCAATGGAGTAAAACAATAAGCCAATCGTATCGGAGCTGCGGAGCAGACAACACGCGGGGTCGAGCGCATTACACGCGGCGAGCACCGCTGCGGCCGTCTTACCGGGCGAGTCGATTTGCCGGAATTGCCCCGACGTGAGAGGATAACGGAGTAGTGAGGCACTTGGTACGTGAGTTAACATCGATATCACACTGCGGTATATGGCTTAGACCTTAGAATACTAGCGAGGTATCCCCCTGTCGTCGAGGGAACTAGAAGTGTTTTTTTTTATAGTGGCTCGACATAATGGCTTCCCTGCGCCTGATAGAAAGAGAAGTCACTGTGACAACGGGCAGAGTTCATAAGGTCCCGAATTCAGGACTGGTGTATGAGTAATAACATCCCCGACAAAGAAAAGGTAACATCGATATTGTCATTGGGCATTAATATTTTAGTCACCAATTCTTTTAACTATTCTCACCAACTGGGTGTACTATTCTAAACTCCATATTGCGGGGCGTGAAATTGATATTTATTTTCACCTCATATAAAACGCATTACTACCAACAAACAATTTCTTATCATTATCATCATTAGCTTGAGGACGTCCACTGCTCGACTTAGGCCTGCACGATTTCTAGTATTCGATAAATGGATCATTATCAAAATATCGACAAATCATTTGTTGCAAACAAGAGCCTCCCTAGTAATGAATAACAAATGAACTGCCAACTAACTGGTGGCGGTATAACCATCACGATTGAAGACGTAGTTAAATACCACAGGCCGATGACGGGCAGTAGCGTCATCTGAGCAAGAAGCTACATTTTACGATCGTCTGCCCAGCGCGGGGATTTTGGAGCGAACAACTGGAGAGGCCTATGTCCAGCGGTGGACTACAAAGTAGTCCATGTGTGGATCACCGTCAAAATATCGATATGTCATTTGTGGCGAACAAGAGCCGCTCTAGCCACCTACTGAACGTCGGTAGTTTGATAGAGTGATATCGAAGCGCCGATGGAGATCTGCCAACTCGAGATAAGCGCTGCGGCTGCCCCGATGGGTCGGTAAGGGCTTTGCGATAGTAATGTTTGTTAGTTATAAAACTAGTTACGTCGTTACGGCCTACGGTTTGCCTTTAAAGCTAGATAACTTGTTTATTTTGTACATTAGAGAGTTTTTGTATTAGGCCAATTTAGATCCCACTGACCCAATATTGTTTTGGTATTTAGGTCTCCAACTTTCATATTAGTAGTTTCATCAAAATAGCCTTATTGAAAATTATTAGGTCCCTGATAACGATTTATGTACTGATTAGGAAATATTTTCTTGATCGGTCTTCAAGTGTTCACATAATTCTTATCTTAGGTTTATTAATAGGATTGTATAATCCGACGACGAGTATTCGTAGGTCTGTTATGCCAGTACAAATTGTTTATCTGTATGTTCGGCTAAGTTGCCAGAGTTCTAAATGGATTTCCAAAAGGTTAATCCATCTACTTGCGTAGGCGGAGTAACGTTAACCTTTCTAACGCAAGCACTTGAAACAATTTGTAAGATCTCCTTATGAAAGTACACGAAAAAGGATCTTCTACTTAATGACAAAGATAAATTATTAAATCACCGCTGGTATGCCAGCGAAGGTTCTGGAATCTAAAAAAATATCTTCATATTCTCGAGTCGGGATCATTTCCACAGAATTTTACCGTTATTGACATACCAGTCTTGAAAGCTTACATAATGAAGGGTAAATTAAAATTGACCCTAAAAGTTCAACATGAAACCTTACATAATTACGTAAAATTCCTTTATATTCCTGGACTAAGCCAGAAATCAATATAGCTTCATCATTGTAATGGTCTGTTCAACTTAGAGGTATATTTTTCACATGAAACTCGAATTGTTGACAACCGAGTTTCAGCAACAAAGCCCAACTTCCAAGGAGTCTAGCCAAGCAGGTACTTATGAAACTTTTATATCGACACGACCAGAGATAGATCAGGTAGGACAACGGCTTTTAATGTGACTTCCGATGCATGGAGTTTTTGAGAGAAAAAGCTATTTAAATATGATGGTACAGACATGGAAACCAGACCCAAAACCCCTTGGTAACTAGGGAACGTTTATAATTCCTAAAACCAGTAAGACAGTTAACTATCTATACTAATCAACAAACGCTTCTAATTACAAGTAATTGCCAGTAGTATAAGGTTATGTTGTCTCTTGCGCAATCCAAACTAAACTCTATTTGTTGTACGAAGAAGACACTATTTTCATCAAGCCTTGAATATAATTACGGCATTCCGTACAAGTAGAATTCCTTTCGCTATTGTCAAATACGAAGCAATTACATATAAACTAAGTTTAAAGGTACATAAACATACATTACTATTTGATGTTCCATGTTTATGTACAAGCATCTTAAGCTCGATTCTTGTAACTAAGTATTTGGTACAGAGGACAGAATAAACAGTAATTTGTGAAGACAAACGTTACGGGTATTAAAGAAGCGAAAACATGTTTAGTTAACGGACAATGCGTAAACTTGAATTTTTCAAATTAACAGGAAAACAACGTTCTGATGCGGTACTTGTATTTTGTTAGGCCAGTAAGTAGACGCACAAATGAAATAAACATTACAAGATGAAGCGTGATTTTTCATTTTTATTACGTTTAGACGTAATTACTCATTGTTTTATTCTTAAAACCAACATCTACCAGCTGACAGTGGTAAAACCCAGCATTTACTGAATTCGAATGGTAAAAGCTCGAAAATATCGTCGTATTTTCAGAAATACTAACATTTACCAACTGATGTCTGTAAATCCTAAGACTTACACTTAAATCTTAAGATTTACCATAGTTTGAGCTTTTACAGTAACATATGTATAGTTACATTTCCGAAATCCGAAGTTGTATTAAGTGAGCGGTCGCCAACGAGACGGACCGCAGGCTGCGGCGTCGCCTGATTGGCTGATTGCTGCGACCGAGCCCGTGATTACAATCGACACTACAACGCTATTGTCCTGTTTACATGATATATCTTTGAGTTTGAGAGGGAAGAGAGGTAGAGCATAGCGAATCTTCGCTCGAATTGAGCCGCTCGTCCGGGGAATGACACCCTATAGAATACCGCAGCCAAATGACCTCTAGGTCGTGTTTCTGTCGGTGATTAGGGTTTCCGGAGTTCGTGAGGGGTTAGGGTTAAGCGATGGCGATGACAATTGACAGTTAACTGACCAGTTACTTGCCCGTTGTTACAGCGACTTGGGCTTCTCTTTCGCTTTCCATCAGGCGTACGGAAGCCATTATGTTGAGCTACTATAAAAAAGTTACATTGCGGAGCATTGCTAGGACAACAATTTATTTTTGGTCACAGGAAACCATGTCGATCCTCGTCAGCCAATCACAGCCCACTGCTCGACATAGGCCTCTCCAATTGTTCGCCACCTTAGGACACCTAATTGGATATTATAAAGTGGAGGACCCATAATCGTAGCTTCTCGTTCCGGCGTCGCTGCTGCCCGCCATCGGCCTGTTGTATTTAGCAATGCCTTCAACCGTGATGGTTTTGACTGGCTCGGTGGCTCAATCGGTAGTGACCCCTGCCTTCTGAACCAAGGGTCGTGTGTTCGATACCCACCCGGGACAAACATTCGTGTGATGAACACTTGTGTTTGTTCCGTGTCTGGGTGTTTATATTTGTATTTAAGTATTTATTTGTGGTACCTTCGTTGTTCTGATACCCATAACACAAGTGCTTAAAAAAGCTACTTACTTTGGGATCGGAGCAATGTATGTGATATTGTCTGATATTTATTTATTTATTTTAACGCCACCAGCCGAGTGCCAGAGTCCCCATGTCAATATAAATTGTCATGTCAATAGACATGCCGCACTGGGTCACATAGATAGATAGTACATAGTGCCATCTTATCTCAAACTAAGCCCAAGTTTGTACTTTGAGTACTAGACAACAAATAAACTTAGTTAATATAAAAAATTGACTTTTAATCGATTTTCTGAGATCACCTTAGGTACGGACTTTGAATTACTGTGTGGGACGCCGTAACTTACTTGTACAATGTACAAAAGTATCTACTCGTATTTTTATCTAAGTAAAAATGTGAGTAAATTAGTTCAAGTACTACAAAGTCCAAAGTTGGTGTAATCACGCAAACGGTCGCTGCAATCACGCGGACGAGATCACGCAGCGCGGTCAACCGCGCTCGCAGCCACGTACGCGGTTAAACTACTGAACGGAATCAGTAATCACTTACATTGGTAACAGTTCACATACTTAAAAGGTAGGTACATCAAAACTGGTTTGTGAAAATGGTATGTTAAGAATTAATATTTTTTTAAGCTCAATAGTTCCCAAACTAAAAGAGGAACGAAATATCTATAATCGTATTCGTCATTATCATCAACCCGCAAAAGTGCATTGCTGGGATATAGGTTTCCAATGACATTTGTTATTTGGGGGATATGTCTTAGTCACAACGCTTGGCAGATGGTTTGGTAACCGCAGTAGGTTCCATTTGTACCGCTAAACGCTGCTGCCAGTTTCCTGATATTTCCTTAGTCAACTTCTATGACACCCACTATACTTGTATGAAATGAGAGAAATCTATAAATTTCGTTTCTCGTCAACTGTTATGAAATAAAGAATTAAGCACAGTTTTTGCAACATGCAAAATAACCCACCACAAGTCACGCTGGTCCACACATTGTCATCCAGTCCCAAACTAAGCCGGTGCTTATAGTATGGGCACTAGACAATTGATACATTTACTTAAAACTTTAGTACATAAATACAATTATAAATAGCATACATGCTGAGAAGGTGGAATATGCTGGCGGAGTCCAGGGAGGAATAGAAATTGCTCCACTGACAAGAGTGTGGCTCTGAAATTTTGAATTAATGACATGCAGACCAAAACAAATAGACATGTTCATGCACACAGATGTTTGCACTGTCCAGTCCTGATTTTGTAGCGACAGACAATCAGCATCAATCTCGGCGAAGGTCGCTAATACTACCACTGCAATCACGTCCCATCACGCGTGCGGTTGTCTCGTCAACAAATACGGCTCACGGGTGCAGCGCTAAACAGAATCGGTAATGATTCCTAACACACACTCACCTCATCACAGCCGAACACAAAGCCGGTCGGGTAAACAACGACCATTATTATATTGTGACCCAATTTGGGGATACCGATGGAGGCAATTAAAGTTAGATAATTTTAAACTATTGTTCGATTATTAGGGTACAGAATGATATTGATAGTTCGGGCATGAGATGAGATTGCTTAGGATTTAGTTTTAATTGTGGTTTTCTGTACAGTGAAATAGTTTGCATGATTGGACTCTAATACAAAGTTGTATTATATCGTTGGTACATTAGTTTTCTCTTCCTACAGGTAAGGTGATTTATGCTAGGGTCTGTGTTACAACAAGATGGCATAATAGCTCGACATAATGGCTTCCCCACGCCTGATGGAAAGCGAAAGAGAAGCCCCAGTCGCTGGGACAATGGGCAAGTACCCTTTTTTTAACGAGGGGAATGCATTAGGGGAATACATTACCTTCATGCCACCTCCGGGGGGAGGTGACATGGTGTGTAGGACTCACACCTCCCGGAATGGGAGGATATACCCACTAAACCCCCCTGTGTCGCCAGTGGGCAGCAAGTTGCAGAGACACTGGTAGCGCCGAAGCATACGGCCACATCCCTGCCTGCCCTAGCCAGCCGCAGATGATAAGCGGCCGGCACTCCTGGGAGAGCAAATACCCCTACCCCCGGCAGTCCTACTTACCCGGCTCAACCCTAACCCCCCACGAGCTCAAGAAATGATCTGTTATTAGTCTTTGGAGCTAATCAACTGTAGGTACGAGTAGCACATACACGAATATCACAGAACATTACATATCTACATGATCCGAACCCATAGCAAATAGCTTCAGCACTTGTGTGATGGAAATCAAAACAAAGAAGATCGACAAAATACATAGTTAAATTTAAATATGGACAATCACCTTCACATAAGACAATTATGGTCACATGAAGGTTTGTCACGTTCATCCGAATGGGCGATCGAACCCACGACATTCAAACGGCATTATATGTAACTAGGAAAAGGAACCACCGGACTAGTCCAATAAGAACTTTCAACTTCAGCACTCATAATGAACTCCAACCTTTACCGCCCACGCTAATCAAGATTCATCATACATACGCTTAAGTGAAACAAAACATCGAGTCGTACCAGCTAATGCTGCAGCCACTCGTAGTGTAGCTGTGTAGTGCCGGAGCGAAACAATAAAGCCTTATGCCGCCCACGTATCGACGGCTAATTGGCCACGTGATTGCGGATCGGTCACCGGGACCCTTCGCGCAGGCCACGGGAGGAGAGACAGCGGGAGCGTATCCCACTTCATGATCGGATATCCTAAAAAATATCGAGAATTTCATTTCAGCGCCTTTTTACAATTTTTTTATATAGAAGCTCGACATAATGGCTTCCCTACGTCTGATGGAAAGCGAAAGAGAATCCCAAGTCGCTGTGACAACGGGCAAGTAACTGGTCAGTTACTTGTCAGTTGCCACCGCCATGCCTACTCAACCTTAACCCCCACGAGCTCCGGAAACCCTACTCACCGGCAGATGACCCGGAGCTCTGGGTCTCCTCGAAGTTCTTCGTCTACAAGCAACAGGTAGATCAAGAAGACCTGTCATAAATTGAATAGAGTAGGTAGACACAAACAATTTGGGAAGTGCCAAAGCTATCATACCTTAAAAACTTTCGACCGAAACTACAAATCAGTTCCATTACACCACATCGCTTTAGTTTAACTTTTACACTCTCGCTCGGAAAACTACGCGTTCATTCCAAAAAGGACTTAGCCTCGTTGTAATAGAAGTTAATATCCCTCGCCTGTTTACTATCTGAAGGCTTACCGGCTTGCTTTGTCGTCAAGAACTCGCTTCCTGATGGATGCGACTAATTTATTATTCAATCCCGCTCATAAGTTGCCGCTCTCATTAATAAGCTCTGTCTGACGCAGCGCCGGTGACGTCACGCGGTATGAGGGTTACGATGACGTGTTAATTAAGAGAAGGTCAGATTAGGCGCTTGTTGTGTTTGTAGCACGTCTCGCTAGAATTGCGTGTTCGTGGGAAACTGTGTGATGGGCGAAGATTATATGTGAGAGTGAATAAGCCTGAGTTAGAGAGAGGTAGGGCATAGCGAATCTTCGCTCAAATTGAGCTGCCCGTCCGGGGAAGGACCTCCACCCTGTAGAATACCGCAGTCAAATGACCTCCGGGTCGTATTTCTGCTGGTGAGTAGGGCTTCCGGTTATGGTTGGGCCGGCATGGCGGTGGCAACTGACAGGTAACTGACCAGTTACTTGCCCGTTGTCACAGCGACTTGGGCTTCTCTGTCGCTTACCATCAGGCGAAGGGAAGCCATTATGTCGAGCCACTATAAAATAAAAAAAACTCCAGAATGTAGCCCAAAAGGCTCCGTTACAACGAAGAATGAAATAGGAATACACGTTATTTGCGGCCAACATAACCGTATTGTTACCTTGGAAATATATCCTCGATAAGAATGGAAATGTGCGGGCATTGTCAGGTTACGTTACGGTTTGATAAAGTGTTGCGCATTTACCTATGAAATTGCTGTTCTAGGAAAAAGGTCGCGGTGGCAACTGACAAATTATTGATTCGGTTACTTGTCCGTTGTTGCAGTGACTTGGGCATCTGTTTTGAGCACGCGTCGCCGGTTGAAAAGCTACTACGAAAAAAAAAACAAAATCTGGATCATAGTCGCCTTGAAATCCTGAAGATTTTTGTTTAAGAGAGTGGAGTCCAATGGGCCTGAATGTATTATATAATATCTAGTCGTCTGGTACATTTCTGTGATCAAAAGAATGTATGTGTGCGTACATTTCTGTTTAACCATTTACCTCCAAGCATTCCAATGATACAGTAATGAGAACAAAATAGAAACAGCACGTGTATTCCTCATCCACGTAACGTTCCGTTAACTAAACAACGTTTGGACGAATTGTAAGCGCAAAAACTGTATTTCACGTACAACATCTACACATCAGCTTACCCAAATCTATCTAAACATTCGAAAGGATAATGGACTTTATATCCTTGATACTAAGTTGAAAATTGCTTGGAGAAATTCTTTATATAAGGCTACCTTTAAGTGTCACTGTACGTACATGCGCGTATCTCGCGGCAATTATCTCCGGCGCGCACAAAGAAAGCCATTAGATACAAAGCAAACATTACCTAGACGCGATTCCCGCGAAATTACCTCTAACTTAAACAATACAACCTCCCCCACTCTCTAGGAGAACCCCCTTTGACCTCCAGCTGCACTGTAAGCGGCGCTCGCACTATGATACCGTTAACTCACTTTTTAACCGACTTCAAAAAGGAGGAGGTTCTCTATTCGAACCGTATGTTTTTTGTTACACTGCACTACATTGAGTGGATTGCGCCCCCACTGCTCTCTACTCGGGGTACGAAGGTGAAGTTCAGAGGGCATGCCATGCCGGAAGAAGCTGGAGCAGGCGTGTTTACCGCGGCCTCAGGCTTTCCATTTCCGTCTCCTTTCTCGTATTCTGCGAGATGGTGATCTCGCAGAATAGCATCACTTGTCAAGTCTACTTTCACGCTGTCACCTGCCGCTGAAGTTGTGTCTGATCAAGATCCAGTGCTACAGTGTTGTCACTGTAGCGCGTCCAATGAGCGCTCATTGGCAAGAATAGCTATGGGGATGTAAGGGAGCGGCCTATCATCTTTTCGCTTCAAGCCAACTTCACCAGCTCGTGGTGCATCCTGCCAAATAACAAACGAGGCGCTGGCAACCGACAGGTGGCGGTATAGCCATCATAATTGAAGGCGTAGCTAAATACCATCGGCCGATTACGGGCAGCAGCGTCACCGGAGCGAAAAGCTACGCCCTATATATCCTTCAGATGTTTGCCCTAAGTGTCAAACAACTGAAGAGGCCTATGTCCAGCTGTGGACTTCAAAAGACTGATAATGATGAATGAAAAAAATAGTAGCTATAATAACTGCTGTGTATATTGCACTTTAGCCAATAGTATAGCATATATTGAAGCTCCTGCCTCTCGCTGATTACTAACAAAGCTCGCGCGCCGGACCATCCAGTAATACGAGTATCAGGTATCGCGTGCGTATCTCATTATTTCAGTGTATTTGCTTTGTTGGAAGTTGTCACGCAGTTGATGAGTAGCTAATGAAAGCGTAATAAGCAATGGAAATAGAGCCAGAAGATACTTATTTTGTCTGGTACTTGGTGTTATTATACCTGTAATTACTTGTCCCTCAGGCCAGGTGTTGCGACGATTTGCGCAATATGGATGCTCTTTATGAGAAGCCCAGGATCGAGTGATGTGGCGAACAATTGAAGAGGCCCAGCAGTGGACTGCGAACTGACAATGTTTGAGATTGATGATTTATTTATTGGAAATCGGTCTAAAGGTCATGTGAGTAGCTCAATTGGTAGCGACCTCTGCCTTCTGAGCCAAGGGTCGTGGGTGCGATCTCCACACATTACAAACATTTGTGTGCATGAACATGTATTGTCTGTTTGTCAAGTATTGGTTTGGGTGTTTTCTATGTATAACATGTATTCATTTACAAAAAAAATGTATCTAAGTTTATCAGTTGTCTAGTACCCATAGTACAAGCTTCGGCTTAGTTTAGGGCTAGATGGCGCTGTGTGGCCCAGCGTGGCATGTCTTGGGTTATTTTATTTTTCGCGATTCCCTTCAACAATATCTCCTTTCATTTGCGACGTGCATACAACTGTTTATAATAATACTGAATCTTGCGGGTGACAAAGTTGACATCTAAGGTCCATCTCCCGGCTACCTCTACTTCGTCCGCGTGGAGTAGTTATTTTTCCCCCGTTTTTTTTTACTTTTTCCATTATTTCTTCGCTACTAATAGTTACAGCGTGATGTTATATAGCCTAAAGCCTTCCTCGATAAATGGTCTATTCAACACAAAAAGAATTTTTCAATTCGGACCAGTAGTTCCTGAGATAAGCGCGTTCAAACAAACAAACTCTTCAGCTTTATAATATTAGTTAAGATAAGATTTTACCATGAAAACACAAAATTTCCGGAAAAATAAGGTTGTACATATTAAATTGATCCCTGCAAAGCCAATCAAACACACTCCGAGCCATAATTTACAGCATATTTATAACACTGTACCAATTCACATCTCTTTGAGCATTCAAAAGAGTAACCAGGATTACGAAAGTAGGATGTGAAATTTAAATATCGCGTTGTAAATTAAACCTGCCTTTGTTCTGCCAGTGAAAAATTATATGCAATTGCGGGTTTTAAATTTTTGGCTGCGAAAAAACGGGCACTGGGGTAAATAAATACCGAGGGCCGGTTGTATGCTCCGGCTCGAGGCTTTTGTGGACTGATGACCCAGTGGCAAGTGTATGTCATTTGTGAATAAAAATGCGTAATGGGATGGACTGCTTGACGAAAAAGGATGCTATCTATCTTTTAGCTATCTTATTCTATTTTTGATTGGGCATAACTGAGATTGTGTGGCGTTAGTGATAGGGGTGGGTTCGTTCGGGGTGTCGACACCTAACTAACAAAAAGAAGGGAGATCGAACTCCGAAAGAGGCGTCGGAAAATAAACATACAATTACATTTTTAAAAATTTACTGATTGCATTTTTGGCATCAGTATAAATCAATAATCATCCCCTGATAGTTATTTTGTAAATATATTTTATGTACTAAATTGACCTCTGTACAGATTTATTATAAGTATAGATTAGTCTTCTCCCTAACTAAAGAATAATTCATAGTATTTCTGTACAGCTCCGCATAAATTGTACAACTATATACTTGGCTTTATATAATTTATATGGTACGCAATAAAGAATACCTATCCGTCTAACAGCCGTTTAAAAGCTTCGTTTTACATTTTCTTATTTGCAAACATAAAAACATTGATAAATACAACAAAGACTTTGAACAAAATAAACAGACAGTACAGCAAACACTTTTAAACGAAAAAAGAGATAGAATTTCATTGTCCCCAATACCCTACAACGTATTAATTTATGCAATGCAAAGGTACTTACCGGCCATCTCCGATCTGTCAGCCAGACCTTAATTAAAATACTATTGACGTTTCTCCCTTAATGAAGTCCCTACTTTGATATTCGAATCTTCCACGGGAACGAGTCCGGGAAACAAATAAAATTCCGTCCTAGTAATAATGCTAAAACGCTGATAACAAAGAAACATTCGACGCAGAAAGATAATGAAATTGCGAGATGAACGAATACACCTGCCAAATAAAATGACAGAGATATATACCAGCGAGCGGGACCAACTTTGCGGGGTTCTGTATTAATAAGTAAATAAATAAAACAAGACTTGCAATTTTAGGACACAAAACGTCGTCGTGATCATCATCATCATCAGCCTGCAAACGTCCACTGTTTACCTTAGACACACACCATCATCCAGTCCCAAGCCAAGCCGAAGGTTGTAACTATGGCTACTGGCCAAATTATATACTTAACAGACTTTTTTTTAAATAAAAACCTATTACAAATAGCAATGCGATGTAAGGGAGCGGCCTATCATCATTTTGCTCCAAGCCAATCTCACCTGCCTGTGGTGCATCCTAGCGAATAACAAACAAGGCGCTGGCAACCGACCAGTGGCGGTATAACCATCTCAATGGAAGGCGTAATTAAATACCACAGACCGATGACGGGCAGTAGCGTTACCGGAGCGTAGCTACACTCTGCGATCGCCAACCCGCCTGCTCAGCGTGGTGATTATCCTCCAGATGTTTGCCCTAAGTGGCGAACAACTGGAGAGGCCAATTAATAAATAAATTAATAATAAATAACCCAAGACATGCCACGCTGGGCCACACAGCGCCACCTAGCCCCAAACTAAGCCGAAGCTTGTACTATGGGTACTAGACAACTGATAAACTTACTTAGATACTTTTTTTTGTAAATAAATACATATTATACATAGAAAACACCCAGACCAATACAAACAGTCAATATGTTCATGAACACAAATGTTTGTACTGTGCGGGAATCGAACCCACGACTCCTGGCTCAGAGGGCAGAGGTCACTACCAAATGAGCCACCGAGCCTGTCAAATGTCCAGCAGTGAACTGCAATAGGCTGATGAAGATGAAAATGATGAAATAAAAACAGATTTTTTGTACTATGTGGGGATTTCACTCGTGACCACTGTGATCACTACCATTAAATCAAACTAATAGTTAGCTTTGAATACAGTGACTCTACAATACGACAGTTGTTCCGTCTTGTAAACTCAGTGGAGGGCCTTTGACTTCAAGACGTAGGGAACCCTTGTTCATATTTCATTTTCTCTTCGCGTAACCCTAAACATTACCGGTAAAATATTTGCTGCGATACGGAGATGGCGACTGTCGCGAAATTAAAAAGAACAAAGGATCCCCTTCAATAAGTAGACGCTTTTTGGCCATTCATCATTTCTGTTTCAGTCAGATTGGCAGGCCCTTACAAATTGATCCGTCCCTAGGGAGAGTTTTGTAATTGTGGACACAATTTTGTAGGTAATAATTTAATGTTTGTCTATAATGAGTCGTGTGACGCCTCGCGCGATGCTTTGCATTGTATCAAACTAGCGACCACCCTAGCGAGGCCGGGTCGCTAGGGTGGTCGCTAGTTAAACAATATTTATCAAAAAAATTATATTTTGTACTAGCTGTGCCGGCGGCGTGGCACGCGTGGATAATTCGGGTTGCAAAAATAACGGACTTCCATAAAATGATACCTACATTATATCAAAATATATGGGAGTAGAAAATGGGTTACATTTCATTGGATTACATTATTGGCGATTTGTTCTGCAAAGTCGTATAAAATTCAGTAACTATAACACGTCTGACGATGGGTTTGGGATTCTGGGATGGACTTGGGTTGCTATAGGAACGTCAGTATGCAAGTTTTTTTGGTAATTTTTCCACACCTTGGGTTACATTATTGGAGTTTTAGTATGGACCCCTAACTCTTCTTAAAATAGAATATAGCGTACGTTCAACGGAGAAAGTGGTACTTTCCAAAAGTCAAACAAACAATCAAATTTTTACTCTTAAAAATATTAGTGTAGACAACTGCACCTACATTGTTCCGGTCCATAAAGTCAGTATGAGCGAGTAGACGACCAGCTTGGTTCAGTGGCAGTAAACGTTGTCTCTGATACAGTGAAATAAAAACATGTCTGTCTCTCATATTAGTCTATGTTTTTGCTTATGTGTACTTACATAACAAATTATCGAGCTTTTTTATTATATAGTTGCTTGACATAATAAATAACCCAAGACATGCCACGCTGACTGCCACGATCACTCACCGGCAGAAAATCGACCCGGAGGTCATTTGGCTGCGGTATTCTATAGGATGGAGGCCCTTCCCCGGACGAGCGGCTCAATTCGAGCGAAGATACGCTATATGCCCTATCTCTCTCAAAAGGTAAGTAGTAAGTTTATCAGTTGTCCATAGTTGCCCGCACTTCGCCAGTTTTGGGTGCTATGCGACCCTACGTGGCAAGTATGGAATTATAAAAAAAAACTGCGGGTAAAATGAGTTGGACGTAGTTATGCTACAACGTTCCAATCCACAAGGTGGCCAAAATCGAGTTTTCATGCTCAAGCTACGTATTTAGGACCGTTCTATCTACTGGTGAAGACACTGACACTCTAACCATAGTAATTACCGACATAATTAAGCCGTCCAAACGATAAAACGTTCCAAAAGACCTAATCATATTCTTAAAAAGTGTCAATTCATTTGGATCGTATTTTTTAATTCCTTTTGGAAAAACAAAATGATCCAGGGAACTTGAAACGTTTAATAAAAATATATATTATGAAAATATCTATTTCTATAAAACGTTCCAAGTACTTTCTGATGTTGAAAAGAAATTATAATGATAAAAATAAACGATCCAAAACGTATTATACTAGTAGGATCATACATTTATCTAATCATGAATATAAAAGGTTTAAGGAACAACAAAACCAAAATTATTCTATACAATGCCCTCGTACGAAGCATCATGGAGTATTGCACTGTAGTATGGAGACCACACTATGCAACTCACTCCTTGCTATTAGAGCGGATACAAAAAAGATTTATGCGACATTTAGTTTATTCAAGCGGTATATCCAAAAAAAAATTGCGATCATACAAAGATCAAATGACCTACTTTAATGTTGCCTCACTTGACAAACGTAGATCCATTATTGACATAATGTTTGTATCTAAAATGTTAAATCATAGAATCGACTGTCCACAACTTCTTCAAAAACTTAAATTACGCGTGCCAGTAAGGTATCCACGAAATAAAGTAACTCCACTCAGTCCTCCCCTACGTAGAACAGTTTTCGGCTCGAACTCCCCTATCGCCAGAGTGTGCAGGCTGGTGAACGAACACAGCGCCCATCTGGATGTTCACGCTGACTCACCTAACAAGCTCCGTGCCACTCTTATGAAGGTGTTGAGAAATTAGGTGCACTACTTATACCTACTTAAATAAGTATTTTTATTTCTTGTGTTTATTTAAACTAGATTTATTATTTTTCTATGTGTTAACCATATTTTGGGCATGATGTATTCACCTGTAAGTGTTTGTTACACTTAGCTTAATTCTCTATAAATACTTAGTTATAATTATACCTAAAATGTAATAGTGTAAACAAATGTTGGTGAATCAAATATAAATAAATAAATAAATAAATGAAACGATCGATCACTTACAATAACATTATTAATGTTCAAAAAGTGTTGTGTTGTCAATGTTATATTATGCTCATAGAGCTCTCAGGAAAAATTTACACTATCTTTGATTCAGTATTAGCTGAAATATAGCTATAAGTTTATATTTTGCTACTTATAAATGAATAAATATTAACTAAACCCATTTTTGAATACAATACTTAAAAATATACAATGTCTTCTGATGTCTGGAACGTTATCACTAAAATAATATGATCCAAAGAAGAAACTCTTCGCTATATACGGTCAAAAGGAAGGATTTGGTACTGAGGCGCCCCGGCCTACAGATGAGAACAATATTCCATATGAGTCCCTGACTCTTGTTCGGCTTAAAATTGAGCAGATTCTCGTTCCCCCATGATAGGACCGAGTCCAGAGTGGTCTCAATTTCACCCACAAGGTTATTCCGGCTTTCTGTGATATTAACCCGAGAGGCTTGTACATTACCCATGTATAAAGCGCCCCTGTGCTATCACCTGCATAATAATGTATGCTGCGAATATGCAACATGTCATTTATATGCAGAAGAAATAAGGTAGGGGACAGTACACAGCCTTGTGGCTCACCAGCATTCACGGGCTTTGCCTCAGAGCAGGAACCGTCGACAACTACACTGATGCTCCGCTCCGCAAGAAAACTGGCAAGCCAACCACACAACCTCTCAAGAAGCCCATATGAAGAAAGTTTCGCTAAAAGCTCTTTCTGCCAAACACGATCAAACGCCTTTGCTATATCCAACCTAACAGCCAAAGCCTAACCCTTGCTCTCAACCGCCTCCGCCCAGCGGTGTGTGAGGTATACGAGTGGGTCACCAGCCGATCGACCCTGACGAAAACCGTATTGGCGATCAGAGATCAGCTGGTGTTCCTCCAAGTATCCAAGGAGTTGGCGATTTATTATTGTCTCCATTAATTTAGAGAGCAATGAGGTAATGGCAATTGGTCTGTTGTGGGAAGGGTCCGATTGGTCTCCCTTTTTGGGAATCGGATGGACAAGTGCAGACTTCCAGGATTTAGGGACAATACCTTTAGAATAGGAAAGCCGAAAAAGGATAAAGGTGCTAACTCAGGGGCACAGATTTTTAGTACTATTGGTGGGATGCCGTCAAGCCCACTCAACTTATTGATGCCAAGGGAGAAAAGCAGTCTACGAACATTGTCCTGCAGAAAACGAATGTTGATGGATGGTAGTGGGTAATTCTCCCCGGTTATCAAGAATTCAGTTAGATGCAAATAGAAAGCCCAAGAGGTCTGCTTTCGCCTTTGCGGTATGGGCAAGCGTGTCATCAACAGTACAAAGTGGTGGAAAAGACGACTTGCAGAAATTTCCCAACACGGCCTTGGCAAGAGACCAAAAAGCTCTAGTCCCAAAAGCAAGTCTAGTGAGTCTCCCTCCCACCAATTCTCCGGATATAGCTGGAATTTGCAGCAGCTATCATCCTTTTGTAAGACCTGGTGGCAATATTGTAGGTCTTAAAAAGACTGTAAAAGGAGAGGTTTCGATTATTAATAGATCTAATCTTATACAGCTGTTGCCTAAAGGAAAACCTATTGCTCCAGCTAAATTGGCTAATTTACGATCTTTTTATAAATCCATTCACATTTAAATAATAAATAATGTTGTTATACTGTCTAATATTTATTTTAGATAAAATATATATAAATTACTTAAATATAGTAATTTTCACATTTTGGAACGTTTTCACAAATTAATTTAAAAGCCACCTTCATATAAAATGCCTTTTTGTGAAAACGTTCCAAGTACAATTTTTTTTAAATTTGTATGAGTAATATTATTTTTTTGCAATGAAAGTTATATGAAAAAATAATGTTTAATTATTTAGTATAGATGATACACACTACTCGGTTCTACGCGCTACCATAAAAAAGCGTACCACAAAAACACAAAAACGCAATTTTCTCAGTTCGACCTGCGTGTGGATTGGAACGTTGTAGCATAACTACGTCCAGTTTTTGTATGTAACAATTAATTTATTTGTCTCTTACAAATCGTGCGACGACAAGGTGCTTAATGCCTCTAAAAAGCAAAACAGGTTAGGTATATGTTATCCATATAATTAACTTGAACCTTCAGACATTGTTGTCTAAGTAAACTACGTTATATTAATACCTAACAAAAGGTAAATGTAAAAAGTTATATCCTTTATTTTCCCCCAAAGGGCAGATGCGAAGGAAAAACAAAATTCAATAAGCAGTTTTGTTATATTTATTACAAGAGCGGCAACGATGAAGGTAATTAAAATGACTTGCCTGTGTAAGATGGCTGCAAAAAATACACGTCTCGCCTTCTATCCTGGAGGGAAATGCGAAGGAAATTCGGAGCCAAGGAAATTGTTTTGCAATTACTCGAGAGACTATTATTAATGCGCTGAAAGTAATGCTCGTTAGGTGCCTTTTGAGGATGTAATCACGCTTTCGTTATCTTCACTTGTAACTGAGAAGGAAACATCGTCCTCGTGGCGCGTAATGAGTATGTGTAGGCCGTCTGTCAAGGATATATGGTAGGTATCTACTCATAATAAACGAGCACCAATGGCTTTGTAGTTAAGGCAGTTAAATTCCACACGTGCCCTTCGCTATGGGACTTAGAATACTACCGGGGTATGCCTTCCTGTCGTAAAAGGTGACTAAAAGGGCCTTTTGGTCGTAAAAGACGACATATATGTACCTTGGCCACAGTGTGCAGTGTGAGAGGGGACCTGCTACTGCGCTGTGAGTGATCGAGTCCCTTGGTGGCACCATAGCTATCAAACTTGTAAAACTTGACGTCACTTGCCTGTAGACGTTTTGTATGACAGTATAGCGTTTTCGGATAACTTCCATAAAATGGTACCTATATTTTAAGTTAGACCTCTAGCAATACATTGGTGAAAACTGCATTCAATTCCATGCCGTAGTTTTTACGTGATGCGCGTTCAAACAGACAGTTAAAAATTTCTCCCGTTTTCCCAACATTTCCCTTCACTGCTCTTCTCCTATTGATTGTACCGTCATGAAAAGTAGACTATAACCTGCCCAGAAATATAATGAATAATCGCACCAAGTTTCGTTAAAATCCATTCAGTAGTTTTTTTTCTATTACGAACATACAGACAGACAGACAAAAAATTTTCTGATTGCATTTTTGGCAACAGTATCGATCACTTATCACCCCTGATAGTTATTTTGTAAATATATTTCATGTACAGAATTGACTCTACAGATTTATTATAAGTATAATTGTGAATGTAAAACACAAACTTTCTCATCCATAAACTTGTAGAGTTAGCAATATCATTGTTGCATCGTTTGTAATCTACGTTTCGAACTTAAACCTCGCTTCGTTGACTAAGCCCGGTGACCCCACTCAAATGAGAGACAAAAGAGTTTTAACGTGGCAAAGTTTTTAATCACAGGGGTAAATATCTAGGAGGCGCCGGAGTGGGATTAAGCCAAATCGAGGCATTGAGCCCGAAGTTATGAAAGGAGCGACGACAAAGGCTCCCGAAGTAAAAAGGGGCGACGGAGGCCGGGGCGATTTTAAACTTTAATCCGCGTTTTAGTAGCGGAGATCGGAAGATACGAGTTAATTGAAGATGGCTTATGCACACAATAGGGCCGATCAACCGGACTTTGCCGTTGCTTCCATTTTGTTGGCAAACAACTTTAAATCTTGACTGAGAAGTGTTTCAAGTTGGTATCTGTGTTGTTTTGATTGGACGATCCCTGTGTTAACAGAGGATGCGTTAGCTTAAGTGTTTCACGTTCAAGTTTCACACGCCACGCCGACTCCCCCCCGAAGACGGTGTGAAGGTGCCTTATATATTCCCAGAAGAAAAAGGAAGGCAGAAGAATATTTAATGCAAACTTAACAAGTAACAAGTTAACTATCGCCAACCCGCCTTCCCAGCGTGGCGATCATCCTCCAGATGTTTGCGTTAAGTGGCGAACAAATGGAGAGGCCTGCAGTGGACTGCAATAGGCTGATGATGGATCGATCCCGGTGTTTTCTATGACGTGTAGGTATACCATGACGAATTTATTTACAAAAAATATATCTAACAAGTTTATAAGTTGCCTAGTACCTACTCATAGTATAAGTCTCGGCTTAGTTAAGGACTAGATGGCACTGCAAAAAAAGTGTCTATCTAAGTTTCAGTCAGTTACGTAGCCATAGTACAAACTTCAGCTTAGTTTGGAACTAGATGGCGCTGTGTGGTCCAGCAAGGCATATCTTCAAAAAAAAAACCTATAACAGCTTTGTATTATGCAACTTATGGCAATAGTCATTCCCTTCGTGTCCTTACGTAAGCATTTTGCGAGGTGATACGAGTTTAATGTCCTCTTTGTGCTAGCTGATATTTGCTGTCGAGATTAAAAACTGCGCTACGTCTTAGGCGAGATTGTTGTCTTTAGGTTCAACCACAAAATGTATCAAAGAAGAGTCTTTAAGTGTAGCTTAATCCTGTTTTATGCTGTGTGATTGCAAAGCGTTCATCTAGCTTGCATGTTATACTTACGACTTATTTACAAATAAGTGTTCTAAATGTATTTTACTGTGTTCTTTTTGGTTATTTCAAGAAGAGTACGCAATCTGATCGCAACTAAGCAATATCATCGTTATTTCGAGCGTGTTCAAATTTGGAAAACGTTGCTCCCTGTGATTCTTAAGATAGATATACAAACATAGACAAAACATTTGCATAAATTCGTAGATTTAGTTTATTTAATGTACACCCTTATATTATTTAATATGCGCTGAATAAACTATTTTCTATTCTATTCTTCTATTCAATAAACTTTGTGTAAACGACACAACTAAACATTCAGAAAAAGCAAGAAATATTTCTTCGATTTACTTCTGAAGTCTGATAAGATTTATTCAAAAAGCCTTATTATCCTCTTAGCCTTATTATACCTGGACATACAACCAAGTTTTATTTTTATAATTTGGTAATCACTCCACACTAGGGAAACGATCTTATTCCACTCAAGTATGTAACTTCAAACTAAGTACATTGTCTTAGTGGCTGAAGTTGAATCAGCAAACTAAAAGTTACCAAGCGTTGTGAATGTAAAAGAGATCGCTGCGAGTTCAAGCAGATACCACTAATAACGTATCCCAAGTATGTACTTAAGTTTTACAACACTTTTTATCTGTTCTTTTTTAATCATGGTCTGTTTACCTGAAATATGTAGCTCTTAATTTAGCGCCTGTGATACCCCTGGTGTAGCAGGCGTCTTCATATAGGCTGGGGTAACCTCTGAACATCAGGCGGGCAGTAGGCTTGTTTGCCACTATTATAGAAAAAAAAAACTTTTTTTAAGCACTGTCAATAGTAACCGTTACTCATATAGTACAAATTTCAAGGTCTCACTCGTTTCGCCTATACTTTCGTAAGTAGTACGACCGGCCAAACTATGGAACTCTTTGCCGGGCTCCTTTTCCCCTTACTTTTCTTTTTTTTATAGTAACTCGACATAATGGCATTCCTACGCCTGATGGAAAGCCAAGGAGAAGCCCAAGTCGCTATGACAACTGGCAAGTAACTGGTTAGTTACCTGTTAGTTGCCACTGCCATGCCGGCCCAACCCTAACCCCCCACGAGCTCCGGAGACCCTACTAACCAACAGAAACACGACCCGGAGGTCATTTGGCTGCGGTATTCTATAGGGTGGAGGTCCTTCCCCGGACGGGGACTCAATACGAGCGAAGATTCGCTATGCCCTACCTCTCTTACTTAAGTTACCTTTCAATATTCACGACGAGAGTGAACCGGTTTATGCAGTGCGAGCGCGCTCTATCGTAGACTGCAATATCGTTTACCATTTTACCGCTAACCAGTCAAATAAAATAATAAAAGTACTTTTATTAACTAAATAAACTATAACTTAACTAGCTGTGCCCGCGACTTCGTCCGCGTGGAATAGAGTTTCATCCCCTATTTTATCTCCTTAGGAGTAGAGTAAATCAAAATTATTTTTAGCGGATGCCTTCGTCATAACATCTACCTACATGTCAAATTTCAGCCTGATTCGTCCAGTGGTTTGGGCTGTGCGTATATTTAGAAGAAGAAGAAGTTAAGAGGCTATCAAACGCTCTGCACTAAATAATTAAATATCGTCACTACACATACGTGCTCAAAGCATGTTTATTGATAACGTTCAATACGGGCCAAGTGTCATAGGCAATTACTTAAGAGTTTAAGCCGCAACGCAATCTGGGCGTCGCTGCAAAGATTATCCTTTGGCACTGGCACAGACAAGCCATTATTTTCCAGAAAATCTGCTGGGGTAATATAGGAAAATTGTCAATGGAACAGTTTTAACCTCCTGGTACAGTGTAGCGATAATGTAAGCCTTTGTAAGTATGCATATAAAACAAATTTTAATATTTATCAAATTAGTAAGTTGTTGGAGAAATAACACTCTTAACGTGCAAATAAAACATTTCTACCATTGATAAGAGCAACTGTCAAGTTTCTTGCCAGTTTTTCTCGATAGAAGCTGCATTCTGAATCCGGTGGTACATAGTTTAATTCCTTTAAATTTACTATTTTCAATATTGACCATTATAAGTGCTTGCCTTAAGCATAAAGAAATTTTTGATTTTGATTGGCTTTCTTCAGTGATCATTGTCACTTAGGGGGATTTACCTTAGTCTACCACACTTGGTTGGCGGATTTGTGACCGCAGTAGGTATTTTTTTTGTAGGTACCTAGGCTACGGCTGGTTCCCACATATTCCCTTCCCGATATCCACAAGATGAAATGGGATGGTCCTATTCTAAGTCAGAAAACCTAATGACTAATGTTTTATTCTTGTTTCCCCAATGAATGAACATTGTAATACTACGACTCATTCCTTTATTAACCCAAAGAAAGATATTTTTGTTGGTTTGTTCAATGAATACCCAATTAATCTAATAATTTTTAATCTAGTGCTACATTGCAGATGAAGATTCAAACTCTCATCAAAAACAGTGTCTGAAACAAATGAAACTGCACAATGATCCCGTGTTCGCTTCAATAAATCCGGGGCGCGTAAAATAGAGCGAAAGTTTAAAGTCCCCGAGGGAGTGGTGTGCGCTGAATAACTGCAGTAAAACAGTGTACAAAGGTATTAGTGGCGGGTGTGCTCGAGATCGGGTTAGAAGGCGGGCCGGGGCATAGAAAACAGCGGAAACTACTTCTGTACTCATTCATATTTTTTGTAAGAAGAGCTTTCAAGATGACCTCACTCCACCTGATGGTAAGCGGTCGTGAGGTCCAAAAGTTACGACAGGCACAATAGAACAATCCCATTGCGTCTGGAAGAAGAAAGAAACACATGAGCTGGAAGGGCTTTCCATGACTTAATGGCCCGGGGCAAGAACGAGGAACTAAACCTCTTGGTGCGCGCCACTATCGTCGTCATAAGTCCATCTCAGTCAACTGCTAGATTCTTCAGTTGTTCGCCACTTTGGGCAAACACCTGGAAGCTTTACCCATGATCCAAACGCTGGGTTGGCAGGTTGGCGATCGCAAGGCGTAGCTCCTCGCTCCGGTGACGCTGCTGCCTGTCATCGACCTGTGCTACTTGTGCCATCAATCGTTATACTGGCACCAGTCGGTTGATAAATAGGGAATGAGTGTTAATGTATGGGATATAAGGGAGCGGCCTCATATCATATTATCGGGATATCATCTTTTCGCTTCAACCTCGCCTGCCCGTGGTGCACCCCGCCGAATAACAAACGGGGCGCTGGCAACCGACCGTTGGCTATATAACCATCACAATCGAAGGCGTAGCTAAATACCACAGACCGATGATGGGCAGCAGCGTCACCGGAGCGAGAAGCTACGGCCTGCGTTCGGCAACCCGCCTGCCCAGCATGGCGATTATCGGTATATCCCCTAGATGTTTACACTAAGTGGCAAACAAATGGAAAGGCCTATGTCCAACAGTGGCTGATTATGATGATGAGCGTTAATGTCTAAATTGGTTCTTGGTGGTAAATAATAATAGATTGTAGGTTCAATAGGCGCTGGTTTATTATAATCTTCGAAGTACAGCTGACGAACGTGGTGATACAATGTAGAAGGCAGTTGAAGGTTCCCGATCGAGATTGGTGCGCGGTAGGCGTCTGGATGTAGTGAGTGTGTAGGGACGACTGAGCGATGACTGCGCGCGCGCCGACGTCTGGACCTTCCGCCCGCGCGTCTCCTCCCGTGCGTCGACCGTTCCGCCGCGACAGTTAATGAGGTAGTGGGCTTCTGGCCTTCGATGTTAGTTTTCATACACCAACAACTTAAAGCAATCGTATTCAGCTCATACATTGTGCCGCGGCATATGTTTCAGTGCAGCGAATTCAATTAGACGGGCAGGAGCCCGCGGCCGCTGCAGCGCTGCGCAGCGCTTTACAGCGCTTTACGCTTTGCACTCCTCATTTAGCGTAATGCGCTTTGGTGTTGTCAACCGGAGCCTTTGAGTACAGGGCAAAGTTCATGGAAAAGGTTGCCAGATTGAAGTTCCGATATTAGATCAGTTAGTGTCACAGTAAACAATATGTATGGTAACAGATTCACGATGTTGCCCCTCCCGTCAGCAAATTACACTTCCTTTATTTGAAAGTTGTCTAGAAGTCACTTACTAGCGATTAGACCGCCTAAATTATACCACAAGATAAATCTGTATTACTTTATTTCGTGCAATGATGAATATCCATCTATCTTTCTATAGAAAGCTGCAACCCTTGTGATAATCGGTTTATAATTAATTAAGCTTCACAATATCTTATCTTATCTTATAAATATATAAAACTCAAAGGTGACTGACTGACATGATGTCCTTCTCCTCGACGTATCCGTCGACGGCGACACTCTGGCGATGTCAATGCTGTCTTGCATGTGCCCGGATGTGACTGGCGAAGCCAAACTTAGTCTTGAATACACGATCACAGTCCGCGCAATAGAGCTGCCCCATGGAATTATAGGTGTAGATATAAGTAGGCTTCGGGCGGGACTTCTTCAGCTGTCGTTTTAAATCCATTTCGCACAGACGAGACTCCTCGAAGCATTTCACGCCCTCATGAACAGCCTTACGCCACTCGGGCCGTCTTGATGCGAGTTGTTCCCAGTCTCTGACATAGTGTTCTATCAACGCACAGCCCAGACTACTGGACCGATCGGGCTGAAATTTCTCATGCAGGTAGATGTTATGACGTAGGCATCCGCTAAGAGAAGATTTTAATCAATTCTATAACCATTCTACATCCATGGGGATAAAACAATTATAACACCTGTGTCTTCATCTCTTACTCGTATTATACGGCCAATGTTCCCATCTCAATCCGTGGGTTTCGTAAAAGACAACTAAGGGTTCATTAAGAAACGGGCAGCAGTATTTACCTGGGTACAGATGAAACCTACTGCCATCACTGACACCATCCCGCCTGCCAAGCGTGGTTACTGAGGTAAATCCATATAACAATAGTCATTGGTTGAGGCCTATGTCCAGCGGTGGGCTTTTGAAGGCTGATGATAAATGAAAACCAGGGTATCAAATCCACAGACCTTGTTTTTTTTTAGCTATCACTTACGATCAACGAGACAGCCACGTAAACAATAACATCATTCTCCTCTACCAAAAGGTTGTCTAGAAGAGATCGCTTAAAGCGATAAGACCGCCTAATTGGGATGATGACTAAAAAATAATTTAATGTCCATCAGATAGATTAATGAAAAATATTGGATACGTATTTTTTATTTTGCCTCTTGTTCAAAAACTTACGAAGATACATTGATTTTAAATGTCACATGACGTCACGTTAGAGTACAAAATATACTCTAACGTGACGTAGTTAGCCCCCACTCCGTAACTTTAATGCGCTATATCTAAGTATTTTCTTGTTATTTCGACAAAACAAAAAATACGGGTCTTATATTTTTTTATTATCTAAGAGACGGACTAATTATTTTCTTCATTTTCATACCTTGTCATCATCCGTATTATATCTCTGTGCCTTTTAAATCATCTGTTTGGTGTACATACAATAAAGAATTTCTATCTAGTAAAAATTTCATACTCGAAAACAATCCAGACTTTTATTGTAGGTGTAAAGCTATTCCTGGCAATTGGGATGATGACTAAAAAATAATTTAATGTCCATCAGATAGATTAATGAAAAATATTGGATACGTATTTTTTATTTTGCCTCTTGTTCAAAAACTTACGAAGATACATTGATTTTAAATGTCACATGACGTCACGTTAGAGTACAAAATATACTCTAACGTGACGTAGTTAGCCCCCACTCCGTAACTTTAATGCGCTATATCTAAGTATTTTCTTGTTATTTCGACAAAACAAAAAATACGGGTCTTATATTTTTTTATTATCTAAGAGACGGACTAATTATTTTCTTCATTTTCATACCTTGTCATCATCCGTATTATAGCTGCACCGGATAAACTCACGGACGCAATTCAGTTGCACACAAAGTCTTCGGGCTGGAACTGAGCGGCAACGGCAGGCAACATATTAACTTGTACGTGGAATGAATTGCATAAACTTTGGAATTGTGTATTTAAGTAGCTATTATTTTACTTTGTACCGATGGACATGACGTCATTAGTGGGTACATGGACCGAGGGCCATTTTGTATTTCGCCGGTTTGCCACCCTGTACTGGTAGTTTGACTGGCTCGATGGCTCATTTGATAATAACTTCTGCCTTCTGAGCCAAGGGTCGTGGGTCGAGTACAAACATTTGTGTTCATGAACATGTCTGTTTGTATTGGTCTGGGTATCTTTTAAGTATAATGTGTATTTGTGTACAAAAAAAAATTGTATCTAATTAAGTTTATCAGTTGTCTAGTACCCATAGTACATGCTTCGGCATAGTTTGGGGCTAGATGTGTGGCCCAGCGTGGCATGTCTTGGGTTATTTATTAGTTACAACACTGGGCGTCTACTAAAAACAACATAAACATTTAAGTAGTTATTAGACGAAGGCAAATCGATATCTTATCTCGCATTGAAAAATCAATAGGTTCCGGGCTTGTCAGCCAAATTGGGCTTTTGGACAATTGTCCAGCAGTGGAAGTTTGTAGGTTGATGATCAAGATTTTCAAGATTTTATAACATTTTCTTTGTTTGAAAAAAAGTAATAACTTAATACACTGGTACATTAATAGGTCAGGTTATTTACTTTCGAGCCAGCGGCGAACGTTCCCAAGCCGCGATATAAATCGAATTGCTTCGTACCAAGACACTCGGAATCCTTTGAAATTGCTCCGCGACGCCGCGGGATGCGCCGAGATCCTTGCTATTTGTAGGCCACGAGATGCACTTTTAATAGTCAAGATAATGTAATACTTGTTCGTAGGATTCCGTAGACAAATGACAAAAAACAGAATCCTTATAGATTCTTCATATCTGTCTGTCTGTCGATCCATATTTATATAATAGATAGATACCTTATTGAACACAATACAATTGACTTAAAACTTAGTACGAGTATAATAGACATTCGTTGCTAAGGGGCAGCACAGACGACAGACTATCCGTGACGCACTTTTTTTCAATTATATACAGTAACGCACACGACGCGCAAAAATCTGTCGCGGATATTTCACAGACTCAACACGCACGACGCACATCTTCGATCATTCTGTCGACAGACCTAGACGCTCTTTTTAAATGTCTCAGACACAGACTCTATCGCACAAAAAGTGTGCCATCTGCGCTGCACCTGAAAGTTACTAGAACTAAGTTAAGATACTAAATTAGCTCGTGTGGTCCGTGTCATTCCGGATTTAGGATAGGACTACTCCATCTTATCCCGCGGGTTTAGTAAAAGACGACTAAGGGAATCAGGGCCGTCTCTACCAGGGGGTGCAAGGGGTGCGGTGCACCCGGGCGCGAGGCACCCGGGGGCGTCTGCCGGGCGCTGCCGGGGCGCTGCGGCGCAGGGCGTGGGTTGAGTACGGCACACCGGCGCCGACTCTGAAGGGAACATCAGGAAACGCGAAGCAGCGTTTACTTGGGTACGAATAACCTGCCAAGCGAGGTGACTAAACAAAATCACCCCAGACGACAACTGTCACTGTGATGGTGATAAAACTATATAATGCATATTTCTACTATAACAGTTATGGAGGTCGTTCTTCACCAACTAGAACTAAGTTACGAGTATTAGCTTAGATTAGCTCGAGTAGTCGAGAGAACTGGTTTAACTATGCAAGCTATTTATCTTAGGGTAACTGCATCTTAATCGGCACAGCGGGGCGGTAAATTCGAATAACTGTAGATGAATGTTCGGGATAAGGCCGCTCGGCTTTCACTAGGCGAGCAACATGAGCGGACCGGCTAATCGGTAAAGGCGGGAAGTAAGACCGAATAGGTATGCATAGTTGATAATTGAGTCACAACTCTATTTAGCTAAGAATGAAGCTGACCATGGTGTAGTACGAGTAATTAACACGACCACTCTGTCAAGAGTGAAGAATAATTCTAAATCGGGAAACCACACGGCAACACGAAACTATAAGTAGGAAAAAAATACAAAAAGAACATAACCCAATTTTGCTAAAATGTAGGTAAGTCCCTTCAATTTGCAGTATTGCCCCAAATATGAGAAAATTAAAAGGAAGAATATTCGGCGCAGTGATAATAGGTAGTGGAAATGGCGACGCCTCGCCGGTAATGGGATTGAGGCGAGGCGGAGCGGAGCCTGGCGGAGCGGTGCGGAGCGGAGCGAGGGACATCACTCCGGTGAATTCAATTTCATTGTTCTGTATACCCCGCCAAACTCGGTGTACTTAACTGACGTGATTGAGATAGAAAAGACAGTGAAAGACTTTCCTTTTTGTTTATGATGGTCTATCTTGCATGTGTTGTCAAATTCAACAGTACTTCTTTCTTAGATTCTACAAATTTTGGAAAATTTTAATGATCACATAATATTAAATGGTTACTGACGCTCATAGACTCGTTGTACTAACCAACTATGTAGACCCAAATAATTTTTTTCCCTTATACTATGAATACCAGAACTTGACCAAGGACGTCTCCTCGTACACCCAGACGTGAAACAATTTTAATAGGCTCTTTTCCTAAATTTTCCCGACTGGGAATTGTATGTGGAACACTCTAATCGTCCACCTATTGCGCTCTGATCATTGCACTCTCACTAACTTTCGCTATTCAAACCGAACGATTAATAATTATTTATAACTTAGAATTGGTATATGCAAAGAAAATGTCTACTGTGATAAAAACTGTAAACAATTTTCTATGAGAAACAAGTAAAAATTCCCAGTTACAACATTTTTTCCAAGAAAGTACCACGTAAAGTCCTATTATTCTACAAATGAAGCCCATTGAAAGTCTTCTTTTATCGACTCACTAGCTTTTGCCCGCGACTTCGTCCGCGTGTTTAGATTTTTACATTCAAAAGTTTTTTTCCAATAACTCCCGGTCCCGTTGGAATTTTGCAATATCGCGTTGCTTACTTGAAGCTTTACGTTCATTAAGGTAGATACCTTGCATGCCAAATTTCAATCATCTATATCTTACGCGATTTAGATTTTTTCATACAAAAGGTTTTCCCGCTAACTCCGGTTTCCGTGGGAAGTTTGCAATATCCTATTGCAACTGAAGTTCACTAAGGTACCTGCATGCTTTATTTCAAGCGTCTAACTTAAGCGGTTCAGATTTTTCATACAAAAGGATTTTTCCGCTAATAGGATAATATGGATGACTTTCTTTATGAATTAAAAAGATAAAGGATCTCACCTTTTATCTTTTAGATACATAAATATCGAAGAATTTTTAAACTATTTTTTCTATTAAGCGTGTTATAAAGCGTTAAAGTTATTGTTTAGACAGAGAGATCCGACGTGGCGAATGACGTCACGTACCGTGCGCGCCATACAAAGTCCATAGAAAAATCTGTTTTCGTGAGAGAGACGGATATAATAACTTTCAACGACTGTATCTCGCCCATTTTTCAGCCAATTTTGATTTTGTTTTCACTATTCATTGTATATTTTCTTCTTTTTTACGATAAATTAGTAAATAGATAAAACAATTTTTCATGCATATTCCCTATTCTCGGTCCCATGGGAATTTCGGGAATTCCTTTCTTAGTCCACCTCTACGGTACCTAAGCTACGTCCCTTCTAAATTTCAACTGCCTTAGTTTAGTCCTTTAGGCTGTGCGTTGATATGTCAGTCAGTGAGTTTCTTTTCTTTCTTTCTCCTTTTATATATTAAGATTTAATTTGACTGATTTAATTTGAGGAATTACAGCCGTATTCACAAACGTTACTATGCGTCGTCGTCGTCGTCGTACAGGTACCCAAAAACGTATAGGATTTTGGGCACTGTGCGTCCGCGCGTCGCATAGTAACGTTTGTGAATACGGCCGTTAGTAGTTTTTGGCTATTTTATTTCCCGGCCTTTCTTTTCCTATTTTATCACGTAAAAGGTTGATTTTAAAATTTAAAATTTTATCCCTTTCGGAGTGGAATTGATCGAAACCCTTTCTTGGCAATATCTACCACGTCATAGTATAGCTTTGTGAATGCAAAGTCTTAGCACGAACGGTTTAAAATTGACAAAGTTTCATACAAATTTTCATCCCCTATAATATCCCCTTGGGAGCAGAAATTATCAATACCCTTTCTACGTTATAGTAACTTTATAAATGCGAAGTCTCAGCCCGAACGGTTTAAAGTTGACAAAGTTTTATACAAACTTTCATCACCTATTTTTATCCCCTCGGGGGTCGAAATGATCAAAACCCTTTTTTAGCGGATGCCTTCGTCATAGTAGCTTTATACATGCCAAGTCTTAGCCCAATCGGCTTAAAATTGACAAAGTTTTATACAAATTTTGATCCCCTATTTTATCCCCTTGGGGGTAGAAATAATAAAAACCCTTTTTTAGCGGATGGTTACGTCATAGTAGCTTTATTCATGCAAAGTCTTAGTAATTGGCTGAAAATTGACAAAATTTTATACAAACTTTCATCCCCTATTATCCCCTTGGGGGTAGAAATGATCAAAAATCTTTTTTAGCGGATGCCTACGTCGTAGTAGCTTTACACATGCAAAGTCTTAGCCCAATCGGCCCAAAATTGACAAAGTTTTATACAAACTTTCATCCCCTATTTTATCCCCTTGGGGGTGGAATTAATCAAAATCCTTTCTTAGCGGACGCCTACGTTATTACATCTACCTGTATGCCAAATTTCAGCCCGATCGGTCCAGTAGTTTGGGCTGTGCGTTGATAGATCACTATGTCAGTCAGTCAGTCAGTCAGTCAGTCACCTTTGAGTTTTATATATTTAGAAGAAAGATAAGTAATCTATTGATACGGTTTGTCTGAGACATGAAGCGTAATCTCCTCTCAACAAGACAGACGTTTGAAGCAATAATACCATAAGCGAATATAATACTGCAATGTAGATACTATAGTGGCACAGTAAACAAAATAATAAAAATCTTTAGAAATAATTCTTTGTGCCATTCAATGCATCTATTTTGTTCACCACAATACATACGATACTATGCAGTATGCATGCTGAATAATGGAGTTGTAAGATTACAAAGATTTTAGTACAGACAAAGGTAGTCATCAATAACCAATAGCATCTCGTGGGTGTCCATAGAAGACGAATGGAATATCAGGAAATGGGCCAAAACAAATCTACTAATCATCAACCCGCCTAACCAGCATAAAGCATAGTGACTATAGCTAACCTGCCATGCCGGATTGCCGACATAACCGGCTTCCATTTTTTACCTTTGTGGGACGTGGTGCGAAGAAGAAAGATGAAGATAGTTCTCTTTACACTGTTTAACCCTTAATTTGATTTTGTCCGGTGGGGCGGACAAACTTTTTAAAAAAATCTGGTGTACACTGTAAACATTATTTTGTTACATTTTGCACGATTATTTCTTGGAAAATCTATAAAAAAGGTGATAGAAAATAAAAACGCACGTTGGCGACACTATTATCTGTCAATCAAGAACAAAATGTCAGCGAAGAGGCGGTCATCAGATTTTGACAAGGTAAAATTATTATTTTTCCAATGTTTTTGCAAATAAAAGTTCATTGTCTTTTCTGCTTTTATTAGAATATACGTGTGTGATAATGTTTAGTTGAAATGCCTAAAATTTTGAACGTGTTTTAGTGATTTTTTATTCGCTTACTCTCTTTGTCCGGCACAGCGGACATTGCCAAATACATAGAAATACAACTTTGTCCGCTGTGGCGAACATCGTCAAATACGGCTTATTTTGTGGTTATTGGTTGTTCGTTACTAATTTTTATTTTTCGCTTGTCAACAGCATGCGTGTATATCATGAATATTGGCTTTGGTCCCTAAGGAATAAGCTGCCTCAGGCGCAAGTGATAAATCGGATTTGCAGTATAAAAAGCTTGATGAATTTGCTTCTACTATTTTGTTTGACAACTCGTGGATATTTACATAAATAGTGCGTGCCTTGTCCATCGAAAGCAGTACGAAGTCGATAGGAAAAAGAGGATGGCACTCCAAGCCTTCAGATATGCTGTTTATAATATTATATTGGTGGAAAACTGCAGTTCTAATCGGACGAAAAATACAACTCCAAAAGTAGAACAATTTCAAGCAAAACTTCTTTCCAGCCCTGTAAAATGTGATAATTAGGACCATTTCTTGTTTTTTAGTGGCAAAAATATTTTTAAGCCTTTTTTATGAGTTTTTATATTAAATAGATATGAAAACTAAGGATTTTTTATTACACCCAACATTTGGCAATGTCCGGTACAGCGGACAAACATAGCAGCCAGTCAATTGTGATATCTTTGGCAATGTCCGGTGTGGCGGACATGAATTTTCCCAGCTGTGGGAAATGTAGGATTTTTTTAATAGTTTTTTTGGAGTTCTTAGGTTACCCTTGAAGCCTAACATTCATCAAATTTATACATTTACGTATTTTATTTCTTTGCCAAATTAAGGGTTAATATTTACAAATATACACACGTCTCACTATGAAAAGAAAAGAAGGAGAATGCGCGACAGGATAGAAGAATATGTACAAGTAGAAATAAACAGTTGCAAAATAATAAAATGAATTTTCCGAGCGATGTATGTAGATGCGGAAGAATGACAGCGATGAAGAAAATGACATTATATACAATATGCTTTTTACAATTTAAAATGCGTGATAACAATGAGGTCGAACGAAAGGAGGCGGGACGCCACACCATCGTACATTTCGCACCAAATCTAGATTTCACCCTTATCATCTTGATAGTTGAAGGTTTTCCACGGTGCGTTTTGCCCGCAATTTTCTGACTCATGCAACTGGTCTTTGGAATCAGCTTCCGGTTGCAATTTTTCCAAGTGGATATGACGTAGGACCTTCAAAGAGCAAGTCTATTGATTTCTTAAGGGCCAGCAACGCGCTTGTGACTCCCCTGGTGTTGCGGTGTCTATGGGCTGAAGTGATCACTTATCATAAAACAAAACCTCCCCCAATGACAATTGTCATTTGGGGGGAGGCCTATGTCCAACAGAGGTCGTCTGCAAGCTGATAATGGTGAACTTAGAAGGTTTGATGGCTATGAGAATTATGTAGATTCGAGCTTTTATCAGAGATTCCTTGCTGTTATTTGCTACAGCTTACGAATGGTAAAAGCAAACACCCCTTTACGAGATACCGAGAAATGTTGTTATACCGAGTTGCTTATTGTACAATACGTAGCAACTGGCATAAGTTTACCCTTCAGACGTAACAACTACACAGAAGAGAGAAAGCAAACAAATACCCTGTAAATTAAGGGAATAGACGTATTGAATTAAAATGTACTATACATTCTTCATTGTGTTGAAGTAAGATTATCTGCCTATTAAGAATAGATAGCTGTAGGTTAGTTTGGGAGTAGATGATAACTGTGGCCCATGTCTTATTTATTTATTTATACCTAGCTCTAATTTAAAATCAAAATTAGACAACCCCCCAATTAAAATTAATGATAGCCACAGCTTAATAATGCTGAGTAAGGCCCTTTTTTTTATTATTATTTCTTTATTTTTATAGTGGCTCCACATAATCGCTTTCCTACGCCTGATGGAAAGCGAAAGAGAAGCCCAAGTCGCTGTGACAACGGGCAAGTAACTGGTCAGTTACCTGTCAGTTGCCACCGCCATGCCGGCCCAACCCTAACCCCCCACGAGCTCCGGAAACCCTACTCACCGGAACACGATCCAGAGGTCATTTGACTGCGGTATTCTATAGGGTGGAGGTCCTTCCCCGGACGGGCCGGGCGGCTCAATTCGAGCGAAGATTCGCTATGCCCTACCTCTCTAAAAACCCTACCCTACCTCTCTCTCTTCTGAATATACATCGACGCTGTACCCGGTCTTATCGTTTTGTGTTCTTTTACGTAAATAATATTTATAATATTAGTACTGAAGATAATATCCAAAAACACAAAAAGTATATTTTTAACCGACTTCGAAAAGGAGGAGCTTCTCAATTCGACCCGTATGTTTTTTTTTGTATGTATGTTTACTCGATTTCTTCGCCAATATGAATGGGTTTTAATGATTCTTTTGTTGTTTGGTATTTCTTATATAATAATTATTGTAAAATAGTGCCATCTCGTTTTCCGGCTTAGATTCATTTCGCAAGGGAAGAGGGTGAGATACAGCTACCCTCAGCGTGTTGGCCCTCCCTCTGGCCGTTAATTTAATGTCGCAATATACCGCTAGATGGCGCTCTTACACCGATATCAAATGGTGTAAATTGTGGGAAACTCGTGAAAAGCTTTGCAGATGTTGACCAGTAACCTATTTTGTAGACGTTTGTGTAAGGTAGACTAGATGGCGCTAACAAAGAGTATTTCGTAAGCTTGTTTTTCTTATCAATATTGTCAACATGTTGAAGCGTGATATAAAGTTAGAGTACTCTTAAAAACAAAAGCTTTGTTAAATGGTCTACTTGTTATAATAAGTATACAATTTGTGCAGCTTTCAACTGTCTAGCTATCGTGGTTTTTGAGGGTTAGAGAGCCAGAGAGCCGGACGAACAGGGGGAGAGAAGTCTTATGACTGGCTCGATGGCTCATTTGGTAGTGACCTCTACCCTCTCAGCCAAGGGTCGTGGATTCGATTCCCGCACAGTACAAACATTTGTGTTCATGAACATGTCTTGGTCTTGGTCTGGGTGTTTTCTATGTATAATATGTGTATTAACAAAAAAAAATGTAATAAGTTTTTGGTTTAACTCTTTGGGAAGCCTAAAAAGCTACACAATAAGCATAATCTAAGTGTGTCATTAGTCCCGCATTAGGCGAATGCAGCTGGTAATCCAGTGACGTCACAATGACCCAGAGCGCTAACGGGATTACCCCCATTGATCATCAGTGTTGACGTCACGCGAAGGATTAGGGACTATAATTGATGCATAGATTATTAGCCTCTATGGAATTATGACTATGTACGCATATTACTCTGCCTACCTAGATATACAATTTAAGTATTACGTACTAGCCATTTGGAGGGGGTGGAGAGCTTAAAAATTACAGTGGTCATTGGGTCGGTAGCTCAATTGGTAGGGACGCCTGCCTTATGAACCAAGGGTTATGGGTTCCATTCCCACTCGGGGCATACATTCGTGTGATGAACATTTGTGTTTGTTCCGTGTCTGGGTATTTTTATTTATATTTTTATTTTAGTATAATAATATTTGTGGTATTTCCGTTGTTCTGAAACCCATAACAGAAGTGTTTAAACTACTTACTTACTTTGGGTGACGTAGGTACTAGGGGTGAGAGCACAGAATCATAACTGATTGCGAGTTAACACTCGTGCGTAAAAAAACGTGCAATCTAATTGAAGCTATAGGAAACTCTCGCTGTTTCTCCAGTTGTTTCTTAACCTTTAAAATAGGACGTAATCGCCGTTCTGTCCTGATTCACTTATGAAACTTTTTTGTTTTGTAGCTAATAGTCTAAGCAATATCATTATATTGGAAACTCGAATAATGATACATAAACATAAAAGACCAGTCAAACTTTTCGAAATGTGAAATACAATTCGTTCAACAAGGTAAATGAAGTATCTAGCTCAAAAATCGTATGTATCATCAGTGCAACAATACTCAGTCATTAGTCAAATGCAGTGGGTCAACCCTGTACCATGCCCCAGTGTGCTAACGGGATTAGCCCGTATTGATCATCATTGTGCCGACGTCACGAGCGGGACGGGGTTCAGGGGGCAGGTCAAGTCCCCTGTACCGAATCAATGGTTTGAAATTTGAACTTCATATACATACTACGAGTACGTTTGTTCGACGCTCTTGCGGTGATGGAAGGCATGCGAAGGTTTACTGTGAAGAAGTTACAAGATAACATACAAAAAAAACATCAAAATAACCTAAATAAAAAAACGACGAATTAGCTCAGCTGATGCTGCCACAGGGAATGACCTGGGCAGCGCTGGTTTTCAGCTTCTACCCTGCCCATGAGATGTTGTTTTGGGCATGTGTATAATGTAATGTAGTAAAAAGTGTAGTAAGGAAAAGTATTTGCGCGTCAAATCCCGAACATTCCGTGTCTTATTTTAACACGATCGTGTTATAATGTTCTGGCCCGTAAGATCATACGTTGGACTGTGGTGTTTAATCACGATCATATCGTCGCCGTAGAGCGAAAAGTCACTAAGTAGGTCATGACGTGTTTTGAGTTATGGCGGTTTAAAGTTTTATAAAACAAAAAAAAATATAACTTAATTTTAGTAAAAAATAACTCTAATTTCATTGCTAAGTATATATCATAAAGAATAGATAGACAAATACGATTGTAATATCACTTTCAATTAATTATGTTTAATTACTGAGATAATGACAAAAAAAACTGAGTTAGTGACTATTTCACTCATGTTTGGATCATATCGAGAGTCATTAAGTCGACTTAGTTAGTTTTCGCTTTCATGTTTTGTACCGAACCAGTAATTCTAAAAGTAGTTAAGTCACTTTAGGTAATTTTTAGTATGGATTGGGTCCAAAATTATGATTTGATTTGTAAAAGAGAGAACTAACCAACTCGACTTAGGTACAGATTTGCTTTGTTAGATCATAAAAAAAAGTGTTAAGTAAAATTGGTTAGTTTTCGACTGCCAATGAGTAGTGCAAACGTAAAGTTAATGTGTTTTCGCTCTCTGTAAAACAAAAACTATGGCGCGTACAGAAATGTCAAAAAGAAGAATTTGTGCAGAAAAATTTGGGGAATCTGGTTAGGTATTTAACTCCATTTTGGACATATAAAGTCACTAAGTCGACACTTAGTGACTTTTCGCTCTACGGCGACGATATTTAGATAGGGACAAGTCTGTTCCAGCTAGTAACTGCTAGAACATTCCGAACACTACACACTAGCTGCGCCCCACAGTGACAATCAATACGTTCGACTCCCGTCAGCGGGACACGGGGTCATTAGCGTAATTAGCGACACTCGCATCGATCATCCGACGGCCGATTGATTAATGAACTGGTTAACAAGTTCGCGATTGTCGCAGGGACACGATGAAATGTAGTTCGGGCTACACGAGCTTGTTTTGAAACATAAATGTAGAGTCAGTTTGACTAATGGGTCCTTGTGAAGCTATTTCTGGCTGTTTAATAAATAAATGGGACGTAAGGGAGCGGCCTATCATCTTTTAGCTCCAAGCCAACCTCACCTGCCCGTGGTGCATCCTGCCGAATAACATACGAGGCGCTGGAAACCAACTGGTGGCGGTATAACGATCACAATTGAAGGCGTAGCTAAATACCACAGACCGATGACGGCATCGTCACCGGAGCGAGAAGCTACGTCCTGCGATCGTCAATCCGCCTGCCCAGCGTGGCGATCCTAAGTCCTCCAGATGTTTGCCCTATGTGGCGACAGCCGGAGAGGCCTATGTCCAGCAGTGGACTGGCTGATGATGATGATGATGAATAATTAATTGCCAGAAATCGATACAGATGGCGAGACATCACCATCATCGTCAGAAATGAGGATCACGACGCGTGTAGGAATAAATAAATGTGATAATTCTGACAATTTAAAACAACCATTTGATTGAAGACTACCAAGCGAATATCAGGTAACCAAACCGCATGCCAAGCCTTCGTTGACTAAGGCACTTGCCTTTGACCAAATGTCAATTTTCATCGAATTTTCATGATTGGCCATTTAAGCCGAGGAAGATGAATTAATCACATGATTAATGGGTTTGCAATAGAAAAAACACGTGTTTTTAATGAGTAAATATCACATTAATAAATACATACATAAATAACTCAAGACATACCACGCTGGGCCACACAGCGCCATCTAGCCCCAAACTAAGCCGAAACTTGTACTATGGGTACTAGACAACTGATAAACTTACTTAGATACATTTTTTTTGTAATAAATACATATTATACATAGAAAACACCCAGACCAATACAAACAGACATGAACACAAATGTTTGTACTGTGCGGGAATCGAACCCACGACCCTTGGCTCAGAGGGCAGAGGTCACTACCAAATGAGCCACTGTGTCAATTTTTTTCATTATTTGTGCTTTCCATGGAAGAGTACTTAATACTTCCATGGTTCTTTCTTTTTGGTAAAGTTCATTGAACCCAAATGCGAGATAACCTTTCGTTGTAATTACACCGCACGTACTGGCGCACTAATGAGCGCTGTTGCTCTAATTAATAGCTGCATGAGCTTGCTCGCAGCTTATGGCACACAATGTTTGAGCACAGTGTAGTGCCTAGTTACATTGAACATGTGTTAACTGGCCTTTGTTGTGAATTATTGTGTACAATTGTGTATGAGAGGTAGGTCATAGCGAATCTTCGTTCGAATTGAGCCGCCCGTCCGGGGAAGGACCTCCACCCTATAGAATACCGCAGCCAAATCACCTCTGGGTCGTGTTTCTGCCGGTGAGTAGGGTTTCCGGAGCTCATGGGGGGGTTAAGGTTGGGCCGGCATGGCGGTGGCAACTGACAGGTAACTGACCAGTTACTTGCCAGTTGTCACAGCGGCTTGGGCTTCTCTTTCGTTTTCCATCAGGCGTAGGGAAGCCATTATGTCGAGCCACTATAAAAAAATGTCAATAGTATTCATAATCATCTCAACAACCGGATCGCACTAGAGTGTACGTTTGTATTGGTCTGGGTATTTGCTATATTGTTTTATACTACTAAGGGGGCAACAAGCATACGGCCTGCATGATGCTAAGCAGTTACTGCAGCTTATTAATATACGCCTGCAACGCCAGTAGGATCATAGGCGTTTTGCCCCATCCTAACCCCCGGTAGCCAATGCAGTACTCACCCCCGCGAACGCAGTTCGCGTACCTTCGGGTCGTGTTCCTACTCAACGATAGGAACACGACCGAAGGTCATTTAACTGCGTTTATTTAGTTTATCAGTTGTCTAGTACCCATAGTACAAGCTTCGGCTTACGTTGGGATTATATACTCGTATTTTGTAGTCAATAATAAAGATATTGTTTTTTTTTTGATTTAGGACTAGATGGCGCTTTATGCATGTCTTGGGTTTAAATTCAGTAACTAACTGGCTACTGGCGTTGCATACTGTATTCAATTTGCTGTGGCACTGACTATCGGGCGAGTATTGACAAAGGATTAGGAACATACAATATTAACATGACTTTGGCGCAAACTAGAATCCCGTATTGGAAATCAGGACGTCTCTGGTCTGTCGTATTAATACATATTACTTGTCAAACCCATATCGACCGAATACAAAAGCGAAGATAGATTGAAGTAGATGTTAGTAAATGCGTCAGACCACCTGATATCAATGAAGGTTTTCCATTGCTATACTATACTAATAGCGACCCGCTCCTCGCTTCGCTTCGGATAAATCAAATATTTCAGACAAGATTTTAAGAGACGTAGAGCAAAGCGAATTTTCGCTCGAATTGAGCAGCCCGTCCGGGGAAGGACCTCCAATAGAATACCGCAGTCAAATGACCTTTGGGTCGTGTTTCTGCCGGTGAGTAGGGTTTCCCGAGCTCGTGGGGGGTTAGGGTTGGGCCGGCATGGCGGTGGCAACTGACAGGTAACTGACCAGTTACTTGCCCGTTGTCACAGCGACTTGGGTTTCTCTTTCGCTTTCCATCAGGCGTAGGGAAGCCATTATGTTGAGCCACTATAAAAAAAAACCAACATTTCATTCATTATTGGCTTTTTAGGGAGGACTTCAATAGTTATTTATTTACATGTCATAGCAGTTTTGTTGCTATAGTAACGTAGGAAAGATATGTCAGAATGTAAGAATGAAATCTTTTTGGTAATTTTTTCACACCTTGGGTCACATAATATTGGCGTTTCAAATATTGATCCCTATTTCTTTTTAAAATATAATATAGCCTAATTCACCGAAGATAGTGTAGCTTTCCAACATTGAAAGAATTATTCAAATCGGTGCAGTAGTTTCGGGGCCTATTCAATTCAAATAATCAAATCTTACCTCTTTACAATATTAGTGTAGATGAGTACCAGTCTGTGTGGTCTCATCCTGTGGGTATCGTAGAAGATGACCAAGGAAATATCAGGAGACGGGTCACAGCGTTTACCTGAGTACAAAATAAACCAGCGTTATGTAGTGACTAAGGCAAATACTCCCAAATGACAAATGGCCATTAGGGGATTCTTATGTAGAAGAAGTAGACGTCTTCAGGCTGACGATGATGATGAGTACCAGATTTTGACTAGAAGTGACTCTTAGATACCCAGTACCAAGACAATGGTGAAAAGTTACTTTCTGAAATTTTATAGATCGATCAATAATCGAACGTGGGATCTTCCAGTATTTGACAGGCCAGCCGTCAGCAGACATTTGGTTACTTGACTATTTCCGCAGCGACTTGGCCTTCTATTTCGCTTTCCATCCAGCGAAAGCAGCGGCCTGCTACCATAAAGATGTTCTTTGGAGCATTATAATTTGATGCTTGTAAAGTGACGCCTCCTTGATTCTTTGATCTTTTTTTATGGCAGAGAAGGCAACTGGTCTTAATCCTATGTCTATGCATAGTGGCCATTTACCACCAGGTAAATCGATACCGCAACACCAGGTACGTCTCAAGCTGCCAACCCTTGAGAAATTTATAGGCTCACTTTTTGAAGGTCCCTAAGTCGTATCCATTCGGGAAAGTCGAAAATTTTTGTTCTATATAGCTATATTTCTGTGTTCTAAACCTATGGATATGAACACTTGGCAATTACTTCCAAGTTTGACGGGGTCACAACTAATAACATTCAAGGGCATGTCTCAGGGAGTTTCGAGGGGCATGAGCAGGAAGATTAATTGCGTCCTGAACTGAGGAGGAGCAGTCCAACTGATTACATTAATCATAATCTTGTCTTGTACTAAATCGTATCTACTGCTTTCGAAGTATTTGAGATATGGAAAACCGATAGGCGTTATTGCTAAAGCTTCAACTGGAAATGATCATAAGGATGTTTATTTATTTATTATTTACTAGCTGTGCCGGCGGCGTCGCACGCGTGGATATCGGGTTTCAATAATAACGGACACCCATAAAATGGTACATTAATGTTAAGTTAGACGTCTTGCAATACATTGTTCAAAACCGCATTTGATTCCATGCAGTAGTTTTTGCGTGATGCGCGATCAAACATGCAGATAAAATATTTTCCGAATAGATTTCTCCCGTTTTCTCAATGCTTCCCTTCACTGCTCTGCTCCTATTGACTGTAGCGTCATAACAACTATAACCTACCCAGGAGTATGAAGAATAATCGTACCAAATTTCGTTAAAATCCGTCCAGTAGTTTTTTTTTCTATAGCGAACATACAGACAGACAAAAATTTAACTGATTGTATTTTTGGTATCAGTATCGATCACTAATCATCCCCTGATAGTTATTTTGAAAATATACATTGAAATGTACAGAATTGACCTCTCTACAGATTTATTATAAGTCCCTGCGATCGCCAACCCGCCTGCCGAGCACGGCTGGCCTTAACAATGGCTTCCAATGTTAGTTAGAGAGGTCTATGTCCAGTGGTGGACTTCGAAGGGCTGATGATTAATTAATGATTTATCAATCATCAGTATTACAACTTAGTGGCTTGCTAACGTTTGATGAAATAAGAAATCGCTGCCGCAACGGACCAAATCTAACTTGCGGGCCGATATGGTGAAGGAAGCTGGCTGGCCGGTTACTTGTCCGTTGTTGCAGCGACTTGGGTATCTCTTTTATTGTCCAAAAGTTCATTGTTCTAACCACCCCAGCTCATCCTGTGGGTATCGTAAAAGAAGTCTAAGGCATTATAAGGAAACGGGCAACTATGACAAATCCCTGCAAATGACAATTGTCATTGAAGTAGGCCTATGTCCAGCAGTGGACGGTTGTAGGTTGATGATGATGATGATACAAGAAATGGATATCATAAACAATAACCACGATGTCAAATCATTTGAAAGTTAAGACATTTAATAACCTGAATATATACTTTCAAAAGTAGTCGGCGCGAAGATAACTTCCAAACTGTTTAATTTCCTTTGAACCACGTCTGAGATAATAATGTTCTGGATAGACGCGACCGCGCAAAGAAGACAGTGGAACTTATAAAAGTGATTAAACTTGGCCAGCTCAGAGCGCTCGCTGTTTATATGCTTAGGCCGCGCGTTTGGGATCACTAGTACCGTAGATAGTTTCCCATCTGACTGTAGGTACTGAAAATTCTAAGAGGCGTCAGTGACCAAGTCGTCTTTTCGCTCCATTCAACCCTCATTTATCCGTGATGCATCCTGCCGAATAACAAACGAGGCTCAAGCAATCAACTAGTGGCGCTATAATCTTTTTTATTCTATAGTGATTCGACATATGGCTTCCCTATGCCTGATGGAAAGCGAAAGAGAAGCTCAAGTTGCTGTGACAACGGGCAAGTAACTAGTCAGTTACCTGTCAGCTGCCACCGCCATGCCGGCCCAATCCTGGCAGGTCATTTGACTGTGATATTCTATAGGGTGGAGGTCCTTCCCCGGACGGGCGGCTCAATTCGAGCGAAGATTCGCTATGCTCTAACATTCAAAATCATCAAGATTGCAGGTGTAGCTTACAGATACAGGCTTACATACTACAGGCTGATGACGGGCTGCAGCGTCACTGGAGCTTGAAGTTACGCCCTGCGATCACAAAAAACGCCTACCCAGCGTACAGCGTGGCCATTATGGGTCTTTACCCACGGTTCTGGAGGCTTTCCTCCAGATGTTTAACCCAAGTAGCGGATAGATGGAGAGGCCTGTCCAGCAGTCGACTGCGATATGTACGGAAATGTGTAGCCCTCTGAGTTGTAGCTTACTAGAAGCATAGTAGGGACTTTTTAGATAGAGGAATGTCAGCGGTGGAATGTCAGACGGAGGAAGAGGAGGTCAACAAGCAGCCCATCTTTGGAGAACTAAGTACCATAGAGTTTCATGGCTCGGACATCTGAAGAGGGTGGGAGGAAGATGATGGAGTGAAGCGAGAGTGTGTGGGACGGCAAAGTGGTAGCTTATCAGCCAGTCACCATTATAGCCAAACAATAGCACTGTAGCCGTAATGTGATCATAAGATGAAAAAGTATAGTATTGCATCACCAAAATTCAATCAGCCGTCGACCGGCGCAAACAACTACCGCAAAAGTAATAAGAGGGTTAATCTAAAACGATTATGAGTGCGCCGGGCGCGTTAGGGAAGCGCGGCCGGGGACCGCCGGCGCTAACTGCCGCCCGTAAACGGAACGACTTGTTCCGAACGAGTGGTCTAAGCCTACGGATAGGGGATGGTCAGGTTTTTCATTGGCTTAAGTTATGAAGCACATTACATTGGATGTAAGGGAGCTTCCTATCACCTTTTGGCTCCAAGCCATCCTCACCTGCCCATGGTGCATCCTGCCGTACAACAAACCAGGCTCTGGCAAACCGACTGGTGGTGGTAAAACCATCACGATAGAAGGCGTAGCTAAATAAATACCACAGGCCGATGACGGGCAACAGCGTTACCGGAGCAAGAAGCTACGCTCTGCGATCGCCAACCCGCCTGCCCAGCGTGGCGATTATGGGTATATCCTCCAGAAGTTTGCCCTAGGTGGCGAACAACTGGAGAGGCCTATGTCCAGCCGTGGACTGCAATAGGCTGATGATGATGGTGAAGCACATTTAGAAGTTAAGAATGATAGGACTGGTTAGCTCATTTAAGCAGCTGGTGACCCAGCGGCGTAAGGTGTGCGTTTGGTGCGGGGGCGATCTAGGGTTCAAGCCTTGAGGATTAAAAGCTTTTCTGATGCGGCCGTATTATCTATACATATAATAAAAATGTAACGAATCGCTGTCTGTACATGGAAGATATATGTGAAAAAATATTATGAGAGGCCTTTATTAATGCAGTAGTACCCAAAACAATGATTTTTGGAATTTTTGTCTGTTTGTCTGTTTGTCGGTTTGTCGGTTTGTCGGTTTGTCTGTTTGTCTGTATTTTGTGCACGCTAATCTCAGAAACCGCGTATCCGATTAAGATGCGGTTTTCACTAATATATTGCTGGAAGCTTCCCTTAACATTTAGTGTTTGTTTCATGTTAATCGGTCTATAAATAAAAAAGTTACGCCGATTTAACTAATCACGTCGAGCCTGCTGTACGTTTGCGCGGGTATATAAAGCGCGCCGAGATCTGCGCCGCGCCGCTGCCAGCCAGCTGCCAGGCACTGGGGGTCATTAAAATCACTACCCAAGAAACTATTCCACGCGGACGAAGTCGCTGGCACAGCTAGTAATAAATAATTATAATAAAAAAAATGCTGGTAAAACACACACAACAATAAGAGTAACTACTTTATAAACTTTTTTTAAATATTGCTGGCAGTGGCTGGAAGAGGGGAGCCCGGGTTAAAGAAGTGTGGCGCGAATTAAAAGAGACCTACGTTCAGCAATGGCCAAAAAGACCAAGGCTGTTGATTAATTGACTGAACTTATAGGAATAAGATTACAATTTGAGATTACTTCACCAAATGCTACTTTCCAATAACAGATGCTTCTAAAAAAAATCTTATCAAAATTCACATCTTAAGTCTAGTATCAATTCGCTCATAACTTGGCCCACTTCTGGGCAGCGGGATCGGGCGACGTCATAATAGTAAAACAGAACACGTTCCAATGCCGTTTGTGCCCCGCGCGCAGTCCATTGCGCGCTAAGGTGTTTAGTCCAGACCGCTTCACATTTTAGCCCGTGCGAGTAGCATTCCGAATTGCGTTCACGATGAGCGAGTGCAGTTGTCATGTTTTGTTCGTATGTACTCTATAGCAAATGACTGGTCTTACTAAGACTAACTACCTTCATCTGATGAATCATCATCGGCCTGCAAACGTCCGCGATTGGACGTAGGAATCCCCCAATGACAATTGTCATTCGGAAGGATTTGTCTTAGTTACTATGCTTGACTTCTCCAGTTGTTCGCCACTTTGGAAAAGCATCTGATGGCTTTAACCGTAATCGCCACGCTGGGCAGGCGGCTTGGCGATCGCAGGACGTAGCTGTGGTATTTAGCTACGCCTTCAATCGTGATACCGTCATCAGTCGGCTGCCAGAGCCTTGTCCGTTATTCAGCAGGATGCACCACGGGCAGGTGATGATGGCTTGGAGCGGTAATGGGTCGCACCCTTACATTCCCCCTCTAGGGGTGAGAGCAGCTTCTTCCGCTCCCCCAACAGTCCGGTGATGATAACGAGGGCGGCCTGGTCATCATCGTAGTCATTTAGAAAAAAAAAGAACATTCCCCCTTCATTCCAACGATTTACATTAGCACTTTAAATCCCAACGTACATTACTTTTTAGGGTTCCGTAGCCAAAATGGCAAAAACGGGACCCTTATTAGGGTTCCGTAGCCAAAATGGCAAAAACGGGACCCTTATAGATTCGTCATGTCTGTCTGTCTGTCTGTCTGTCTGTCTGTCTGTCTGTATGTCTGTCTGTCTGTCCGTCCGTATGTCACAGCCAATTTATTCCGAAACTATAAGAGCTACATTATTGAAATTTGGTACGTAGATGTATTCTGTAAACCGCATTAAGATTTTAAAGTAAAATCAGAAAAAAATCCAAAATTTTTTGGGTTCCCCATACATAGAACTGAAACTGAAATTTTTTTTTTCATCGAACCTATACGTGTGGGGTATCTATGGATAGGTATTTGAAAATGATGTTGAGGTTACTAACATCATTTCTTTCTAAACTGAATGGTTTGCGCGAGAGACTCTTCCAAAGTGGTAAAATGAGTGTCCCCCCCCCCCCGTAACTTCTAAAATATGGGCATGATAAAACTGAAAAAAATGTATCATGTGTATCACTATGAAAACTACTAACGAAATTTGGTTTGAATGAAATCTAGCCAGTAGTTTTTTTTAAACGTCATAAATCAAATTACCTAATTTTTTCATTTAATTAACTCCAATATAATAAAACGTAAAGAAAAACATTTATTTAGCTGTATAGTGGTACGGAACCCTACGTGCGAAAGTCCGACTCGCACTTGGCCAGTTTTTACTCAATGTAACACTCAATCAAGCAATGTCATAAAATACACACAACAAGTATTTTAATCTAAGCCCGTCATAATTACCAGCACAGTACAAAGTCTACACACAACCACCAATTTCCTCTCAATATGCTAATAAAGTTTCATTACCGAAAATTAATGGTCTCTATGATAAACCATGCGAGGTGATCGGCGTTGTGTACTACGTACAACATTGTGGCAAACATTATACGTAATTGGGCATATACCTAGCCTGCACCCGGCTAGCTCAATTTGGTAGGGAAATGTACGGCGGGGATACTGCGAAACTGGGTCAGTGGATTCAATAAATTGGAGGTGTCTGGTGATGTGTAATTCAGGAAGACGAACTGTATTGTAAATGGTTTAGTATTCCGTTGTTGGTTTCTGTGTGGGTAAAGTTTGTATGCATATTAATTACAATGAGATTATACGAAATCAAAAGAGTTCTACGTTCAGCACTGGACGGAACAGGGTGGTGGATTGATATACGGAATTATAATAAGTTAATATGGATATCGTAAACTTTGAATTGCTCCGAAACTAAGTACATTCATCATCAGTCTTTCGCAGGCCTATATCCAACAGTGGATTGACAAGACAGCTTGTTGCTGAAAGTTTTGGGCAACAACCTGGAGGCTTTACCCATAATCGCTGTCCTGAGCAGGCAGATTGGTGTCGCTGTGGTATTTAGCTACGTTTTCAAATAGTTATGGTTATACCTCCAACTGCCGGTTGCCAGAGTAAGTACTTGCAATGGGACTTGCACGATAAATCGGTGCTCTTTACCACATCTCAACTTGCCTGATGAGAAAAAGGCAATCTTGAGGAATCAAAGCAAATCGATAGAAAACCGATACCGAAAATGACTGAGCTATGGAACTCATTGTCTGTGTTCCTCAGGAGATATAACCTTCATATTCTCATGACGAGAGTGAATTGCTTTTTGTTAGGCGAGCGCGCTCTATTGTGCGGAAAGAGATCGTGAGGCTACGGTAGACGGTCTACGTCGCCCCCGGCCCTCAAAGTATGCCCTCTGAGCCTCTCCTTTGTGCCCCGAGTGGATGGCGCGGGGGCGCGATCTACTCACTGGGTTGTAAAGGTGTGGTGGGTGCACCATTGCACGAGGTCCGCCCGGGGAGCACTATATTGTTCCCCGGAGCCAGGGGCATTTGCCCTACCCGGACCAGGAGTGTCGGCCGCTTATCATCTGCGGCTGGCCGGGGCAGGTAGGGATGTGGCCATATGTTTGGGCGCTACTCGTGTCCCCGCAACTTGTTGCCCACTGTAGACACAGGGGGGTTCAATGGGTATGTCCTCCCATTTTGAGAGGTGTGAGACCCACACACTATGTCGTCTCCCCCCGAAGGCGGCCTGAAGGTGCATTCCCCTCTAGAAAAAGAAAGCGCTATCTTAGGCTCTAAAGTAGCTTAACATAAGGCGATGTGGTCAAGCGCTACCCATTTACCTAAAAAAGTGGACTTTAAGCTCTTCGACGGTGATGCTTTGGTTATATCAGCTCAGTGTGTGTGTTGCGGTGTGTTACACGTCACATTAGGCCGGCGGTTGTGAGTGCGGCGGACAGAGCGCGATCAGGCGAGCCGCCAGTCAGACCCTCCCCCTCCGAGCTGGCCTTTACAGCGGAAATTTGCGAAAAGCTTTGCACAATTATAAATTTACTTGTTTGTTGTAGTTAGCATGTTAATTGTGTTAAAACTTAGACTAATGGGACTTATTGTTTTATACTATTTCGTAACTTATGCGAGGTCGTTTGTAACCACGGTTATGCAATACGAGTAAAGCCAAAACATCAAGATAGAAAGATGCTCTTTTTTTGCACACCAAATAATTAACTTAGAAGAAATATACGATTGTCATGCAATTTAAGAATAAGAATAAGAATCTTTATTATATTGGGACATCACAACATAACAATGATAACATACAATATACAATGACTACATAACAATATCTAGACACGTACATTTCAAACAAAACAAAAATACAAAAATAGAACATAACAACACAGATAGGTATATGTATAGCAGTCAGACCGGACGTGGTGTTGTGACGTCCAATATAAAAGGGCCCCACTCAGCATTGAGCCGTGGCCCGCGTAGAAGCCACGGCGCTGGTTTTCAGTGAGTCCTGCTGAGTGAAGCCCACGGACGTATGGCTACATATTAGAATACAATACTGATATCATAGAAAGGTTACAAAATATATATCTGGGTATGTATAAATACTTATTTATATAAACAAAAATACTTCATAATGTGGGATATAAAATAGGCAATGGGTAGATTGATAGACACAGAAAAGCAAACAAATAGGTGAACAACAATTTAGGCGGTCTTATGAAGACAACTTACTTTTTACGTCTTGTAGCTGTCAAGGCGTAAGGTCCTATCAAATCTAAAAGTTTCCTATGTGGTAGATATGTATTAATTGTCACATGAGTTCCTTTATGAAGGAGTAAAGAAACTAAATCTCCTTTACTAAGGAGATAGGAAAGTCTCTATTCTGGAAACTTTCAGATTTTTTAAGGCAGCACAAGATAGAGACGTCCCATTTCCTGATCCAAGCCTTGTCTGAAAACAAAAGAGATTCCAGAGTCGATACGTCGGTCACATAAGCCTGCAAAATAAGTCCAGATATAGGCCGACAGATCACAGAAGAAGTTTCGCCGAGTGTACGAGCCAGACGGGTAAACCCGACTGAGAAGCAGAATCATGCGGGAGTATGCTTCGGCGCTGCCCTAGTCCCTGCAAGCTGCTGCCCACTGGCGACACGGGGGGGTTTAGTGGGTATCTCCTCCCAGTCTGGGAGGTTTGAGACACACCACGTCGTCTCCTCCCGGAGGCGTCGTAAAGCCGCCTAATGCATTCCCATCTAACAAAACTGAGCCGCTAAATACTAAAGAAATCCCTCAGTAGACTCTTATGGTATCCACGGGAAGATATGGGTCGTTGATTTGTGTTCTTTGTCCGTCACGGCACGGATAATATATATTTTAAAAGTTTATTGGTAAAAACTTTTCGTATTAACAAAATACCGATGCATTGCTTGTACCAATAAAATATAACTTACCTAATCAAATTCCTTATTCAATAAGTTGGCCAAGTTACTCCGTAAGGAGTTGGTAACAAAATGTATCGAAGTATTTACGGAGTCGCGAAGTTGCATAGGAGGTATTTGGACTTCGCTCGGCGAGTTCACAGGTGTCGAGTGTTTGGGCTACAGTGCGGTGGAACAGTTTTATTTTGTTACATACTATAAAATGTCAATTGGTTGACTGAGCTTTTATAACCGACTTCAAAAAAAGGAAAGTTATCAATTCGACTGACTTTTTTTGTGGTGTACGTCTCCACATATCTCCGTTTTTTGGTAATTTTGTCCCACCTTGGGTTACATTATTGGTGTTTTAGTATGATCCCTAACTTTTTTGAATCTTTCATGTACCCTTTTTTTTTGTTTCACCAGGGAGAAATGCAGTTTACGCATACCCGCTGCCCGGGGGAGCAGACGGGTTATGTGGGACTCGCTCCGCGTCGGCAGAGAATACCCACTAAAAAATCCTGGTTTGCACCGTCTAATGCGCCTTGGGCGACAGCAACGCGGGTCCTCAAATCTTTCATCATCATCATCATCATCAGCCTATTACAGTCCACTGCTGGACATAGGCCTCTCCAGTTGTTCGCCACTTAGAGCAAACATCTGGAGGATATACCCATAATCGCCACGCTGGGCAGGCGGGTTGGCGATCGCAGGGCGTAGCTTCTTGCTCCGGTGACGCTGCTGCCCGTCACCGGTCTTTAGTATTTAGCTACGCCTTCAATTGTGATGGTTATACCGCCACCAGTCGGTTGCCAGTGCCTCGTTTGTTATTCGGCAGGATGCACCACAGGCAGGTGAGGTTGGCTTGGAGCGAAAAGATGATAGGCCGCTCCCTTACATCCCAATCTTTCATATACCCTATATTCACTCACCTGAGTTAGTGTAGCTTCCCAACAGTGATTTTTTCTAATCACTTAAAGAGTTTCGCAGCCTATTCAATATAAACAAAAAAACACCAAATCTATCCTCTTTTTAATACGAGTGTAGAATGATATATTGTACAGGAACGCACGGAATCTGCTAGAAGTTGAAGAATGCCTCCACTCTTTTGGTGAAAACTTACAAACTGTTCTTAGTCGCGATATGAAACGATGTAATTTAACGGACATAGGCCTCTTCCAGTTTACCCATAATCACCACGTTTGGCAGGCGGGTTGGCGATTGCAGGATTTGTAATTTCTCGCTCCGGGGACGCTGCTGCCCGTCATCGGTCTTTGGTATTTGGTTACGCCTTCTTGTGATCGTTATACTGCCACCAGTCGGTTGCCAGAGCCTCGTTTGTTATGACAGTTCCTTGAGTTCGAATTTCGAATGCTTGAAGAAGTATCTGTGAGGCTGACCAGGCTTTATTCCGAACGTCCCCGGTCTCAAGCTAAGTTTTTCCCTTTCATTGTATGTACTATTCATAGCTGTATCACTGAATCGACCCTATTGGTTAGGTAACGTTATATCTCCGTACGTTTCGACGCGTCATCAGATACCGGCCAGTCAATGCGGGCTCACGGACGCATACAGATACGTGTATTAATAATCGGGCGTCGATCGATGACGGGACAGCTTGCGGCGCGATGACTCCCTGCGTTGTACATGTGCATTGATACACGTAGCTATATGTATGCTGCAAGTACAGTGACCATCAGATGTATGTATACGTACGCTATTCAAATAGCACTAGCACGTAACCTGTATAGTATATAATAGAAGAACGTAAGAAAGCGACCCATCTTTTGCTCCAAGCCACCCTTACCTGCCCAAGGTGCATCCTACCGACTAACAAACGAGGCTCTGGCAACCGATTGATGGCGTAGCTAAATACCACAGGCCGCTGACGGCTAGCAGCGTCACTGGAGCGAGAAACTACGCTCACGAACGCCAAGCCGCCTGCCCAGCCTGGTGGTTATCGGTAAATCCTCCAGGTGTTTGCCCAAAGAAGTAAACAACTGGTAAGGCCTATGTCCAGCAGTGGACTGTGAGAGACGGATGTTGTTGTTGTAAATACGTACGCTACTCAAATTTGTGACTAGAAGACGCTGTGTGGTCCAGCGTGGCATGTCTTGAGTTATGGTGTGGTTTAGGATACATGTGATTGATTGGGTTACATATCCGCAGCAGTTACTTAGGTTTTTCTTTCACTAGTTTTATTTTCATTACCATCATCAGCCTGTCATAGTCCACTGCTGGACATAGGACAACCCAACCCCTGCCCAGGGTGGCGAATATAGGTATAACTCCCAGGTGTTTGCCCAAAGTGGCAAACAACTGAAGAGACCAGTTTTATCTAAATTAATTTTTATTTTCATTTTTTTTTAATAATTATTTTTTCTTTTCACTTTCAAAAAGGGAAGCAATTCTATTGTGCCACTATAAAAAATAGTTTAACCGCGTCTCATAAAGAGAGAGATTTTGAGAGAGGTAGGGCATAGCGAATCTTCGCTCAAATTGAGCTGCCCGTCCGGGGAAGGACCTCCACCCTATAGAATACCGCAGCCAAATGACCTCCGGGTCGTGTTTCTGCTGGTGAGTAGGGTTTCCGGAGCTCGTGGGGGGTTAGGGTTGGGCCGGCATGGTAGTGGCAACTGACAGGTAACTAACCAGTTACTTGCCAGTTGTCACAGCGACTAGGGCTTCTCTTTAGCTTTCCATCAGGCGAAGGAAAGCCATAATGGCGAGCTACTATAAAAAAAAATACTAACTGGACTGGTCACTGCGAACCCAGTTTCAAAAATGCCCGGCATACTTTGTACAAGAACAAAGTAAATATCCGAAAATTCAGCGGCGAATTGAGTTCACGCGCGCTGTCCGAAATGCATGTGTGTGCAGTTGATGACCATTCGACGTTAATGGAAGCACAAAATGCTGTCAGAGGAGCGGTATCAAACTGGGTTTTGGTGCCGGTCTGTTGTATCATCACTACATACTCGTAGTACAAAACAAAGTCGCTTTTTAGGGTTCCGTAGCCAAATGGCAAGAAACGGAACCCTTATAGATTCGTCTTGTCTGTCCGTCCGTATGTCAGCCACCTTTGCCGTAACTATAAGAGCTACATTCTGGAAACTTGGTAAGTAGATTGTATTCGGTAAACCGCATAAAGATTTTCATACAAAAATACAAAAAAAAACACCATAAATTATTGGGGTTCCCCATACTAAGAACTGAAACTCAATTTTTTTGTCATCACACCTATACGTGTGGGGTATCTATGGATAGGTCTTCAAAAATGATATTGAGGTTTATAGTATTTTTTTTTCCAGACTAAATAGTTTGCGCGAGAAACGCTTCCAAAGTATCTATATGCACTCTTAATTTTTGTTGTTACTACCAAACATATTATAGTTAATTTAATAAGTATTATATTGTTTACGTTGACCGGTGTCATTACCGATCATTATCGATGGTTTCCACTGAAAACCAGCGTTACAGTAAAGGTTTGCTGTAACAATAGCTGAGTGGACGCCTTTTTGGGCGCATTTTTCGTTTTATTAACCAACAAGTTGTATTTTGTTTTTGTTTAAATGTGTATTTTCTTTTCTCTGTTTTGTTTGTGTTATGTGTCCAAATAAAGTTTTTTCTATTCTATTCTATTCAAAGTGGAAAAAGTGTGTAAAACATCGGGAGACAGACTGGAGATGCCTATGTCCAGCAGTGGACTGCAATAGGCTGATGATGAATGATGATGGACTTGTCTGGGTGTTTACATTTGTATTTAAGTATACCTGTATTTGTGCACTGTAATTCTCCTGCGTACTTGGCATTGGCGTAATCTTCCCTATTCACAAACATTACTATGCGACGCGCGGACGCACAGTGCCCAAAATCCTATAGGTTTTTGGTTACCTGTGCGCTCGCGCGACGCATAGCAACGTTTGTGAATACGGCCGTTAGAGCTATGCAGGAGAGTATTATTAATATTATGTCTACGCAATAAGTCAAGTGGTATAAAATTTTAAATGGAATACATAAATACTTTTAAACAAATCGAACGAAATTAAATTTACGTTTTTGGCCGGGCGCAATATCGGAGTTTTAATTAATTGCATTTGTGCATTTTGCATATAATAACATTTATTATTTTACGGCTGCGCCAAATTACGTTTAAATCCGCTTTTAAGTGAATTGCGGTAATTAAGTACTAAAGTTACTTAAGTACTTCCTACCAGTGGAGAGTAATTTATATGCAGTATATTATAAGGGCTAGTACATGGGTAGGGTACTGCTAACTACTCATGACTGCCAAGAGCTGGATGCGAGAAGCCCAGGATCGGACGAAATGGCGAACAATGGGAGAGGCCTATGTCCGGCAGTGGACTGCAATAGACTGATGATGAGGATACGAAAATTTTTATTAACATTTTCGTTTCGCAAGATTTGTCTTTCACCACTATTATTAACTATCGCCTACCCAAATGTTCTATGGAAAAGACCCGTTTTAGTGATAAGCTTTAGACAACCCTAAATTGTACAACAAATATCTATCTTCTATATACTTATAATAAATCTGTAGAGAGGTCAATTCTGTACATAAAATATTTTTTCAAAATAACAATCAGGGGGTGATAAGTGATCGATACTGATACCAAAAATGCAATCAGTAAAATTTTTGTCTGTCTGTCTGTCTGTCTGTCTGTATGTTCGTTATAGAAAAAAAAACTACTGAACAGATTTTGACAAAACTTGGTACAATTATTCTTCATACTCCTGGGCAGGTTATAGGATACTTTTCATCACGCTACAATCAATAGGAGCGGAGCAGTGACGGGAAGTGTTGGGAAAACGCGAGAAATTTAAACCTGTATGTTTGAACGCGCATTACGCGAAAACTACTGCATAGAATTGAATGCGGTTTTCACCAATGTATTGCTAGAGGTCTAACTTAAAACTTAGGCACAAGGTATAGATGGGTATTATATGGAAGTCCGTTATTTTTGAAACCCGATATCCACGCGAGCGACGCCGCTGGCACAGCTAGTTATACATAAGTTTAAGTAATTATATGGTGGATGCAGGTGTGAATATTCTATCGGTGAAGTAAAGTGTGAAGCTTTCTGGGATGCCTCTGCTAGTAATATGCTGTGTTAGGTCTAAATTTTCATTCATAGAAACATGCTTCAGTATATTTCTATCTCGGAAATACCATGTAAATGAAATATTCGTATATTATTGATAGCTAACGCAATGTACTTACATTGACTCTACAACGCAGGGGTTCTCAAACTTATGGTTCCACAAACCCCTGATAAAATTTGATGACGACGAACAAACATTTTAATTGTGTGTGCACTAACATATCTGCTGGTGTGTATGTACTATCTACACTAATATTATAAAGAGGAAAACTTTGTTTGTTTGGTTGTAATGAATAGGCTCAAAAACTACTGGACCGTTTTTAAAAATTCTTTCACCATTCGAAAGCTACATTATCCACGAGTAACATAGGCACAATTTTATTTTGGAAAAAAAAACTTTACGCGGACGAAGTCGCGGGCGGAAAGCTAGTATTTAATAAAGTATTTATTTACTTAGTCTAGATGGTGCTGTGCGGCCCAGCGTGGCATGTCTTGGGTTATATAATTAGGTTTGCATGTGTGTATTTAATTCAATTACATTATGTGTGGGTTCGATCCCCAACCTTGTATTATACAAGTGCTTAAGTCAAAATAATGTCTGATATTTTTCATTTATTATTTCGTTAAGCTTACTATTATAGAAGTGGCATAATACGAAGTGGAATGTATTCAATGAAGTTTTAAAATAAGGAGAAAAAAAACACAAATATATAATACACACATCTTGTCATCGAATGGCGAACTCCCAGAGTTACACGCAGCGTACTTTGAGAAACTCTGACAACGTAACAGCAATCATGGCTGGCATTCGAGTGCGCTCACATCCGATGGGTTTATTACGGGATTTGTAGATTTAAAACCATAAATCACTAACGAGACGCATTTCTAGTTTGATTAATCAATCATCCAATACACTTCATAAACAAGCGTATTGATCATTGTTTACATTATGACTATAGTTCATTCGCGTTAAGAAAATAGTGACTCATCACCGCTCATACCGTCATTTTAATTGGCTAGGGGGTGTGGCTTGGCCGGCAGTCGGTGATGAGTCACTATTTTCTTAACGCGAATGAACTATAATCAATTTCCTAGGGCGAGTTGTTTTTGGTGGAAAATATCGCGCCGCTGTTTGGTAAAGATCGGGGTTCCCAAACGGTCTCTTGTCGCGGCGCGTAGTGCGTAGTGCGTAGTATAGTTGGCGCTCTGCTGTTTCCAACTCTGCCAGTGATAAACTATCTCTTTCTCGGTGGCATGGCATGTGTTACGATCATCACAATGTTTATTTGCGCATAATACAATCGCGGACTCCTACAGGCCAGCTCGGCGGTGATTTTTGCTGGTGATGTGAAGTGATTTTTTTTTTTTTTTTAACCCAAGACATGCCACGCTGGGCCACACAGCGCCGTCTAGCCCCAAACTAAGCTGAAACTTGTACTATGGGTACTAGACAACTGATAAACTTACTTAGATACTTTTTTTTTTTTGTAAATAAATACATATTATACATATTAAACACCCAGACCAATACAAACAGACATGTTAATGAACACAAATGTTTGTACTGTGCGGGATTCGAACCTACGACTCTCGGCTCAGAAGGCAGAGGTCACTACCAAATGAGCCACCGAGCCTGTCAATTTATTCGGTTAGTTGTCTTTGTCGCAGTGACCTGGGCTTCTCTTTCGCATTCCATCTGGCGACGGGAGCCACAAAGTTACGTATTAAAATATAGTAATGGAAATTTAATGTTAATTGTAGTGTGACATATTGTATGTTCGATTTGTTCTTCGGTCTCCCGTTCTGCGGATCGGTCATTGGAGCACATTCGTGCGTGAAATTATTTTATTCGCCGTTATTACTGTACCAAAACCGAACGAAATTGCAGCAAGGCACACGAATTGGAAAGTGAAATATGTACATACTATTTTATACGCTAGTTTAAATACTATAACGATGCTAATCCTTCCCACAAGTCTTTGAGCTATGTACATACGAGTATGTTTAAAGATACCATTCATTGGCTTAGTTAAATAATATTCATTTATTGATTTAAGGTGGAACGAATCACCCCTATACGCATTCACTTTTACAGAGACCAAAGCTATACCTCTAAACATTCCCTACCAAACGAATACATTCCTCCGACAATAAATAAAGTGCCATCGTACATTTACTATAATGGCTTCGCAGTAACTACACCTGTCCTTACCTACGTCGGGGCCAATCCAACGATACCTCATTCATCGGTACGCTTTGATCTCCGGAGGCCTTTATTGACAAGCTCAAACGGACATCGGTATACTACGCCATTTTGTTTGCAATTTTGTTGTATTGGACGGATGTTTGACGTGCCATTTGGGCTTTTGACAGTTTGCCTTGTTATTATAGGGAAGATGTTTTTGTCGTGTATTATTAGGGACTACAGACTTGCGTTGATTGCCGAAGCGGGGAGAAAATGGGCGGCGAGGAACTTGTGAGATTGTTTTGTTTCATATTCGTGACTAAGACCAGTCTGTAAGTTTTCATCGCAAGAGTGATTTAAGTGCAGCGCATATGGCAGACTATCCGTAAAACTCTTTTGTCTGTGAAAATAGAACCTTTGCAATTATATGCAGTAACGCAGATGACGGCGATCGCAGGGCGTAGCTTCTCGCTCCGGTGACGCTGCTGCCCGTCATCGGTCTGTGGTATTTAGCTACGGCTTCAATAGTGATGGTTATGCCGCCACCAGTCGGTTGCCAGAGCCTCATCTGATATTCAGCAGGATGCACCACAAGCAGGTGAAGGTGGCTTAGAGTGAAATGATGATGGGTCTCGCCCTTACATTTATTTGAGTAACTGTTCTGAATCCCAAACCGCATTGTTTGAGAGCGTTTCGTTACAAAGCCACAAATCGTGTGCCTTGCTCATCGGGGCGTGCTCTCATTATCCCAAATGTAAATAAAGCCCGCGCGAAATTAATGTATCGGCCGCTGATACCTCGCGCGTACACAGTACACACTGCACTAAGTAAACGCGAAAAATTCGCAGTAAGGACTCTTATACAATGTTATTATCTAGCTACTTTTTTATTTTTATACGACTAAGGTGGCAAAATGACTATAAGCCCGCTTGTGGGTCAGCGGTTACCGCAGCCCATGAACGCCTGATGATGATGATGATGATGCAGCTCCAGGGGCATTGCATGCGCTTAGCTTTACCCTTTAAAACCTATTGACTTTCAATTTAAAGTACCCCATACTGTATTCCCCTGAGAAAGACACTGCAAGCATCTTACTCCACAAACGCAACGCTTGCAGTAGGAAATTCCTCTGAAATCGGGCCGTGCGTGACCAGTTAGGCTTCAGAGTGTGAGGATAGACACTCTGATAATGGCATGCGGTACAATGATATTATAATGAAGCTTTTGGCTTCATTTCGAATAATTCTACTAATCTCCGTACGAGCGCTTAGTCGAATACTCGTATATTCTAAGTTGCATAATATCCAATTTTCATCGTAACAAATGAACAATGACTCATTGACTGTAAAATCATTGAGGTTGCGTTAACTTATCTAATGTTTGTAAAACTATGATCATAATGCTTACATTTTAATAAAACCATGAAGCCATATGACTATATTAAATATTGCGTTAATGTAATTTTCATATTATTATCAAGATACTTATCTATGAAGTTATTATAAATATCAAACAACATCACATACATTGATCCGATCCCAAAGTAAGTAGCTTCAGCACTTGTGTTATGGGTATCAGAATAACGAAGGTTCCACAGATAAATACTTAAATACAAATATACTTAAACACCCAGACACGAAACAAACACAAGTGTTCATCACACGAATGTTTGTCCCGGGTGGGAATCGAACCCACGACCCTTGGTTCAGAAGGCAGGACTCACTACCAATTGAGCCACCGAGCCAGTCAAATTGGAGTTAACAGCTATTGGAGTGCTATGCCGTTATTTGGTGAATTTCACCATTTTGTAATTAACTTTACTAACTTTGAAGGCCTATTTGCGCTCTCTTTTTTCAAAAGTAAGTTGTGATTTCTTTAATCGGTGCGATTTTAATGGCAGCCATTAAAAACATGCAAATCAAAGATATTAGTGTTGTACACAGTTAAATGCTTGCCTCACACAAGAGCTAAAGTTCTTGGCTTAGAATCCACTCGGGGCAGGTGAAGTATTCGCCTCACATCTCCGATGCGAGCCCTCGATACCTGTGTCTCGGTCGTGTCCGTCGTTTAATTGGTTCGTGCCGAGGCTCAAACTGGGGGGATTTGCGCCGCTCCGTGAGTGACTCGGTTAGTGCTTTGATCTGGGTCAAATCTTTTGACGACCCGTTCTGTTAGCCAGTTTTGACTCACGTATCTGCATCTTAATCTACTTCATATTATTTGCCTACCTTGTCGGGTGTCGTGTGTCTCTTTCTCGGCAAGAGATTCCCGATCGCACGGTCGTGTCAATTTAAGACCGAATTACCCAAATCTGGAGCGGGTATTGGTGCCGAACTCGGTCATTGTTCAAACGATGCTGATTCTTAATACAAGGGAAAACTTAGTTTGGGGCCATTCTGCATTAACTATCCCAAAAATCCATTGTAATAATTAAAAAACATTAACCAACACCTAGATTAAAATCCCTACAGCATCGTGACGCACAAATTATCGATCAATTACGATTCTTATTCATACCAAATAATGGGCTTCGGGCTTTATTATGATAAATAGAAGTAAGTAAAACAAAAGAAATGCATAACGAATATTGGCAGAATTATAATCTTTGAAGGTTACAAAGAAACAAATCTTACTAAGACCGCCTAAATTGCATTACACTAAGTTTGTAATGTATTTTCCTGTGATGGTTTTCTTTTTTTGCAATAAAGAATAGATTCTAGATTGATATCTATCATTGACCATGCATCCAATTTCACTACTCCGAAAATTCCTGCAGAGATTGACGTAAAAATAGCTTTGCACGTCAATATTGTACTGAAAAAAAAAAGAAAAATGTACCGGAAATGTCGGAAATAGAAAAATTCACAGATAGAAAATATTGTGAAAAATAGAAATATACGTGCGATGTATGCAACTTGTTTGAAGGAAAAGAGAAAACTAGGATAGATAGGTCATACCTATTTTTATATGTAGGGAAATTCTAGAATAATCATATGAAATACTTACACAACCCATTAAATGACCAGTTCTGCCCTAACACCAGTGGTTTGGGTGTTTGCTATGTATAATATTACGAGTATGTATTACAAAAAACTAACCATCTAAGTAAGTTCATCAGTTGCCTAGTACCCATAGCGCACTTTCGACTTAGTTTGGGACTGGATGGCGCTGTGTGGCCCAGCGTGGCAAGGTTCTTTAATAGCTAAAAACAGAAGTAGGGCATCATCACCATCATCATCAGCTTATTGCAGTCCACTGCTGGACATAGGCCTGGAGACAATGGTTCGCCACTTTGTCTGGAGGTCCATTATCGGCTAGCTGGGCAGGCGGGTTGGCGATCACAGGGTGTAGCTTCTCGGTCCTGTGACGCTGTTGCACGTCACTGGCCTGTGGTATTTGGCTACGCCTTCACTAGTGAAAGAAAGAAAGAAAGAAAAGCGATGGTTATACCGCCATTAGTCGGTTACCAGAGCATCGTTTGTTATTCGGCAGGATGCACCACGGGCAGATGAGGGTAGCTTGGTGCGAAAAGATGATAGGTCGCTCCCTTACATCCCATCTGTTCCTTTACTTATATGATTCGACATGAAGGGGGGAGATAAGGCGTAGAACCACTAGTTTAACGTGGCGCTCAGTACATCTTGGTGTAAGCGGTCTCAGAGTACCTTACATGCGTTTGTTGCATAAGCACCAGCAATCGCTGGTAACACTATGCAAAAAGGTACAAGCATATGACATCATTAAAAGTGTAAACAGTAAATCTGCGATGTGTTCGCCGCGGCGTCTCGCGCAGCCGCCTCGGGCGGATGATTGTATCTCGTGCACATTATTAATAGACCGAGCGACGACGCAAATACTTACCATCCACACGTATTGCGCATTTCACGGGATTTTTGCTACGTTTTTTTTATGCAAGAGGCGGCAGATGAGCAAATGTGATGCCTGATGGTAAGCAGTCGACACCGCCCATGGGGGTGTCCATGGGCGGTGTCGACTGCTTACACTCGACTGCAACTCACATCGAGTTCTGGGCTCGCTGACGGCCTTTTAAATAGGAGTACGCTCGTTTTTTTAAGGCTCCCATGTCGTAGCTGTTATGTACATCGCTTAACATCGGGGAATCAAAAGTAACGAACTTCCATAAAATGGTACCTAAATTTTAAGTTAGACTTCTAGCAATACATTGGTGAAAACCGCATTTCATTCCATGCAGTAGTATTCGCATGATGCGTGATCAAACATGCAGATAAAAATTTCTCCCGTTTCTTCCCGTCACTGCTCTGCTCCTATTGATTTTAACGTGATGAAAAGTAACTATACCTTACCTGCCCAGGAGTATGAAGAATTGGGATGATGACTAAAAAATAATTTAATGTCCATCAGATAGATTAATGAAAAATATTGGATACGTATTTTTTATTTTGCCTCTTGTTCAAAAACTTACGAAGATACATTGATTTTAAATGTCACATGACGTCACGTTAGAGTACAAAATATACTCTAACGTGACGTAGTTAGCCCCCACTCCGTAACTTTAATGCGCTATATCTAAGTATTTTCTTGTTATTTCGACAAAACAAAAAATACGGGTCTTATATTTTTTTATTATCTAAGAGACGGACTAATTATTTTCTTCATTTTCATACCTTGTCATCATCCGTATTATCGTACCAAGTTTCGTTAAAATCCGTCCAGTAGTTTTTTTTTCTATAGCGAACATACAGACAGATATACAGACAAAAATTTTACTGATTGCAGTTTTGGCATTAGTATCGATCACTAATCACCCCCTGATAGTTATTTTGAAAATAATATATTCCATTGACTTCTCTACAGATTTATTATAAGTATAGATTTATTCAGGCCATTAAGTACCTATGCTCTGCTACCATGAAAAAAATAATTAAAACCATAATAATTCATCGAACCCCGGTCTACATTCACGTCGGCCTATGAAGCGTGCGATCGATGCGATGCCCAACGATGCGTGGTCGGCGTATAAATTAAATTATTTACATACATCATCATATTACTGACTAGTGCAAAATACGATTTTACGTTTCATGAGTTTTTGTTGAAATCACTGGAGATCATGTCGAATAATGTTTGTGAAATTATGCGCCAGTCAGCCGGTGTAAAGTTACTTGTAGTATATTTTATTAATGATAATTATTCTTTTAGCTAAATGGAACTCTTATAGTTAAATTCGCTTAGGGGTATATAAGACTTCTCATCATCATCATCGGCCCGTGACAGTCCACTGCTTTTAAGACTTCTCAAAACAAAGATATATTACAGTCGGTAAAATTGATTCGCTCATAGAATTCCAGCTATATCAACTATCCTGTAAAGAGATTAGTCAGGTACACAAGAGATATTGTAGTAGGTACCTTAGGGGAAAGTGGTTACCCTTCGTACGCTTTTTAGATTTTATTTTTTTAATTTATGATTAATAATCGAATTTATCTAGTTTATAGATCTAAGTATAACAAATATATTGTAGTTTGTTACCAAAAAGTCCGACACTATTATGTCAAAAGGTTATAGAGTTATAGTCATTTTTCTACGATAAGATATTTGTACGAACTTGCCCCACGTATGGGGTACGTTCGTACGCATGGGGTAAATTCATATAGGGTAATTAAAAATCGTTAAAGTCGTTTATTTTTTATTAATTATTATAAAAATATGTATTTCTCAAAGAACTAACTTAATAATATTTGAATTGGCTCATAGTCTTTGAATTTCTTGACTCTGCTTTCCAACGTCGAGGTCTTGATGTTATATTTCAACGCGGCTTTCCTATACGACAAGCGTCCGTGAATTACGTCGTCAACTGCTAATTTTATGGACTCCTCATCCACGTCTTGAGTACGCGTGCCCTTTTTTATATTTTCGCACCATGATTCTGCAATAAAAGACTTTATAAAAGGAAAGTTATTGTGCTTTTTGCCTGGTATTTTAAAAGTTTACTATATTTTATTTCATAAAAATCTAATTATGATATTGTGGTGGTTAATAAAATCTAAACGCACGCGTACGAATGTGCCCCCTGTTTGGCTGTACGAAAGCACCCCATACCTTGCACAAAATTAAAGTACAACTTTATACAAATTCTAATTTAGTATAGAGAAATATAACAATTAAAGCTCAAAATAAACAATATTAACATTAATTAATCATCACCATATTGTCAAAAACATAACAATTCTACTTACAATTGCGAATTACACCTAAGGAAAAAATTTACTCACCGCGCGCGAAAACACGTTATGTCTTGTCAGCCGATACACCGTGGTGCGACTGCCACGCCACTCCGCTAACAATATGGTGGTCGGTATGTCTATGCACACAAGCAAAGGCGTGTTTGTGTGCCGTTTAGTTTTTCTGCTATACTCACTGCACGAATGTGCCCCACGTACGAATGGTGACCACTTTCCCCTATACCAGTGTGCGTGCAAACGTAATGTGCAATATCTATTCCTTCATTATGATAATAATCATTAGTAAAGCAAGATCAAGCAACGGATCATCACCTTTCATGAGCATACAATCTGTATTATATCGTAACCATATACGAGTAGGTACCATAATGATGTACATCATAGTACTCCTCTACTCTTAGTACTTAGTTACAAATGAGTTACAACTCAGTTTTCGGTAGCATTGTCCACTTCGTAATCATCACCGTTATCGGCCTACCGGTGGACATAGGCCTCTCCCAATGTTTTCTACTTACACAAGGCTGAAAGCACTGTTATGAGCTTTAATAAGCATCTTTTCCATTTGCTAACACAATTGTGATAGAAAGTCAAACGAACCAAACCAATCACCTGTCAGTTATAAATGGCAACTGACAGGTGATTGGTTTGGTTCGTTTGACTTTCTATCACAATGTGACAGGAGACCACGATACTTTAGTACTATAAAAAAATTAACGTGATACAAGTGACCTAGCTAATCTGTTTGCAGCTCCAAGTTCAATGCATACAAAAGAAGCCCTAGGGCTGATTGATCGCAAATCCCGGCGTAAGGGCCGCATGTACGGCTCGCATGCCCAACCCTACCCGCGCGCCGACACGGGCGCATACCGGCCGCGACGTGCCGCGGGAACAAGCATTCCCTGTCTGGAGCGGACACACTGGCACTGGATAGGTCGGCTAGATGTATTGCTATATATCCTTGATGGCCTGGATAGCTTCTTGTATCTCATAAAATACCCTCTTGAGTGTTTAGTTTTCAGATTTAGAATAGGGAGCACTCCATCTCCGCATAGGTCTTATCGGTCGCTCGTCGGTACCTGAAAACCGAGAGGTCCTAATTTTGAATCCAGTTATAGCCAGTTTACTCAATAGTAGCCTCAAAGCCAGGAAGTTGGCGGTAATATAGTCAATTCAATTCAATATCATTTACAGTGCATCAGCAAGCACAATAAGCCGTGGATTCTGCGCCTGATCCCGGTCCAGTCGCGTCGAAATATCGTCTACCATCTAATTGATGATCTGAATGAAGGAACAATAAGTCTTCTTCGAGATTATTTATTTAAACTTTTTTGCACAAAATAGTACAAAAGGCGAACTTAATGCTAGGGGCATTCTCTCGTCGAAATTCGATCATCATCATAATCAGTTTACAAACGTTCACAGCTGAACATATGTCCCAATAATAGCCAATAATGGCCCCAAAGGCACTGAGGGGGGATTTTCCATAGACACCACGTTTGTTAGGCAGTTTGGTGACAGTAGGTATTTACTTATTACCGCTGTTCTCATCTTATATTATGACAAACTTCCACCCTTTGGAACAAAATATTATTTGGGGGGTCACAGTTGACCCCAGTGACAAGTGACGTGTTAATTCTGATTTGCTCACTTGTCGAGAAATTGAGCCCTTTTTGTTTTGTTATTATATTAACATAACACTAATGAGGACGTTTGAGTCCGCAACAAAGTCGACCACTTGAACAACAATTCAGGTCATACATAACCCTGTTACTCCATTCCGCTAAATATTCACATGACACACATACCGGGAATTCACGGGACATTTAAACAAGGAATCTAGTCGAAATGCGTATGCAAAACGGGATGCAATTAAAATTCCGGCCACCTCCGACCCGGGGCAGGAATGCAGTTCGCGCGGCTGAGAAATTGACGCCGGAACTAGTGCGGTGCGGAGCGCGTCACGCGGCGCCTACACAGAGGGTGTGCTAGTAAAAGCTTCAGTATTGAATTAATAAGTAAATAACCCAAGACATACCCTGGGCCACACATCGCCATCTAGCCCCAAACTAAGCTGAAGCTTGTACTATGGGTACTAAAGAACTGATAAACTACTTAAATACTTTTTTTTGTAAATAAATAAAGCACCCAGACCAATACAAACAGACATGTTTATGAAATGTTTGCACTGTGCGGGAATCGAACCCTGAACGAATGACCTTTGGCTCAATAGGCAGAGGTCACTAAATGAGCCATCGGGCCAGTCAAATAAAAATAGACACCAAAGTTGTGACGCTACTTCCTTTGACACCTATGTTCAGGCCTACGTCTCCAGCTGTTCACCACTGTTAAGGCAAACATCTGAAGGATATACCTATAATCGCCACGTTGGGCACCTGCCCAGGTTTGGTCATCGAAGAGCTCCTCGCTTTGGTGACGCTGCTGCCCGTCATCTGCCTGTGGTATTTAGCTTCGTCTCCCACTTGACAATTATTATTTGGAGGATTTGCCTTTGATTTCACTCTTATATTTAATTTAGTTGTCTTACTTAAATTTCCCATGTTACTATCACCCTATATGCTGTCACTCCTCGTTAGATGCTCTCACGAATTTCTGTTCTTGAAATTCTATGGTGTGCATGTAAAGCTAATAACTTAAGCATAATAGTTGGTACCTGCGAATGTGTTCGTATTTTTATTCATGTGGTGGTTTAATTTCAATTTATAAAGTACCTAAGTTTTTATTACTAAAAAAGTAGTCTAAATTTTTTCTATAGATGATGTTTACAAAATCGACCTAAGTGGCGAACATTGGGAGAGGCCTATGTGCAACAGTGGACTGACACGGACTGATGATGATGATGATGTTTACAACGGCAGGCATTCGACTGTCCGTCGAGCCACAAAAATTTATCTTAATTGGCCCGACCTACTTAATCAAATTCTGGACCTTTAGGATTGCGGTGCTAATGTTCTGCTTATCCATTGCTTCACAAAGGTCGTAAAATTTATACGACAAATAATAAAATAAAACAAACCTAAATCAAAACATCGATGTAGTAACCTCTCAATGTATTTAAAAGACTAACCCGGTGTCCTAGATTAACAATAAATACGACAACGCAATGCTATGCGACGCGATGCAACGCGACACGAAAATTTCAAGTAGACTTTTGTATGAATGTATAGGTATTCAGTCATGTAAGTAGGTACTAACGGATTTTGATGAGGTTTTTTCAATAGATAGAGGGATTCAGGGGGAAGGTTTGTATTATGTACAACAATAATATTGCACTGCGCTGGTCGCTAGTAAAATAGTATTTTTTTTACACTCTCCATAATCTAGCTGTCAGTACAAAAGTTCGGTCTACCATATCTCAAAGATTGTAAGAGACTGGTGCCTAAGCTCACTCCATGTGCACACATATGTATAAAGAAATCATATGAAAGGTATTTAAGAGAGGTAGGGCATAGCGAACCTTCGCTCGAATTGAGCTTCCCGTCCGGGGAAGGACCTCCACCCTATAGAATACCGCAGCCAAATGACCTCCTGGTCATGTTCCTGTCGGTGAGTAGGGTTTCCGGAGCTCGTGGGGGCTTGGGGTTAGGCCGGCATGGCGGTGGCAGCTGACAGATAACTGACCAGTTACTTGCTCGTTCTCACAGCGACTTAGGCTTCTCTGTCGCTTTCCATCAGGTATAGGGAAGCCATTATGTCGAGCTACTATAATTTTTTTTTTTAAAAAAATGTTTAGAAAAAGGACGTGAAAAAAAAATCATCCCCATTTCACTTGGGCAACGCTGCGTAAAAAGTGTAATTCTCCCAATTTATTCATATTACTCGTATGTGGCAGCGTTCCGTTACTGTTTACCGTCCGTTATATGTTTTGTGCGGACATGTCGCAGCCGCTTATTGCGGGCAGGTACGGCGAGTGATATGTCTGCCTCATTTCGTACACGCCTGGTGCAAGTTATAAGTTATAAAAAGAAAGGATTTTTGGCCTGCAAACGGTCGCTGCTGGACATAGACCTAACCCAATTACAGTAAATATTTAGTATATAATAAGAATTCTTCATCATCATCATCATCAGCCTAGCGCAGTCCACTGCTGGACATAGGCCTCTCCAGTTGTTCGCCACCTAGGGTAAACTTCTGGAGGATAATTATACCCATAATCGCCACGCTGGGCAGATGGGTTGGCGATCGCCAGAAAAAGGATTCTTGATCCTATTCTTGATACAATTGTCATTTGGGGGATTTGTTTTAGTCACCACGCTTGGCAGGCGGACTGCTAACCACAGGAAGAATATATGTTGTACTAACATAAACGCTACTGCCTGTTTCATTATCAGAATCACTCTTGTTACTGTTTTTGATGGTACTGCATGTAAACTTACTCCCTACACCAGCAAACCTTCCAACAGAAAAAAACACAACCCAAACTCCGTCACAACCTATCCCTTAACACCCAGTCCGGGTCACAATCGCCCCGGGACGCCGGCAGTGCCGCCCGCAATTAAATTGCTCTCCCGAATTTCCCCCGGGGCGGTGCCCTGCGCAGGACTCCGCTCCCACGGCCGCTCCCGGCCAACCGAATCACTTGTATTATTTACTTAGCGGGCTCGCACGTGGTGGAAAAAGTCATTATTGAGGTGACAGACGGGATACGGTGGGATGTGTGTCGGATCCTAATCCTGTTGTACTGGTTTGTTAATGTTAATATCAGACAACATCACTTAAGTGAAACTGTGAATTCGTGTGAAATTACTTTAGCATCGTTTCGAGGTCTGTGTATAGCCAGAATAGTCTTAATAATTGCTCGACGAAAAACCAAAACGAAACCAGGCTGGTAAAACCACGATGCTTTGACTGAGACCTACAGCACTAGAATCTCAAGATATTCCTTATCGTGATGGTTATACCGCCATTGGTCGGTTGCCAGAGCCTTGTTTATTATTAGACCGAATGCACCACGGGCAGTTGAGGGTGGTTTGGAGCGAAAAGATGATAGGTCGCCCTTACATAAGTCCTAGGTACTTCAAGAGAGGTTCTTAAAGTACCTAGGACTTAATTAAGACAAAAGTACACGAGTTGCCAACATAGCGGTACGTTGGAGTCACGCAAGTATGTAGCCCCAAATCTAGGGGACTGTGAACTGGGTCGAATTAGCATAGCAGAGGACGGGCGGGGGACAACGAGTATTGTTTACTCATTGAGTGGCATCGGAGGCGTCAGGGTTGCCATTCGGAAGCGTTTGATTAGACTTTCCACATTTTCTCCTGTTGCTGAAGTAATTTCAGAAATAACACTTTTTCTACGCGAAAGTTGTACCCAGTTGTACCTATTTCTGTAATTTTTTTTTCAATAAAGAATATTTATCTATCCATTTATAAGTATTTCACCATCGATACATCAACCTACTCTTGCCTGTCAAATTTCAAATTTGACTTTCAAGCCGATAGCTCATTTGGTAGTAACCCCTGCCCGTTTGGGAAAAGTTGATAGCATCAAAAGAGATTAGATTGATTTGTGGCCATCTGTACTTTTTTTATTACTTAATCACAAAATTATAACTTATCCAGACTCAGAACGAACGTAAAAAATTCGTCACGCCATCCTTTTTCCTTGTTAGTATTCCTACTTACGATTCTCGGTTTAGAAGATAAAACGATAAATCGGGCTAGTCGAAGTTATGACATTCAACACGATTCGCCCATGTTCGTAGTTTGCTATCATCACACATCAACTAAGTTAAGATGGCTCGCAAAATCGAATCTCCGTTAATGGCCAAATCATGGGCCCCCTAAGAGGGCGGCTCAGCAAGTTTGTTAATAAGATCCCGAAGCTCGAGCCACTCGGCTGTATGGAGCTGGGGAGATTACGTTTATTTCATTTAGTTATTTGTTTACAAGCTCTTTTTAACCTCTGACGGCATGTGGATTTAGACAGGTTACTTCCTATCCTCCCACTGGGCTATTAAAAGAAAGTTAGGTATCTATACTTACTCCGCTGGCTCAGCGACCATTAATGGATCTTGGCCTCCAAAACAATAAGACGCCATTGTTCCCTCGCATGTCATTTCGCCTCTACTTTCATAGTACGAACAGCCAAACTATGGATTTCTTTGCCAGGCTCCTTGTTCCCCGAGAGGTACAATCTTCCGATGTTCAAGGCGAGAGTGAACCGGTTTTTGATGGGTGTGCGCGCTCCATCGTAGACTGTGATATTGCTTACCATCAGGTGAATTGCAGTCAAGCGCAAACCCATATTGTAAAAAGAAACTTTTTTTTATCGTCGGGTATACCTTTACGCATATACCAGGGCCCTGGGTACGAGTCACTTGAGCTATATAGGACACTCCTATTTAGCGAAGAATACCCACTAAACTCGACAGTTATCTGCTGCAAGCGCTCTGTCTAAAGGGGGTCAGGATGCCGGAAGGGACGCGCCGGAACCCCACAACCCCCCATAGACCTCGGAAGGTCGGTATGGTGGTGGTGTCTACTCGGTACTGTGTGGTGCACTATGCCACAGATTACTGTACTCGAAAGAACGCGTCATCCTCTCATTAAGCCACCAAGTCAGTAAGCCACACGCACCATAGAATACTTACTCAAAACTTGTGAAGGACTAAATTGTGCTGAATTTATGGTGCCTGCTAAAATGTGAACGTGTAACCCGTCCCTCAAGGTTCTAAACGCTGGCAAGTGAATGCGAGGCGTCTGCACAACTTAGTGATAGCCCGAAACTAATTCAACGGACGTAGAGCGTCCGATCCGCCCAACACGTTACCCTACGTCTTTGTAACAAGAACCAATCTCATCTTCTATAGTAATTCCTCCTCGAAAGCTTAAGAGGCTTCAACGTCTCGAGATTTAATGAATTAATGCGTGCCTTATTTCGAGTATTAGACAAATGTTTGGCGACGCCGCTTCGGCGAACGCCGGCTTCCGACGAATCGTATTGTGTGATCTTTCGTACTTTGGCGAACGTGACACATTGAAGAAAAGATGACGTTCCAGTGACTAGTAACTAGGCTATGTAATTTTTATTTGAATTTAAAACTGTTATTTTTAACTTTGTTTACCTATAATTACCAGGTGATATCTTTTCTATCTCGCTGTTCATTACTAAAAGATTGTCTAGAAGTGATTACTCTTACAAGTAATAATACCACCTAATTGAGCAGCGGTTGTATATTTTCCTTCTTTTTATTATTCATTATCAGTTTATCGCAGTCCACTGCTGGACATAGGCTTCTCCAGGTGTTCGTCACTTTGGGTAAACACCTGGAGGTTACACCCATAATCACCATGCTGGGAAGGTGGATTGGCGATCGCAGGGCGTAGTTTCTCGCTCCGGTGACGCTGCTGCCCGTCATCGGTCTGTGGTATTTAGCTACGCCTTCAATCGTGATGCCGCCACCAGTTGCCAGTATATCATGATATACAGCCACAAGTCGGGTGCCAGAGTCTTGTTTGTTATTCAGTAGGATGCACCACGGGCAGATGAGGGTGGCTTAGAGTGAAAAGATGAAAGGCTTTTGTTGGTCAAAAAAAGTTTCGCTTTCACTGGAACCTAAAACGAAATTGTCGGCTCGACTTGTCTATGTTAACGGTTCGCAAATTGGATGCGGAGCAAACAACTTGTGGTGTTTACTCTACGTGCTTAATCTAGACGGTTTTGGAAAAGTCGTAAATACGTAGGTACCTAGAAAAAGACGATGAAAGCGTCATCTTAGACGTTTGATGAGATTTGCAGTCACCCTTGGTGACAGACGTGCCTACAAGGTCATGATGTTTAGTATCAAGGTCAGTTTTACGCTGTTCCCGGTGGGATTGGAAAAGTCAGTACGTCAATCATGTTTACTGCCTGTATGTTCCTTCACTAAGCGTGGAATAAAATAAACACTTGCATAATATATGATATATTATGAACATAAAATAAATAGCGGCCCACTGCGAGTTGGAGTCACCCATGATTTTTTTTTATATTTTGAGCAAATGTAAGCTACGGTTAACGATTTATGACAAACTAGCTGTGCCAGCGGCGTCGCTCGCGTGGATATCGGGTTTCAAAAATAACGGACTTCCATATAATACCCATCTATACCTTGTGCCTAAGTTTTAAGTTAGACCTCTAGCAATACATTGGTGAAAACCGCATTCAATTCTATGCAGTAGTTTTCGCGTAATGTGCGTTCAAACATACAGGTTTAAATTTCTCGCGTTTTCCCAACACTGCTCCGCTCCTATTGATTGTAGCGGGATGAAAAGTATCCTATAACCTGCCCAGGAGTATGAAGAATAATTGTACCAAGTTTCGTCAAAATCTGTTCAGTAGTTTTTTTTTCTATAACGAACATACAGACAGACAGACAGACAGACAAAAATTTTACTGATTGCATTTTTGGTATCAGTATCGATCACTTCTCACCCCCTGATAGTTATTTTGAAAAAATATTTTATGTACAGAATTGACCTCTCTACAGATTTATTATAAGTATAGATATAGATTAAAAAAACGACTACTTACTCGATCTCATTTAAATTATTTTTCAGTGAAAGTTTACACGATAAACGTCATCTTAATTTTTTTTTAGGTTCATCATTTTCTTATTTAAGGGCACGCTTTACTTTGCCACCACCCCCTTAAAGCACGAGTTAGATTTTTTTTAACCTGTACAAGGACACAAGTTACATAATCACCCATACCCATAACTCGGTAAGGGCAGGTGTAACGCACCGTCGTAACCGGTGTTCAGCGTTACAACTCGCTCGCGGCCTGAGTGAGCGCTGAATATTCATGTACTGAGCACGCGTGTGGGGCGCCACTGATAGCGTCTACCGGTACTTGATCTAGCATCAACTACGAGTATACCTAGGTACTATCCTAGTCCCCCTGCTTACATTTTGGCCAATCTCTACGGATTTTATGCAATGCAAAAGTGTATGCTTAAATACATTGACATTGACTGGCTCGGTGGCTCAATTGGTAGTGGTTCGATTCCCACTCGGGACAAACATTCGTGTGATGAACATTTTGTGTTTGTTCCGTTGTGTCTGGGTATTTATATTTGTATTTAAGTAGGTACATATTTGTGGTACCTTAGTTGTTCTGATACCCATAACACAAAAGTGCTTAGGCTACTTACTTTGGGATCGGAGCAATGTATGTGATTTTGTGTGATATTTATTTATTTAATATTTAAATACATTTTTATGTAGGACTGATTACTAGACGAATGAGCGAGAATGATGAATGTAACGATATACGAATAAACGAATAACTGGTGAGTGAGTAAGGGGACGATATTAGAGAGAGTGAGAGAGAGAGAGAAAAGACGAATGGCCGCTAGAACACGATTTGTACCGCTATTAATACGACACTGTGTAAAGTCAAAAAGAAGTCAATGGGATGCCGTATTAAGAAAGCCGGAGAAAAGTCAGGAGCGGAACCAGTGTTCCTATCAGTCAGTGTGTACACAGCACCAGAATTTACAGTGGTTGACTGCGAACCTGCTGACTTCGACACATTTAAAGGTTTGGCCCCACCTGACAATAAACAAGGCTTATCCGTCCCTGCGCGGCAGACAGCCAGGCTAAGACGATACCTTTTAGACTACTAAGAATATAATCCGCTATCAGTCTCCACTGTGACCACACATCCCGCGGTTGTGAATAATAAAGCAAAGCGCGCGATCTGCGCCGCGATCGCGTGATGTTCGGGATTATCCCGCGGTGTCGCGTTCGACAAGGGCGGCGCGTGTAAATAGCGCTAAGTGTCTTCATGTGTTTAGGCGGATGTTACCGGATATAGGATCGTGCAGTACTTAGCCCGTAGTGTGGCATTAGTGCGCCGAGATTGCGTGATAGTGTGAATTATCACGCGACGCCGACTAAGCTTTTTATACAATTAGTCTATATTACAATAGTACCTACAGATCAACATGGCGGTGGCTGACAAGTTTAAGTGATTTTTTTCCAATAAATAAAAATAAAATAAAATAATTTATTTCTGCAAGTAGATTTACAAGTAAATTCTTTTGCACGTCAAACTTTTTTTTCCCTACTAGCACTACGACGTGATAAGGATGAGGCCTGATGAGAAGAAGTGCCGCAAGAAACTCATCAATTTTGGCTTTTTTCAAAAATATACATAATCATTATACTGTTGATGTCATACATTAATACAATATTTGTTAAGTGCAGGCGAGCAGCTCATTATGTCCATGTAATATTATCGTCTAGGAAGTCTTGTATTTTATAATATCCTTTTTTCATAAGACATGACTTAATATGAGACTTAAACCTATGTATTGGTAATTCAACAATATTCTGTGGTACTTTGTTAAAGAATTTTACACTTAGCCCAGCAAACGAATTGCCAGTCTTATGCAGCCTGAGATTTGGAACAGCAAGTTTGTTCTTGTTTCTCGTGTTAAATTTATGGCAATCAGCATTTCTTTTGTAAAGATGAATATTCTTTCGTACGTGCACAATACAGTCAAATATGTATTGTGATACTACAGTCAAAACATTAATTTCTTTAAATAATTCTCTAAGTGAAGCACGCGAGTTAAGTCCATACAAGAAACGAATGGCCCTCTTCTGCAACACAAAAATGGTTTGGATATCAGCAGCTGATCCCCACAGAAGCAGACCATACGCCATGATACTATGGAAATAACTAAAATAAACAAGTCTTGCTGTCTTGCTTAATTTTACAAATGTTACATACCTCAATGAAAATTTAAAATTAAGACGATTACAAAAACCACAGAGGTTTGTCTGCAATGCTTAATGTTAGTAATCCGGCCATCGTGAGTGGAGAGACCTGCTCGCTGACCGAGCTAATGTCCGTGACTGGGTGCGGTCGGGGTGGCGGAGCACTGGGCACAACGTGTTTGATTTCGATTTGCCATCGAAACGCAAAGAAGAAGAATGTTAGTGATAGATCACATCATCTAACTTAAAAAGGCAAGAATTAATTATCATAGGTGCAATCCCATCCTTGTAAGGATAAAAAGAATTACGCTTAATCTTTACTTAGTTGATTGTTGATTTAGTTTCTTTTACTATCTATTAGGCAGTGGGAGGCCGCTTTGCTGTGCTACTATAAACACAAAAATCTCGTCACACTAGTTGATAAAGTGATAGATATTATAAATTCTATATGTATATTTATATATATCATGATGATATATATAAGTGTGTATATTTACATATATATATCATCATAATCCCAATCGCAGTAGCACTATCGATATAGTTCACCATTTTGGATTCTTTACATCACCTTTACCACCCTGGGCAGGCGGGTTGGCGACAATTTATCTAACTAAGTAATATATGTATAAAAACCATCATTAGCAACCTGCGGTAATACACTACTCGACATAGAGCTCTCCTAAGATGCGAAAATCTTATAAGGAATCACATATTGTCTAGTTAGAACTGTTTACACAATATCGACATTGGCGACGAAAAGCGCCGCGCAAATAGAATAAAGAAAATGTCGTCACTATAAATAAGAATTATATCACAGTATCGGATCACCGTAATCGTATGGCTCTAATACAGGTCAAAGCATCGCAGCCCCCCTCTAGAATCGCAGTGGCATCGGGCCCGCTCCCCCCAGCGGGGCGGGCGGGACTCGGCACTCTATCAGGCCGCGACAGGCGATGCCCCGCAAACGGACCGCTTGCAGATATTTAAACTTCAACACTTATTTTATAAACTGAGGGGTTTGGGCGCTAATTGAGACTTTCGAGGGATATGAATACGCTTGACACATTTGGTTGAGATTTTATCTTCTGAACCGAGGGTGAGATATATCTCTTCGTAGCTTTAATTGTTAGTAAGGTCCTACGCAATTTAAGATACTCAGATAACTTAATTGACTTCGTGTACGTGTATAAATGAGAAGTGGTTAAATATTTTCCCTTTTTTAGGGTTCCGTAGCCAAAATGGCAAAAACGGGACCCTTATAGATTCGTCATGTCTGTCTGTCTGTCTGTCTGTCTGTCTGTCTGTCTGTCTGTCTGTCTGTCTGTCTGTCTGTCTGTCTGTCTGTCTGTCTGTCTGTCCGTCCATATGTCACAGCCAGTTTATTCCGAAACTATAAGAGCTACATTATTGAAATTTGGTACGTAGATGTATTCTATGAACCGCATTAAGATTTTAAAATAAAATCAGAAAAAAATCCAAAATTTTTGGGGTTCCCCATACATAGAACTAAAACTGAAAAATTTTTTTTTCATCGAACCTATACGTGTGGGGTATCTATGGATAGGTATTTGAAAATGATGTTGAGGTTACTAACATCATTTTTTTCTAAACTGAATAGTTTGCGCGAGAGACTCTTCCAAAGTGGTAAAATGAGTGTCCCCCCCCCGTAACTTCTAAAATATGGGCATGATAAAACTGAAAAAAATATATCATGTGTATCACTATGCAAACTACTAACGAAATTTGGTTTGAATGAAATCTAGCCAGTAGTTTTTTTTAAACGTCATAAATCAAATTACCTAATTTTTTCATTTAATTAACTCCAATATAATAAAACGTAAAGAAAAACATTTATTTAGCTGTATAGTGGTACGGAACCCTACGTGCGAGAGTCCGACTCGCACTTGGCCGGTTTTTCTGTGATGGGAATGGTACATAATAAAGAATAATAATAATAGTATACTTAACTTTTTATTTTAAATGATTATTAATTATTACGAAGACTGATCTATTGTTTAACTAAATAGCATTAATCTCATGAAAGCATTAATATACGTGACAGCTTTGTAAAAATTTCATTCCGCCTAAAACAGAGTTATTTTCCGCGTATCGTGTATTTCATCGTGCATTTTATACGACGGGTACAATATATCAGTCATAAAACTAAAGGAAATCTCGCAGCAAAAACGGCAATCGCCCAATGTCGTTTCGTTTCCGTCTCGATCGCAGACATATCCCCAGGCGCAATGTTCGACAGCTTACAGCGAATTACGTTCAATTTGAACTGCTCGTCGGCTCTGATAACCCCTCTCGCTCTCGCATCATATAGCTGTCTCGCTCATCCGACTGCGCTCTGAAAGACTTCGAAGCTGAAAAGATCAGTGTCGCTTCTCGTTTGTATCTCCTTCTTATTTGCGAGGAGTTAAGTTATTATATTTTCTACGGATTTAAATAAAGGTCGTTGAGGTGTTATTCAAATTGGATAAAAAGCGTCAGTGTGAATTATCTTGTTTACGGTGAAGTTGTATGATTTTTCAAAACACGTGACCAAAGTTGATGCAAAATATCCGGGTGTGATTCCGGAATAAGCTCATTTAGGAAATATTGGTACTAAATAGTCCCTTTCGCTAGGTAGTTCCCTTAAACTTTTCACTACTTAATGAAAATGGAATAAAGGAAACACAAATCACTCTGCGGTGATGAAAAAGTATCAGTTTCGTATCAATTGCGATTAGGACCATGGTCTGTTAGATGCCTTTTCACGATTCGTTTATGTTACTTTATATGTATTTAAGGATATTGGTTAGAGGAAAGAAACACAATGCATGGGCAACAAGTTTCACGTTTTAATGGTGCGACAGAGATAAAGTTGCCAAGCATGTTGAATCTTTATGGAAATATCCTCTATAGTGAAACGATTGGTGTGAATTGTTAAAGGCACATTTAATATTTATTTCCTTTTTTATTATTGTTATGTATTATGTACGAATACATAGAAAAAAAGATTTTCTTTAATTCACACCGTACAGTTGACTTATAAACTAGGTACTATTGTAAATATCTGTTGGACAATTTAGGCGGTATTATCGCTATAGTCGGACATTCTTCCAGACAACGTTTGGATAGAGGCCCTATATCTGTGTAATTTTACTTTGCATTATTATAATGTTCTTAAGGAAAATAAATTTATAGCGATATTACAGCTCCCTTTTATTCATAAGAAACTTCTCGCTACCATTAAAATATTGACCTTTTGAAAACTTTGACTTCTTGTCGTCAGAAATCGAAGAAAAATACATCTATTTTTATTCAGAATTTCTGATTACTTACATTACAGTTCCAAACTCTCTTGTATTTTTTTATTAATGCAAGTTAGATGCAGATATTTTTACAATCTCACTTTAACATTGAGGATAAAATTTTGTAAAGTTATAAAACTGAATTTGGTGAGGGATCTAGTTTACTAGATCGCTAGATGATCGATAGATGACGGTTGAATGAACAGGCATATATTCAGCAGTGGGTAGATGTGGCCTGAAGTTATGATGACGACGATGATGATGAAAATTGTAAAAATGATTTAAAGTGGGACTTTTCGTTTATAACTTTATCGCACAAAAGCTTAATGCTTATAGCATTCTATATGTCAATCAATCATCATTGAAGAGATCATGTTTCATTTTGATACGTGATATTAATTGTGAATAAGATAAAATATGACGTATAGTGAATTCCCAGGGAGATCATAACTCAAGCGTTTGTAGGTGTAATATTATTATTGTAGGTATCTTTTAATTGTTAAAAGTAACTGTTAATCTATAAACTCATTATAATGACATGGTTTAGCTAATATTATTATGCAATGATGATAATTAAATAGTAAATAGTGATGATAATTATGAACTTCACTACGCTCAACTATATTATGATTATCTATTATGTTTAAGCATTTAAACTCCGCTGAACTAGGTATGCAGGGAGAACGATTTCTAGTTAGAAATACATACGACGTTCTTGTTCTGTTAAATAAGTAAAAAAGATCATTTGATTAATATTGTCTTTAAAAAAATAAACATAAAACGGTTACCATAAATATCAATGCAGATAGTCTAAAAGTGATTATGTTATATGGCTAGGAGTAATAACTATCTTCCCAATCCAGACAACCTTCAAACAGTAAAAGTCAAAGCCAATACTTTGTCAAGTCACCTTTCAAACACAAACAACAAAACTCATAAATAACTTCAAGGTAATATAATAATGCCTTAAATAAGCAACGGATCCAGAAATTCTTCAAGGGCTTAAAGACAAAAATTTTGATAGAAATTGTTTCTTCTGACATTCAAAAACAACACCTTCTTTTTTTCATGACAGAAACGAGTAAAGGTTACCTGGTAAGTGGTTACTTCAGCCTTTGATCAGCCAGGGTCACAGTTGCATTGCCGGCCATTGACAAATGTAGGTTGTATGTATTTTGAAGTCGTATCCATTAGGAAAAGTAGTAACTGGAAGCTGATTTATTAATTGGTGGTAAGTTGATAATTTTTGATAGTATCTACCTTTTTGTTATGCCGCACTGGTACAGTATGTAACATTTGAGTTATTTATATCTTAAAGAAAATGAAAAATATTTATTGCATTTACAAAGTTAGGTTTACAATTAGCATAGTTTGGAATCTCCTTTTAAGTGTATGAATACACTATCCTATGTCAGCAATTTATCGGTTCTAAACTGTGCAGCAACAATTCTCTCAAACAGCCAGTTTGTTAGAAATTCAATTGGCCGCTCTGTGGCCGGTCCGGTTGGGCGGGAAGCTGTAACGTCACTTTGGCGCGAGTCGGGTTCGCGCGCGGTCGCTCGTAGCACTTGTAGCGCTGCTCCGTGCCGTAGTCGCGGGAAGTACATCGCGAGTGAGTTAATGTGTTGAAGGATGCTCGAAGGACTTGACGGAGGGAGATAAGACAGTTTGTAAGTTGTTTATGTTTGATCGGGGAAGTATGGAGAGTTGAGAGGTTGATAGAAAGTTTAAGTGTTTATTTGATACACGCTTCTATTGGTTATGAAAGTCGGTTTTTTATTCTTTTGGCTCGTTTATTAACTTTTTTCTATGAAGTTAACTAGCTTACGAGTTATTAACGAACTTTGTAATTTTAAAAAGTACTACTAAAAATAATTGTGTACTAATGAAATGTGTATCTTATATTAAATTTAAGAAATAAATCTAAATTATCAAGAACAAAGTTAAATTTAATTGTTTTTCATTAAATACTATGAGTTGTTGATGATGACTTTAGTATTAAATGAAATGAAATAATTTTATTTGGAGCATAAAACAGGATCAAACTTATGAATAGGTAATTTACTTACCAATTATGCTAACTTAACAATAGGTATTATATTTCCAACATGCCGACAAGAGCAAAGCTCTTAAATTTAGTGGTAGTAACAATAGGTATGTAGGTACCAAAAGTGCAATTTTTTAATTATAGAAACATACGTAACGTATATAAGTCTTTCATAAGTACATCATTACATACATACATGGCATTATTACATATTTTAATTAACCCTATTGATAAATTTAAATTCACCAAATAATTCCATATTTTCATTGAAATACTGTTACAGCTCACTAAAATACTTTGGCTTAAATAAGGATTCAATTATGTAAGCATTAAATTAATAGAGTTGTACAAAACCATTAACTTAATTTCTCAAATCAAAATTATATTTCCATCATGCCGACACATTTATTTGATAATGTCAATGTGATATTGCCATCCAAGTAATCTTGCAAATTCTAGTAGCATTTAGATAGTGGACATGAATTAAACGAGACTTAAAATTTAGGTATAAGTATGTATTAACATTATTAACACATAAGTGTTATTACTTATCCTTTTTCGCGAAACAGCAGTTTACTAACTTTACTAGCTTACACTGAATAGGATAAAATAAATATATCGCATATTTGAAATAAAATCTAGTACAAAGTTCACAATGTTCATAAAACTTCGAATGTTATCTTGTATCTGAAGTTTGGAAAGCTAAAAGTTAATTTTTTTTTGGCCAAGTTATCACTTTTTTTAAAGAAAATTAAATATTGAGCATAGATATTCTTCATTCTCTACAAATTGACTTATGCAATTTTTAACGACATTTACGTTAAAAGTAGTAACTCAGCTTTATAAATATGGTTTCAAAATAAAATAATGTAATGGAAATAATGTCGATTTAATAAGGAATTTTCATGTTTTTTATGTAGGTATTTATTGAAATCCTTTATACCATAATCTAATTACCTATTGAAGATTTTTACACTATGGTTAAAATTATATGGTTGCACAGAGAGACCGATGCAGATGAGTAGGTATCTAAGTATGTTGATATATTATGGTAATAAAGTTACGTCATAATAACGTGGCATACGACTTAAAAATAGAATTTGCTGTCTATTCAGCAAATTTTTATTTTGTAATCTCAATTCGCGGTATATTTTTGTCTATTTTACACTATAAAATGAAAATTCTTTTGATCCACGAAATTTAAAACAAATTCTCGTCTCTGGAAAGGCCGCGGTGGCAGCGAGTATCAAAGTTTCGCGTTAAATAGTTGATACGGCAGAGGATGTTCGAGATCGGAACAAATAGTTCCCAACTGGCATTTGTTGGTTTTCTTCTGTCTGCGAGATTGGCGGCCGTCGGAGTGAGAACTTTGTAATTGACTTTATTTGTTATCAAAAATCAATTTGACACTTTGATATACAACGGTTAAAAGGTTTTTTTTAGGAAATTCTGCTAATGTTATCCAGCTGACTAAATTTCGGCAACAGCGGCCAATGTATAAGAAGAGTAATTAATCAGCCTATCTTAATCCACTGCTGTACATACCATCTCCACTTTGAGCAAATATCTGGAGACTTTACTCATAATCATTATTTTGTTTGAAATGATAATTTTTATCCGTTTCGAGTCATGCGTCCCTAGACCTAAATAAACTGTCAACGCAATTTGGCACCTGCGATACAAGCTATGAGCTTAGTGCAGAGGCCGGTAGAAATAAGGTTCTCTTGTAACAATTTGGAAATAAAGATTATTATTATTATTATAATCACCACGCGTAGGGGATATTATGTGCATAAACGCGTGCGCACACTCTTTGCTCCTTCAATCTATAAACAGATTATGCATAAGTACGACAGTTCGATAAGACCGTAGACAAGTCAGAAGCACGTTGTCTGTTTCTATTGGTCTGGGTATTTGCTATGTATAACATATATTTATTTACCAAAAGAAGTACGTAAGTTTATAAATTGTCTAGTACCCATAGTACTGATTCGGCTTAGTTTGGGACTAGATGGCACTGTGTGGCGCTGGGTGCCATGTCTTGGGCTAATTTTTATTTTAAAAGTTAATAAATGTTAAATAAATACATTTCTCCCCCCAAGCTAATATATTTGAAGCATCCGTATACACGTCAAAAGTCAGTTCGAAGGGAGTTCTCCGCCCTGTCAGGCAAATTACGTCTTATTTGATGTCAAAACAGGATACCATCGTGTCTCGTAGCTTACAACATCGTACATTTTGTTACATTATGATCGAAATCATCTTTAAATGTGTAGGCTTGAGACTAGCACGTTACAAGGGTAGTTCCCATATAGATTAAACACACAAATAACTTCGAGAAAGAAACCAATAGGAGCATGAAATTGGGCTGGGCAACATTTGGTAAGCTCTGAAGTCATCTCTGCCACAGTGCCTAAAATGCATTAACTTAGAGGTAAAACCTGATCCTCTATGCCGTCACTGCGACAGTGGCTCGGAGGACACGGCAGAGCATACGCTTCGGCATTGCTCTGCCTGGGCCAATGAGCGCTCCGTCCTCGTCACTGTCGCACAGGACCTCGATCTGCCGCAACTCTTGCGGCAGATGACTGCGTCGAAGGAGATCTGGCGAGCGATGCTCGCATTCTGCGAGACAGTGATCTCGCAGAAGGAGGCGGCGGAAAGAGAGCGTGAGGCTGCGGTAGACGCGCCCGCTCTACGCCGCCCCCGGCCCGGGCGTCGCCGGAGGGCATACAACGCATCGTATGCCCTCTGAGCCTCTCCTTCGTGCCCCGAGTGGTGAGTGCGGGGGCGCGATCCACTCATAGGGGCGTAACGGTGTGGTGGGTGCAGCCACACCGTTGCACGAGGTCCGCCCAGGGAGCACTCTATTGCTTCCCGGATCCGGGGGCAGGGGTATTTGCCCTCCCCGGACCAGGAGTGCCGGCCGCTTATCATCTGCGGCTGGCCAGGGCAGGCAGGGATGAGGCCGTATGCTTCGGCGCTACCCGTGTCCCTGCAACTTGCTGCCCACTGGCGACACAGGGGGGTTTAGTGGGTATGCCCTCCCTTTTTGGGAGGTGTGAGTCCCACACACCATGCCGCCTCCCCCCGGAGATGGCATGAAGGTGCCTAATGCATTCCCCTCTTAAAAAAAAAGAGGTAAAAGCTGTGCAATAATACATTTAGGCTGTCCCCACCAACACATGTGCACAATATTTCTTGGCGATGGCGAGCATTATTAACAAAATGTTTATTGGCGCCATACATGTTGAGACGTTAAGAGTCTTCTATCGTCTTAACTTAAGACGATAGAATAACCAGTGAGCGATAATAACGACATTAGTGAAATTACTGTGTTGCGGTGTTATGTTTACATACATGCAATTGAATTTTAGGGTAAGAAGAAGAAAAAAGAAAATTGCAGCTCAAAAATATTAAATGAAATCGTGCAAGTTCAAGTAATTATTTTTATTTTTAGACCAAACGTAGACTCGTAGCAGCATTTTCCTTGAAACTGCTATGACGTAGTTCATTCGTAGCAATGACCGTAGCAGTGATACACGCCGCTACGAGTAATGCTACGTACTCGTAGCGATAGATAGTTAGCGGTGTCGTGGGCTGGCGTTGAATGTTTGATGTTGCGAAGTGATGAGCGCTGTTCGAGACCGGTCGGGGTAGACAGTTGGCTGGTCAGTTTGTCTGTCTGTTTGATCTTTTGAAACTGTACAGTGTACACTTTACATTATTGTGTTTGCTTGTAGGACACATATTATTATAATCTGTAAGATAGCTGTTTCAGATTGACGACTAAGTACTGAATGATAATAGCTATTGGGGACTAAAATGATAAATCTGATACTTGAGCACAAACATGTCAAAATTATAAGGTTTACTCCGTATAAGAGTTCTGAGATGTTTAAAAGACAAAAATAATACAAATCACCACCTTTTTAAGATATCAGCTTCTCTGCCAGTCGTAGGACTTACCTATCCGTCTGGCGATCACGTGAAATGTCACTTTACGAAACACTAGTGACGAGGTATCGGTCGCTTTCGGGAGTTAGTGGGATTATTACTTGTCCGTCCTTTGTCTTGTACTGGAGGCCCCTGCACTATGCTAAGAGAAAAAAACACACTACTGTGGTAGAAAGATACTCTATATAGACTTGTATCAAGTTTATGAACAAATATTACAACCACGCAAATAAATTTCAACAACCCAAATTAAATTTCTCTTACACCTCAGTAACGAACTCGGCTTCCAAGATACTAAGACGATTAAACAGGTAAGATTTCGTTCCCTTTGAAGTCCTCAACTTACGGTTCTTTGGCGTGTACTCCGATCCGGCGGCAGATGTAAGCCGATTTGGCCGCGAATGAGTTGCGTGGCGTGTTGTGTGATGTTTATGTACTTTGAGCACATAGCTGGGGGGTAAGGACTCGGAAAATTGTTCGTATTTTAGTCTTTGCTTTGAGAAGTTTAGCTCTCGTAAGATTTTTAATTATTGCTTGCTTGATAAAACAGCATAGTATGTGGGTTGTCAGAATCGGAGGATAAGTAGTCTGAATAATTTACGTTTAGGACATACTGCAAAGAGGATGTTTTTCGAATAGCATATTTCGGCAAATGGGATTTTGAAGGTATTTTGCGAAATGAAAATTCCGAAAATATGTCGTTATTCAAATAGAACGTTTTACGTATAAGTGTACGTATAGAATCTTTTGTGGATACAAAAACTGAAAATACGACATTCTGCAAATAATAATAGATTAAAAGATTATTTTTACGAATAAATAATGTATATCGGATTATGAAAGTGAAGGAACATGAAATTGGTGACTTATCGGAGACGGTCACTCAAACGAACAATGTAGTGATCTCATAAGTTTTGTATTTTCTTTTTCCAATATAAAAGCCCAACAATAAAATAAATCGTTACGTAGAATATATCGTTTGAAGCTTCCCACTTAAGTTGGTTCATTGGCTGGAGTGTTTCAATCTTCCTGCGACAGATGTAAGCCGATTGTGTGGGCTACATCATAATGTATAATGTGCTCGGTATTTATTAGAAAAACATGTGTTTCGGGTGTAATGGCTCGGTAGAACGATGTATCTTGCTAAGGAGTCTTTGTGTCACTTTTGGAATGTTTTTGATGTGTCATTCTTCGACTACAGTCATTTATTTATAGATAAATTGGGTGAAATAGAAATATTATGTGAGTTGAGAGTATACATAACTTTAAATCTCGGCATCTCAGGTCGTACCAAATCTTTTCTTGGGGCTTTCCGTAAACAAGTTCTCAGTAATCATCATCATCATCAGCCCGTGTCAGTCCACTGCTAGATATAGGCCTCTTCTAATGTTCGCCACTTAGGTCGATTTTGGGCTTCTCACTAATGTATGTGTTATTTTTATTATCATATTATTGTGATGGTTTAAATATCAAATTTCATATCATATTTTAGTAAGATACGAAGTAGGTATGAAGATGTCATTGAATACAATTTAAGACTTACTAACATCCATCTTTTATTTAAATAAATTGAAAAATTCAAATTTACTTTCATTGTAAGATATTCCAATCTACATAATTAATCTCACTAACAAAGATCTAAAATTGCAAAGCAATGTTTGTGTATCACCATGTGAATCTTCTAAACCGATTGTATTCTCGAAATCTCATTAGGCGCGTTCGCTCATTTGCATGCCCTGGGCGGTGCGGCGATACCGAACCGATCCCGACACCTTGTTTAATTTCTACGAGCCTAGGCTTTAATCGAATTGCCTTGTACGTGTGAGGTATAACCAGCTAAAGCATATATCCACCTTATTCGTCATTTCAGTGTATAATTAAATAAACTAAACAAATAACCAAAACAATACAAACATTTTGTGTTAATTAACATGTTTGTTTGTATTGGTCTGGGTGTTTTCTATGTATAATATGTATTTATTTACAAAAAAAAAATGTATCTAAGTAAGTTTAACAGTTGTCTAGTACCTATAGTACAAGCTTCGGCTTAGATTGGGGCTAGACGGCGCTGTGTGGCCCAGCGTGGCATGTCTTGGGTTATTTATTATTATTATTATATAATATGGCACGCTGGGCTACACATCGCTATCTAGACCCAAACTAAGCCGCAGCTTATACCATGGGTACTAGACAATTACTAACAAACTTACTTAGATATTATTTTTTTTGTAAATAAAAACATTTGTACAATACATAGAAAACACCCAGATCAACACAAACAGACATGTTCATGCACACAAATGTTTGTACTGTGAGCGGATGGAACCAACGACTCTTGGTTCAGAAGGCAGAGGTTACTACTAAATGGTCATTAAAGAAGAAGTTATCAGTGTGTGCATATTAGCTTGGGTCGAAGGCCTTTTCATAGGTACCAGGTGCTAAAAGTTGATGCATAGAATATTGTATTTGCGTCTTAAAGTCTCAATGATTATTTTTTTTATTGTTAGCAATTAATAATAATTATTACTAAATACTTTGCGTCGGCATTATCCTTACCAGACGCTTCACCTATAAACTGGAAATAGCAAGCCTACATAGCAAGCTAATAGTGGATGAAACAAAAAAAATATATGTCTAACTTCTCTGTTTACACGTGAAAGTCCTCTAAATAACTTAAATTAGTGTTTCAAACGTAATTACTTTTACATAAGTTGTACTAAAGGAAAAACCGCCCCACCGGCACATAGGTGGGTCTGATATGCAGATTGATACACAGACGCGCTAATCAAATCATTTGTTCCCGGCCTAACGAGGTTAGCCAGTGCACCCCAAAGGTCCAGACTGAGCCGAGCCACCTCCGGGACTGTTATCCAATTAGCAGGCCAACGGAACTGATGTTGATCTCGTTTTTTAGGGTTCCGTAGCCAAAATGGCAAAAACGGGACCCTTATAGATTCGTCATGTCTGTCTGTCTGTCTGTCTGTCTGTCTGTCCGTCCGTATGTCACAGCCAGTTTATTCTGAAACTATAAGAGCTACATTATTGAAATTTGGTACGTAGATGTATTCTGTAAACCGCATTAAGATGTGAAAATAAAATCAGAAAAAAAACCAAAATTTTTGGGGTTCCCCATACATAGAACTGAAACTCAAAATTTTTTTTTTCATCAAACCTATACGTGTGGGGTATCTATGAATAGGTATTTGAAAATGATGTTGAGGTTTCTAACAACATTTTTTTCTAAACTGAATAGTTTGCGCGAGAGACTCTTCCAAAGTGGCAAAACGGGTGTCTCCCCCCCCCCCCCCGTAACTTCTAAAATATGGGCATGATAAAACTGAAAAAAATATATGATGTGTATTACTATAAAAACTACTAACGAAATTTGGTTTGAATGAAATCTAGACAGTAGTTTTTTTTTAAACGTCATAAATCAAATTACCTAATTTTTTCATTCAATCAGTGGTACGGAACCCTACGTGCGCGAGTCCGACTCGCACTTGGCCGGTTTTTTGTTCATATTTGAAACATGGCTTCGTTTATTCGTAAATTGCGAGATCTGGAAGATCTGTGGCTCGTTGTTATTACATTGCATGGAGTTACTTATTGAAACTGTTAATTGGCACTACATTTGGAAGGGACAGGGCATAATTCGGCCGCGACGCGTTAGATTTTTTAGGAAACCTTTTGTTTCTTTTTATTTCTGAAAATTGCCAAAAACATAATTGAGCTTTTCAATCAATAAAAAATGCTTGTGAAAATATTGAAACTAAAAGGGTTGGCAAGTATTTCTCGCAAGATCCAATGTCCAGGAAAGTCCACCGGGAACTGATAGAGGCGTCTCTCGGAAAGAGATGGCGCCACCTCGAGACAAAAAGAAAGCTTGTCATAGAATATATTCTATCACTTACCTACCTTCTATCAGTCAGGTAATAGGTATTAGCTATCAGTTTAATTTGTGATTTGTAACATTGTGTGCCACATTATTAGTAGTAGCAAAGTATTCATAACTACATAGTCAATATTCATGACGTAGTGTTCATCAAACGAAGTTTACAGCATGGAAGTATTAAGTACTATTCAGTCAGATCAGTTACTTGCCAGTTGTCACAGCGACTTGAGCTTCTCTTTAGCTTTCCATCAGGCGCAGGGAAGCCATTATTAAGAGAGCTGATGCAAATTTCCCAGGATCAGATGGTTGGCGTTATCTGGGGAGGCCTACGTTCAGTAGTGAACGGCTAAACGCAGCTGCCCGTTTCCTGGTATTCCCTTAGCACATTTCTACGTCACGAAATAACTGTCATTATTATTGTCAACAGGGCACGATGCTGAGTGCGGAGGTAGCCGCCGTCACTCTGCTCAGCATTATAGGTGAGTTATTTATTTTACTAGTAATCAAGCTATATTTACCGTTTGAAAACAAAGATCGATGTCCGTGTCATTTTATTGACGTTTTAATTATATCAAAACTAGCAGTGCTCGCGACTTCGTCCGCGTGGAATAATTATTTTTTCCCCGTTTTTTTTTACATTTCCCATTATTTCTTCGCTCCTAATAGTTGCAGCGTGATGTTATATAGCCTATAGCCTTCCTCGATAAATGCTCTATTCAACACAAAAAGATTTTTTCAATTCGGACCAGTAGTTCCTGAGATTAGCGCGTTCAAACAAACAAACAAACTCTTCAGCTTTATAATATTAGTTAAGATTTTACTTCAGACAAACTATCGTATTATGAGAATTGTGAATACGATACCGATATCACAAACGTTACCTACTTACTATGCGTCGCGCCGACGCACAGATACCTACCCAAAATCCTATTCATAGACAGCACTTGAGTGCCGGTCGCTATTGTCTATGTCTTACTCTGCATAGTGTTGGTCCTCATAGATAAATATCGTTTGTAAATACAAGTGTTAAAACTATATTGCGACCTAACCTTCTAACATACAGCGTTATAATACTTCCAGTCCTTCCTTTTCTTAGTTATGTTAAAAATGTGTGATCCAGACAACTTTTGCATTGGATTTTCATCCAACTACTTCATCTCCATTTTACTTGGGTCTGACACAGGCCGAAATTACCCCAAGAGAGTGTTATTTGCAATACTGCTAATACACAACAAAGTTATCAAAATGCTTGCTAAGTTAATAAGAGTCGCCCGCGCTCCAGCCAAGGAGGCAGCGAGTACAATTTCCGGTCTGCCATTTTTGAATTTTACTATTAATATTTTTTTATTCATCATTCCATAGGAAACAGGGAAATAATTTGTGAATGGCTGTATTGATTTGCAGCAGTGAATTTCAATACAGTCCATTTATTACTTTACAAAATCTCAAAAGCTTATACAATTTGTATCTACAAAAATGTTTTAAAATCTGAGTGGAAATAGGCATTGAAAGTCAACAACCATACTGCTATAATTGCCACGCTGGGCCACAAATCGCCATCTAGCTCCAAACTAAGCCGATGCTTGTACTATGGGTACTAGACAACTGATAAACTTACTTAGATACTTTTTTTTGTATAAATACATATTTAGGAAACACCATGACCAATACAAACAGACATGTTCATGAACACAAATGTTTGTACTGTGCGGGAATCGAACCCACGACCCTTGGCTCAGGAGGCAGAGGTTACTACCAAATGAGCCATCGAGCCAGTTAAACATAAACATGAATACAAACTTCAATTAGGAACTAAATAAAAAGTAAATTTATCCTCTCACTAGCTGTGCTCGCGACTTCATCCGCGTGGAATAGTTATTTTTTCCCCGTTTTTTATACATTTTCCATTATTTCTTCGCTCCTCATAGTTGCAGCGTGATGTTATATAGCCTAAGGCCTTCCTCGATAAATGGTCTATTCAACACAAAAATAATTTTTCAATTCGGACCAATAGTTCCTGAGATTAGCTCGTTCAAACAAACAAACAAACTCTTCAGCTTTATAATATTAATAGTTAAGATTGATTTGTTATTTATTAAGTTCTGTACAAAGATGAGGTATTAATTGAGGTAATGTAATTGCGGAACTGTAGCCGCCTCGACTTCCCTCCAATAGGCGATTACTTGTATCTAATTATGACTCCACTTAGCATTCCCTGCCGGTCTAGGAGCACTTCGTCTGTTCCACTTCCGAAGCAATTTCTAGCCAGCTCCTTTTATTTGAATGGAGATTATTGAAATGTTTTATTTCACGGCAAGCACGGTTTTTTTTTGAGAAAGGTTTTTTTTTTATAGTAGCTCGACATAATGGCTTCCCTACGCATGATGGAAAGCCAAAAAGAAGCCCAAGTCGCTGTGACAACGGGCAAGTAACTGGTCAGTTACCTGTCAGTTGCTACCGCCATGCCGGCCCAACCCTAACCCCCCACGAGCTCCGGAAACCCTACTCACCGGCAGAAACACGACCCAGAGGTCATTTGGCTGCGGTATTCTATAGGGTGGAGGTCCTTCCCCGGACGGGCGGCTCAATTCGAGCGAAGATTCACTATGCCCTACCTCTCTTATTGACAGAAGAGAGCGACCTCTCTTACATCCCTCGATGGAGAATAAATAATACTTATGAGTATTGTCGCCGCAGTTTGAATTTCGAAATTATTGCTTATAGAATTGGACTGTAATGAGTAGGTACATATTTTATTACACAAAAGATCCGCACGTGCCAATTTACAAAACAGTCCAACCTTTATTGATTATTATTGCATTTATATTTGTTTCGTTTCGTTCAAAGGGTTCTGTAATTGTGGCGATGAATTAAATTGCTTGTCCAATCCGAAAATGCTGCGGTCTCAAATTTGTTTCCGTAATTAAATACGGGGACGGCTTCGGTTAAATTAAATTTTGTGTTGAATACATTCAAGTTTCTTTATAGTTAATTGCGTATAATTTTTGCAATGGCGTACATAATTCATCATCAACCTATTACAGTCCACTACTGGACATAGGCCTCTCCAGTTGTTCGCCACTTAGAGGATCTGGAGGATATACCCATAATCGCCACGCTGGGCAGGCGGGTTGGCGATCGCAGGGCGTAGCTTCTTGCTCCGGTGACGCTGCTGCCCGTCACCGGTCTTTAGTATTTAGCTACGCCTTCAATTGTGATGGTTATACCGCCACCAGTCGGTTGCCAGTGCCTCGTTTGTTATTCGGCAGGATGCACCACGGGCAGGTGAGGTTGGCTTGGAGCGAAAAGATGATAGGCCGCTCCCTTACATCCCCGTACATAACGTACATAATTACTAGGTTTTTTTTTTTTTTTTTTTTTTTTTAATTGCTTATCAGAACTCCAGGCTTAACACAACTGCGCATTGTTACAAACACCATGATCACGGAAAAACTGATCATCTTCTATTTGTAGCTAATGTAGTGATGGTGAGTGTACAAATTATAATTAATCTTCTGAACCTCTACCTACATCAAAGATTCCATTTTTATAAACAATCAGATGAAATCAGAAAAGGTTGGTCAGACTGAACATTTTTTTCCAAGGGGCATTTCCATACCTCTTTTCGTTTTACTGGGTTACTTAACACTTATTTCATCATGTGTTCCAGTTCCCAAAATATTATTTTCCCTTATCGTTCTCTGTAAAATTGTTAAATGCACAGACGCACACTTTTTTATTCTATGTAATGTTAGTGACGTAACAGCTTAAAACCGTACACAATATTCACATTTCCTTGTATCCCACCGCTGCTGTATTAGTTCAAAGCACATTCCCGGCGCACCAAACCGCTCCGCACTTGTCTCCCCCGCCCTCGGCTGGAGTGCTCGCTCAGCCCGCTCGTACCGCTCAGACCGCTCAGACCGCTCAGCCGCTCGCTTTCATTGTCGCCGGCCTTTTCACTATTTAGCAATTTCGTTCGAGTGTGTGCTCTGAAGTGATTAACCCCTGTTTACTGCCACTTCGCGTGACAAAAAAGAATCTATGACGCGTGATAAGTGCACGTGGGTGCTTAGGTACTTGAAGGAAGTGCCAGACACGGTCCTTTTTTGTTAGAACGAGATGGGACAACCATAATGCATGTTATACCTTTGTCCATTCATTTTTTTTTGCATATGGACTCTATCACGCGTATATTATTATGTTGACGCGTATAATTCGCCAATGTCAAGTGTTTAGAGAGACACGTCAAAACGTCCATTCATTAATTTGATCGATATCTTTTTGACAGCGCACGCCAACGACATAATGATTTTTTTTGTTTTATTTGTTTTTGTTTATAAATAAATACACAGCTCGTAAGCAACAGACTTAGATACGAGTATAACAATCAAACCAGTATAGTCTGATTGTTTAGCCAATGACAGATTATGTTTGTTTTACAAGGGGCGTATGCATAGATCTTTAAAACCACGGAACGGATTATGAAGCGTTTTTTTTTTAAACAGAGAGTAATTTAAGAAGAAAGTTTATGTATCATGAAATACATGAAGCGGGTGGTTGAAGCTGGGTTTTGTTGACTTCATCTGTATTAAAGCTCTTTTTTTATAGTAGCTCGACATTGGCTTCCCTACGCCTGATAGAAGGCGAAAGAGAAGCCCAAGTCGCTGTGACTACTGGCAAGTAAATGGTTAGTTACCTGTTTATTGCCATTGCCATGCCGGCCCAACCCTAACCCCTGACGAGCTCCGGAAACCCTACTCACCAGCAGAAACACGACCCAGAGGTCATTTGGCTGCGGTATTCTATAGGGTGGAGGTACTTCCCCGGACGGGCGGCTCAATTCGAGCGAAGATTCGTTATGCCCTACCTCTCTTCTCTCTCTCTCTATCTAATAAAAATGATAGATGTCACTTCTACCTAGGGTGGAGAAGTCGACCAACTAAATTGCAGACTAAAAGCTTAGTCACAAGACTGGACTCGGCGAGTCCAAAGATCGCTCGCTCAAGCGCTCTCGCCCGCAAAGCGCCGCGCTGGGCACTCGATACGATTGGCGCTATTTTCGCCACAATTGCCGTCGTAGATACGAAATTGTCGCTCCGCCGTTCCTGCTAAACAGTTTCATATTGTTTTAGCTGCTTTTCTGAACGGACTCTGTTCTTTTATTTGCACTTTTCATATCGTTTGAATTTGAAATGTATGCTAACTGTATTAAACAAAACGAAGACTCTGGAGTTTCTTCTTTTGATGCTGTAGTATAATTTTGTGGTAATACATAAGTATTAGAAATCATAAAATGTTGATCGCCAGGAGCTTGTGCTGTCATTCACTGCCACCTTTTCACGTTAGATGATATTCCTTCGCGTACTAAAATGTTCGACTTGATGCCGTACCATAAAAATTACAAATTTTCGCCAGTGCCTGTATTTCCACCTTCATAATGGTTATTTTAACACCATATTAGGCATGAAGAAGCATCTTGCGAGCTAAAAAATCTGTAGTGAATGACCAGACATCTAGGTTACCCGCCTTTTGTCAGAAAGATTTGTTGTTTTCGTTATATACTCGTATTTATTAAAGGTTTAATATATGTAGATAATGTGGTTGTTTAAACCATTCTAAAGTTCATGGTGACTATAGGTATTTGTGGTCGAAGCAGCTACAATAGTAACAAGTGGCTTTCTAGCGACGCTTTGTGCAAGCGGCGAGCGCTGAGCGAGCAAGCGCTCAGTCGATAACACACGGCACCGTGCACCGCTGCGATAGGCGGTTAAGCGGATCTTATGACGCATTGATTTGACTAGCTCAGTGGCTCAATTGGTGGCGACCCCTGCCTTCTGAACCAAGGGTCATGGATTCGATTCCCATCCGGCACAAACATTCGTGTGATGAACACTTGTGTATGTTCCGTGTATGTATGTCTGTATTTGTATTTAAGTAATTTAATAAATTAATATTTAAAAAATTTAAGTAATATATTTGTGGTACCTTCGTTTAGTTTTAGCTACTTAATTTGGGATGGAAGCAATGTATGTGATGTTGTCTAATATTATATTGGTCTTTAATGAATGTATTGATTCCTATATGTAGTAACGCTTGTAGTGGTCTCGCCCGCCACAGGATCACCGTTAGTTTTACTAACTACAGCAAGAAAAGTCTAAGTCGTAAAGTAAGTCGCAAATTACCAAATCAGTCACTTGTTTATTGCCAACGCTAGGCCAGCCTTTTAGATAGCTCTGGCTCGCTTTACGACGGGAGACTGCAAAGTCTCTAACGCAGTCGTTAGGTCGCCTGTCTGTCGGTATTCTATCGGTTACACTTTAGAGAGTGTTGCTAGTTCCAAATACCGTTTCGCCTTTACAATCATAGAGCGGACTGCTAAGCTATGGATCTATTTGCCGGGCTCCTTCTTCGCTGAGAGATATAATCTTCCGATGTTCAAGGCCAGAGTGATCCGGTTTTTGGTAGGTGAACGCATTACATCGTAGACTACACGACCCAGTGGAAAGTGATAATCCTACATACCTATTTCAAAAACAAAAAGATATAATGACTGTAAAACGAAAATTGCGTAGCGCGCGCTTATAGACGGCGGCTGACTATACGTTTAATTGTGAACAATGCATAAAAACCCGCCGCCTGTGTGCGGTGCCGTGTGTTATCGCCTGAGCGATCGCTGCAGCTAGCTCGAGGCGACGGCGACTAATAACCAAATTGAATGGAGATTGAGCTTTGGCGCAATGGCATTGTTTTGTACGGTCGTTCGAAGAGACAAACACACACTGGATGTATGTTCAAACATTGTTTGGAGTCAATTTGAGCTCGATAGCTCTTGTAGTAACCCCTGCCTCTTTCTTAAACCAAGGTTCGTGGGTTCAAATCCCAGCGGGACAAACATTGAAAGAAAGAAAAATGTTTTATTGGCAACACAAGACACAGGTAATACATGATATTAATACACAATAACATATGAGCAGAGAACATAAAAATACAGAAAAAGAACGAAAGTGTGTAGCCAATCAGGTTCCATCCTCAGCTTATGCCGTTATGGCGTCAAGGACACCACAACGACGCTGGTATTCTGGTGGAACCTGTTTGAAGTGACAGAACAAAAATGTAAACATTGGTTTGATTTACATTTGTGTGATTCGTATCATCGTTTTTTATTTGTTTTCAAGTACATATTTATGGTATTTTCGTTATTCTGATACCCATAGCACAAGTGCTCAATCTATTTACTTTGGGATCGGAGCAATAAATGTGATTGCTTTTTTTTATAAAAAGAGGGTTCAGGATGACCTCGCGCCACCTGATGGTAAGCAGTCGTGAAGTCCAAATGTTAGGTCGACAGGCATAATAGGACAAACCCACCGCGCCTGTCGCCCTCACCCTGAAGGCCCATTTCACACTCCGCCTAAAGAGCTGGAAGGCATTCCAAGACGATGAACTAAACCTCTTGATGAGCTCCACAGTCGCCAAGGTACCTTATTAGATAGGCAAAAATGAGCAAAATACGATGTTCTCGTACTAAGTTAGCACTATTTCGGGTACAGTTGTACACAAAGCCAGAAATTCCAAAATCAGCGGTGCTCATAACTACATCAGCGGTAAGCGCTGTCCGCGCTAATGACATTAATTGCAATAAACACGCTGCTTTGTGTCGCACACTCGGGCTCGGTCGCTTTGGTCATTCGATTAACGTACCTGTCTCTGAATATTAGGCCAATAACTATTGTTTTAATAAATGAAGCACATTTTTACTACTATTTTAAATGCTTATCATCATCATCGGAGCGCCCGAAGCCTGTGTCTCGGAGCCCGGGGTCCGTATTCCTACTTAATCTCCTCTTTGGACCTTCGTCGGTTTTCCAGGAGGTGAGTCCATTGGCGCGCATATCGGTGATGAGGTCAACCCAATGCTTTTTGGGTACTTATACACCTTCTGCCGAGGCCCGGCGGAGGCTGCATGGCTCGGCATTTGTTTCCAACACAGTCTGGATGTTAGCATTAAACGCGGCCATACCAGCGTAGGCGGCCCTCTAGCAACTTACCTGCTAATTCATGTATGTGGAGGCTGCCGTGAATGCGGGAGTTTCATATGCAGTCTTTTCTCGTGCCTTCGCACACACAAAATACGCACAACTAATGTTATCTTCTAGTTAGTCTAAATTAGGGTAAAGTACTACATCATCATCAGCCTATTACAGTCCACTGCTGGACCTCTCTAGTTGCTCGCTAATGGGCAAACACCTGGATACTTTACCCATAATCGCCACCCTGGGCAGGCGGGTTGGCGATCACAGGCCGTTGCTTCTCGCTCCGGTGACGCTGTTGCAAGTCGCGTTGGTGTGCATCGTGTTGGTTATACCGCCACCAGTCGGCTACACGTCGGCACACGTCTACTAATTACAAAATCAGCGGTGCTCATAACTAAATTAGCGGTAAGCGCTGTCCGCACTAATGACACTTAATTGCAATAAACACGCTGCTTTGTGACCGTATACACGCGCTCGGTCTATATTGGTCATTCGATTAACGTACCTACTTCTGAATATTAGGCCAATTACCAGTGTTTAAAAATTTTGTTTGACAGGTCTTCAAAATAGGTATATGATATTCTCATTTAATCAACTTAGGTATAGTTTTTTTTAAAAAGAATTGATACAGAGCCGATTAAGGGGGGAACAACTTGCGCTTGTCCAGTTTTTTCAATATTCAATAGACAACCATCGTTCTTTATCGATGTAGCGTCACCAGATAAAAAATATATTTCCAATTACTGGCCTATTCTTTCATGTCACGCCAATTTACTCACGGAAAGAATAAGGATGCTAATTGCTAAGTGAACGAGCCATGTTTTTGACTGTTTATTTGCCGTCAAAATCAAATTTGCTACAGAACAGAATTTGCATCGCAAACTGAATAGAATAGTGAATTGTTACCGAAATCAGTTTGCCGCGCATTAAATTTTGTTCTTAGAACTATTATTAACAGCTTTTTACTTCTTGTATACCCATAATATCAGAATAGTGAAGGTTTTCTTAGCCTTTTATCAAGCGTTTCCATGAGATCTTTATAGAACTTTATAAGTTATTTTTAACCGACTTCGAAAAAAGGAGGAGGTTCTCAATTCGTCTGTATGTATAATATTTTTTTTTTTTATGTATGTTCACCGATATTTCCGTCAATTATGGATGGATTTCAAAAATTTTTCGACAGTTCGACAGAGGACACTTCCGAGGTGGTCCCATTATCACCAAGTCAGGATCTGATGATGGGATCCTGGAGAAATTGAGGGCAACAACCGAAAATTGTATGCCCATATGGTGTTTTTGTTACGTAATCATATTTTACTCAGGTATATGCTTCCGGGCGTCAACATCTGGTGCTGATAATGAAGCCACAGAACTCCTTAACGGTTAGGAGTTAGGGGACAGTACTGACATTGGTCGATATTACACTAGGTAGCAGTATGTACTTATGCAGGGCTAATAGGGCAGGTGATTTGGTAAGTGATATGCTTGATTCTAGATCGCAAAGTCTTCACTTGACTTAAAGCAAAAATTTTTATTCCTTAGTATAACTCTTAAGGACATTAATTAGCCTTTATTCAAGGTCACAGCACATTAACGCAACTAAAAATAGAGAAATAAAATTATTTTTAAAAAAAAAATTAAACCGACTTCAAAAAAAAACACAAACGACCAAAACTAAAAAGCGATAAATAACGTAAGTAATTCTATCCTTAATACATAATTATTTAAATATTACAATTATCACTTATTTTTGAAGTCGGTGCCAGCCAAACAAATAAATGTATATTGTCGTGTGGATTTGCCGGCCGCGCGCGTCATACAACAACAGTCTACGTCAGATACCAAGAGGCTGGCACCGACTTCAAAAATAAGTGATAATTGTAATATTTAAATAATTATGTATTAAGGATAGAATTACTTACGTTATTTATCGCTTTTTAGTTTTGGTCGTTTGTGTTTTTTTTTGAAGTCGGTTTAATTTTTTTTTAAAAAATAATACTAAATATTTTGCTTTAATTGCTAGTCGGACTTGAAGTCATACGCACCCCCCGGCGAATAAAGCGGTTATTGCAGAATTGCTATTTTTCAGGAGAAGCAAAAAACCGAAATCGGTGAATATCTCTGAAACTATAACTTTCAAATAAATGCTTTTAACTTTAATTGAAAGTAGATTTTTGATTGTACATAATATTTAAAAACTAAATTAATTTAATGGGAAATTCATAGATAAAACCTCAAAAATATGTAATACCGCATAACAATATTATTGTTTTTGTCGTAGGGTGACATTACCACTTTATTCGCGGCAGCCTTCTATCAAAACTGCCCGCGCAGCGAGGCATAGCGACAGTATTCGTTAGTTTTTCGTGTCTATTCTATTGTAAGTAATAACTTCTTACCACTTTATTCGTGTGAAATTAAAAATAGGTTTATATTGTAAGCGTTGAATTCGCGGATCATTCTACGTAAACCATTACTGTAACAAGTGAATGCAACAACATTAAAAATATAGTTGTTATTGCTACATTTGTGGTTTTTTTTAATTTTATTATTAAATTAACATAAAAACATATGAATTACAACTAAATTAACTCTCCTTAAGTCTAATTCCTATCAAAATCAGGTTTTTAAGCTATGCTTAGACCACAGCACATCTAAATACTTTACGGGGTTTGGGTCATTTTGGAGTCGTTTTAAATTTTGGTGGCCACTGACGGAAGTTATAAAGTTCGAAAGAGGAATTCTATCGGATTTTAACGATACTTGGTACAAATATTCTTCATACTCCTGGGCAGGTTATAGTATACTTTTCATTACGCTACAATCAATAGGAGCAGAGCAGTAAAGGGAAGTGTTGGGAAAAAGGGGGAAATTTTTACCTGTATGTTTGAATGCACATCACGCTAAAACTACTGCATAGAAATAAATGCGGTTTTTACCAATGTATTGCTAGAGGTCTAACTTAAAATTTAAGTACCATTTTATGAAGTCTATTATTTTTAAAACGCGATATCCACGCGTGCGACGCCGCTGGCACAGCTAGTCATTAATAAAAACTACAATTAAGTTGTTTCTGGTTAAATAAGATAAATATAACCACCCAGTCTTGTCTTACCAATGCTTCAAAACCCTGAAAAAGTAATCATCATCATGAGTCCACAGCTGGACATAGGGCTCTCCAAATGTTGGCCACTTTGATCGATCCACGGCGTCTCGCGCCCAGCCATCGCACTTGCCAGCCGGCCTGCGCAAATCGTCACTCCACCTGGCCTGAGGGCGTCCTACACTACGTTTGCTGAGACGCGGTCTCACTCCAGAACTTGTTTACCTCAACGGTTATTGATTCTGCGGCTGATGTTGCTAGCCCGAAGCCCCTTCAATTTTTTAAATCGGTGAGGTGTGGATAGCTTCGGTTCTCTGCCAGTTCACCACATTTCGAATAAGACAGAGAGACCCGAGCAAAGCCCTTTCCATATGATTGCTGAACGATCTTTAGCTTGTAGACTAGCCGTACCGTAAGTTTCCACATTTTAGCTCCGTATGTCATAACCGATAGAACGCACTGACCACCTGAAGCCTGACTATTCCTAATTACCTCGTCCTCAAAGCTGGTTCCACCTAACTGCAATGTCTGCCCGAGGTATACCTACATATTTTTTAACAACTTTGAGTTCCAGTAGAGCATGTTCATTGAACATGACCTTGGTTTTGTCCAAGTTTATCCCTACGCCGATGCGCGCAAAGGAGTCAGTCAGTTCATTCAGTATTTCTTGTAGGTCCTGCAGCGATTCTGCCATTATGACTATGCTGTTTATGTTGATGACAAGTCCTTTCCAGTTCAGCGTTTTGAACACATCCTCCATTACATTAGTGAACAACTTTGGAGAAATCACATCCCCTTATCCCATTCCTAGATGCAACGGTAGGCCTTGTATACTAATTCTGTAATTGGATGCACATAGTGGCGGCTTCATAGATCACTGTTACTGTCTCATCACTGCATGTATGGATGCCAATCTATGTGGCATCGCTGCAGGGACTCCAGAATAGACCAGATTTTAACCGAAGTCAAAGGCTTTCTCATAATCCACGAATGCAAGATACCTACAGGGCTGATTATACTCTTCTGTTTTCTGTACAGCACTGTGTGGATGTGGTCTATGGTGTCGGATCCACTCCGAAACCCAGCATGTTTTGGCGGCTGGAATTCGTCAAGTATTCGCACAAAACGGTTTGTGATCACATTTGAAAACAGCTTATAGACAAAGCTTAGAAGGGAAATAGGTCTGTTTCGTCTCCCTTTTTGAAGAACAGGACAAGCACACTCCTTAGCCACGCGTCCGGAGTTCTCCATTCAAGCGTTAAAAAGTTTTGGAGCTCCCTCAGTATGGGTTTATCTTCAGCTTTTACAAGCTTTGTTGTGACGCCATCCTCTCCAGGGGCTTTTCCATCTTTAAGCTGCCCAAGAGCGATCTCAATTTTGTCGATGCTGAATTCTGGCAAGTTTTTGGTAAAATGGCGTGTTAATGTGGCCATAGTATCCTCATTTTCGGGTCAGATTTATGCGAAGCGTATAACCAGCCGTAGAAGTCTTCCACCTCCAAAAGAACTACCGGCTTGGAAAAAAAGTAATAAGTAATGTAGTCAATCAACAGCCTTGCTTCGTCCATTATTGAACGTAGGCCTCCTATAATTCGCGCCACAATTCTTTATCCCGGGCGTGTTTCTGTTCAGCCAATGCCAGCAGTTCTTTTTAGGTTATCAGCCCATGGATTGCGGGGCGTCCTAAATCGTCTGCTCCACCTATTGTTGGTTTTACGGCAGATATGGCCAGCCCACTGCCACGTATTATGTTCGTTTCGTTTCCTATTTATTTATTTGCAAAAATTTTTTAAGCTAACAGAAATTCTCCAAAGCGCAATAAGTTTCAAAGGCAATTACATATCAATTAGTTAGTATACAATTAGGTAATGTAATAAATTATTGGAACAATAAAATTTCAAATAGGTAGGTAGGTACATCATACGAAAAAATCTATTTTGTTTAAATCATGGTCAAGTCAAAAGTTAGTACATAAAATAAATAATAATAATCCATCATAATTAACAATAATTAATACAGAACATGTTACTCTATTAAAATAAAATGTCAAATAATGTCATATCAAATCAAATAAATGTCAATCCGTTGCATTCTCATTCAAAATAATCCAAAATTTATAAAAGAGATGTTGTAAGGTGTCAGCAAATAAATCGACCTTATAGTGCCAATCTTTCAACAGGATAAGCATTGGTCTTTCCACAGCGTGTTGAGGGACTAAAAAACTTGTGGAATAGTCTTCGCGTAAGTGTCCACATTTCGGAACGTATGTTAAGGTGACTTTTGATCCTTATAATGATCCTTTCAAATGAAAATAAAACCCTATGTTTTTCCAGAATTGAGCACATTCGATTCCTGAGTGTGGCAAACGAATTTTCGAAATTAATTTACATGCCATTATCTTCGCTCCAATATTACTTACAGAAAATCTTATTTCATTAATATGTTAGTTAAGGATAGTGCTACACAATATAAAAATGAATGATGGCGGCTAAAAAAACGACGCCAATGTCCATACAAAATGACCCAAACTCCTTCGGACATTGAAATAAAATTTTTGCTAGATAGTGTTAAAGAAGTGTATGGGAATGTATGGGAGCGACCCATCATCTTTTCGCTCCAAGCCAAGCTCACCTGCCCGTGGTGCATCCTGCCGAATGACGAACGAGGCGCTGGCAACCGACTGGTGGCGGTATAACCATCACAATTGAAGGGGTAGCTAAATGCTACGGCCCGATGACGGGTGGCAGCGTCACCGGAGCGAGAAGCTACGCCCTGCGATCATCAACCCGCCTGCCCAGCGTGGCGATTATGGGTATAATATCCTCCAGATGTTGGCCCTGAGTGGCGAACCACTGGAGATGCCTATGTCCAGCAGTGGACTGCGATAGGCTGATGATGATGATGATGAGTGTATGGCTATGTGTATGAAAGTAAAAACGTAATGTTTTTTTTTTGCAATAAAAAACGTATACGTACAAATAACGTATTCATTTTCGAACGCAATATTTTAATACAGCATTATGAAATTGAATTTAATGCAGTAATATATTATTACGACTCTATAATCATTATTTTATAACAAGAAGAATAGCATAACTTCAATTTACGATTCACCCGTTTACAAACCTGAGTAGTAACAACCTATTACAGCGTACGCGTCGTAAATTTTTCACCCGAATAAAGTGGTAAAATCGAATACTGATTTTGCGCTTGGGAGGACTATCCCGAATAATGTCGCATTGAATCAATGCGGACTAGACTAGTGAAGTTTTGTACGGTAATATTTGATTTCTACTTTATTCTCGTCTAATATCTTCACATTATGTTTCGTAGAAAAAAGTGGTTGTGTAGTATAATTCTAATAATATTGCATTTAAAAATATGAAAAAAATTCAGGCGATGGGTTAGGTCACATAGAGGCCAAAAATCAAAAAACATTAAAAAAGTGGTAATCGTCGATAACCGCTTTATTCGCCGGGGGGTGCGATAATATATCAACAAGAAATGAAGAATAATATTAAAAAAAAACCTATCCATGCAAACAAAAATTAACAAATGAACATGTCTTCCAAAAAATATTATAAAATATTAAAAGTAAAAAATATTTTGATAGGCCTTAATAAAGGTAACTAAATAAGGCCTTAAACAGCATATTTTCCTTAGGAACATTAACCAGTCTTACTAATAATAAGTACTAGTACTTAGAGGAGTCTTGGAGGAGACATACTGAGATGATCAATCTGTAAATAAACATAATAAAGTCCAAATTCAGCAGGTTTCCCATTAAGGCCTAGGGTCTGAAATAAGGCCTATTAAAAATGTAGGCTTTATTTAGTACATCATACTTCATAAATATTTTAAGCAGTAAATAATTCGCATATTCAAAAAATTACAATTTAAAATAATAGTTACCTTTTTGATGAGTTATATTTTGATCCGCAAATATTAATTAAAACAAAACTTTGTAGAATAATTTATTAAAATTCGATACAGATGACGACAAATTAATAACGTGCAATGAAAACACCCATCGTTGACAAACAACTGGCCACTGCTGTCGTTGTGAGCGCGACCGGGGCTCTTGCCCACTGTTGGCAGAGTCGTAATGCTGTCGTATATGTGTGTGTGAACTATTTTTGACGTAAAAATAATTTTAAACGACTTTTTCGAAGTATAGGCCTTATTTGAGCATAGGCCTTATTTGTATCAAGTACCTTACTATAAAATGTTAAGATTTCCCATAATTACCAGATCGAGACTCAAAAACGGCACCTTCGGATCGTACACGCCTAAGCTTAACTCTCTATCTATTGCGCCACCAAATGAGCCCGTCAATTGAATATAGAGTTTACATCGACCCGAAAATACCTTCTTTTCGAAGAAAAGGTGAAAAATACCTGCCACGTACACGCAATAATCATATTCGCAACGAAATAAGCATTCGGGACGTATCACATCTCTCCCCACCAACAAATTCATTCATCAATACTGATTTATGGATAGGTCGGGACTCGCTGGGCACACCTGGCCGAAATAACCTCCCATAATTTCTGTGTTACTCGAAAATACACCTTATTGCTTTCATATAAGGGTGGGCACAGTCGCATGTAGAAGGGTTGTGGTCAAAAGTTATTAAAACGGACGAAATGAGTTGGGTAATGAATTGATGATCGCTGTTCCGCTCATTAGACGCGGCTGTGGCATGTTTCGTTTGTTTAATGCGACATTTACTAAATACATGACCATGACTATGATCAAAAGGCCCGTTTTCATTATGGATAACGTTATTTGTTATACAGTGATACGATTATGACTGGTCCAATGGCTCATTTGGTAGTGACTTATACCTTCTGAGCCAAGAGTCGTGGGTTCGATTCCCGCACATTACAAATATTTGTGTCCCGCACATAAACATGTCTACTTGTATTCTGCATGTTTTCTATGTATAATATGTATTTACTTACAAAAAAAATATCTTAGTAAGTTTATCAGTTGTCTAGTACCCATAGTACAAGCTTCGGCTTAGTTTGGGGCTAGGTGGCGATATATAGCTCAGCTTGCTTGGCATGTCTTTGTAGAATCCGGGCATAGTGGTCAGTGCCGTCGTGCATCGCAAGATGCAGGGAGAACGCCACACCGTCCTCCCAAGGTGTGCCGTTCTTGCTGGGCGGCGCACCGCTACCGCGCTGTGGGGGGTTGTGTCGAATCCCTCCGGGCATCCCGACCCTCCTCAGACAGACTGCTCGTAGCGGACCACCGTCGGGTTTAGTGGGTATTCTCCGCTAAATAGGAGTGAGCCCCACATTACCCAGGTGTCCCGTACCCAGGGCCCTGGTGTATGCGTACAAGCATTCCCGACGTTAAAAAAAAACAAAAGTTGGAACTTATTCCGCTCATGACATTTTACCATTCAAGCGCAATATCTGCTAGTACAATGCCATCTTCAAAGTTGAATTTTACATAACTAGAATATAGATGTCGGTTTCATAAGTTCTTTGCCGTAACGGTTCTTATGAATTTTGTAGTGAGGCGACAATGTGGCGGGCAGATAGTCGGCTAGATTAGCCCCGAGGACCGAGCGGGCACGGCCGTGGTTGTGATAAAATATACGTTTTGGTGGATGGTCTAAGGGAGGAACTGCTAACGGATTTTTTTATTAATGAGAATGAATTATGAAAGAAAGTCTGATAGATTGATATTCTTTAATACACACCAACAGTTGACTTAAAACTTACACACAAAGATAGGTTTTTTTTTATATTCCTGATGGTAAGCAGTCGACACCGCCCATGGACACCTTAGATTACAATTTAGGCTTATCGCATTGATGTTTCACGATAGTTTTCTGTAACATGGGGAATGCGTTGCGCGTGTCAAAATCAAAATCGCCCTCCCAATGGAAAGGATAAACCTTTTCTTCATATGGTCACGGGGCTGATGATGATGATGATGATTGTGCGTAGAGTTTTATGTTTATAGTAAGTCTGTGCCTCATTTTCCATGTCTCTCGAGGTGGGCTCTCCGAGTTCTCATGGGTAATTCTGGGGGTGTTGCGTCAATTCTGGCGTAATGACATCGTCTTCATATTTTTGGTCTCTTGATGTAAGCTAAATAATTTAAGTATCTTTTTTAGTATAGTTTTTTTTTTTTTTTTCTAAATGACTACGATGATGGCCAGGGCGGCCTTGTCATCATCACCGGACTGTGGGGGAGCGGAAGGCTCTCACCCCTAAAAAAATTTAAGCAACGGCGCTGAGGGCGCCCCCTGTGGGGCATTTTTTAGTATAGTAAACTATTTATTGCAGTCTTGTATGCGCGATGATTAGATAGAGCGTTAAACAAAATAAAAGCCATGCGAACGTTTCTTTTTGGTAATTTACCAAGTAAGGCCCATGTCTTAGGTTATACTCGTACTTGAGTTATTAAGTCTTTGACTGCCGAGAAACTAGACACAATAGAAAAACTAGTGTTTGCCGGTCACCGGTGACCGGCAGTGCCGTCAACGTGTTAAGCGTTAAGTAAACGCTCATCGCTTATAACTGACTCCACAGGTATCAGTGCAGTCGGTCGCCGGATCGGGTTTAATATTTAAAGCTTTTACTTGCGGTTGTCTTTTAATTCAAACGAATCGACGTCGGACGAAGCTTGGACTCGGCGCAGACAAGCTTTGCCATTAGTCTGCACATTTAGTCCGGAGCTTATGGTGAAATGATGAACGCTCTTTTAAATTTAACTTAAAGTTTAATATAGGATTTCATATAACTTTTAATTTATGACTTGATTGACAATGAGTTAATATTAAGTACCAGCTGTGCCGGCGGCGTCGCACGCGTATATGTCGGGTTTCAAAAACAACGGACTTCCATAAAATACCTATCAATGCTTATACCTAGTGCCTAAGTTAGACCTCTAACAATACATAAAAACCGTATTCAATTCCATGCAGTAGCTCTTGCGTGATGCGCGATCAACATGAAGATAAAAATTTCTCCCGTTTTCCTAACACTTCCCGTCACTGCTCTGCTCCTATTGATTGTAGCGTGATGAAAAGTATAATATAACCTGTCCAGAAGTATGAAGAATATTCGTACCAAATTTCGTTAAAATCCGTCCAGTAGTTTTTTTTTTCTATAACGAACATACAGACAAAAAATTTACTGATTGCATTTTTGGCATCAGTATCGATCACTAATCACCCCCGATAGTTATTTTGAAAATATATTCCATGTACATGGAATATACTTTCAATTCTGTAATTGACTTCTATTATACAGATTTATTATAAGTATAGAAGATGTACTTACAGTTAGAAGAAATGGTAAGTATACACAGACCTTTGCCACATTGTCACACAATTCTCTCGTATCGTGTTATAATGTTGATATATCATTTATTATGTGAGCTCTAAAGTGTTCTAAAGTGTAAAAATATTATTGCCTTTCTAACTTGTAATTACTAACTACTTACACTACGAGTAGTACATAGTACTACGTAGTATTATTACTAATCAGTACTCACTAACTACGCTCATGAAACTTTTGGGGATAATAATAATAAAAGTAAATTGCAAATGATAACCAACTCTTAAAAGCGAAAACATACAGTGATAATTATTTCTTATGATCGCAATGCTGTTATTGTAGTCTAAAAGACCATTTAAAGGTTCAAAATACCGTTAATTGTATCCAACGCCACTTTTGAATCGTCAAGTACAAGTAAAATAAAATAAAAATGGCTCTACCTCCGGATTCAAACCCCGCCATGCAGTTCGCTTATGACTTGCACCGCCACACTGCATTCCGCGTCAAAGTGTAGGACCGTCCCCATATCGGTTTTAATATTAAATGCTTATATTCGCGGGCGGTTTACGGGCTTGCATATAACGCGCATCGGGTAGTAATAAGATTAACATATTAACGGCTTGGAGGATTCTTGGAATTTTAAACTTTTCTTTTTCTTCAAAATGTATTTTTAAGTTTACCATTGTAAGAAAAGTATCTTGGATTATGCAACAAATAGGTACTTAGTCTTTAAATAATTGTATGTTATACAATACAAAATATCTATCTATCTATATCACAATGATTCAAATTGAATTCACATTCAAATTGAGTTCAAAGCCTCGGTGGCGCTGATTAGAGCCTTATATCTAAAGCGCAGACAATTTAAAGGTGTTTCGGGTTTGATTTCCAGTCAGGTCTATTTAAAAATATATATATTTTTTTATTTTTTTTTATTGTGGCTCGACATAATGGCTTCCCTACGCCTGATGGAAAGCGAAAGAGAAGCCCAAGTCGCTGTGACAACGGGCAAGTAACTGGTCAGTTACTTGTCAGTTGCCACCGCCATGCCGGCCCAACCCTAACCCCCCACGAGCTCCGAAAACCCTACACACCGGCAGAAACACGACCCAGAGGTCATTTGACTGCGGTATTCTATAGGGTGGAGGTCCTTCCCCGGACGGGCGGC